>VWYO01004927.1:925-20737 GCA_013400275.1 Rhadina sibilatrix
CAGTAATAAAAACCAAGTGATCTTTCATCAGCAGTTCTGCACACCGCTAATGACCAGGAGCTCCTCTACGTGGGCTGGGCAGTGGGGCTTGGTGGCAAAGGCCACATCACCTCATCCCTGTGGCCAGCTGAGGGTGAAAAGGATGGGCCACGTGTGTGCATGTGTAGTAAGAGGTGTGACATTGATCAGTGTGTGTGGAAGGCTGTTTGGAAAGAGAGGTGTAACGTCTGTGGAATGTAAAAACACACTCATGTAACAAACTGTATATAATCTACCCAAGTGAGCACCTCGGCGCGGGTGACAAGGAATGGAGACACGCCCACGCACGCGGTGTGGTAATAAATTCTGGTTTTCTATGTTCAGCTCTGGTTCTAAAATTTTCTTTCCCAATTTTCTCTGAGGCCAGAACTAACCCGACCCCTCAGGGACGCGAACCCGCGGCACCGGGACTCGAACCCCGCCGCGAAGCGAGCAGGGGTCCTGGCTTCACCGCCCTGCCGGATTGAATCAGAGGCCTCTCTGCTCGCAGGGCCGCCCCGCGCGATGCCGGTCGGTATTCGGGTCAGGCGCGGCGCGGGCAGCCCGCGCGGGTCCTGTCGGGCGCGGCTATAGGCGGCGGGCGCGGATCCTCCCCCTCCTTTTCTCGCTCGGCAGCCGCGCGGAGAAGATGGGTGAGCCCCGCGCCGGGCCGGGGCTGGGAGTGGGGTCGAGGCTAGGGCTGGGGCTGGGGCTGCGGGATCCCCGGCGGTTACCGCGGCGCTCCGCAGGCGCTGCCCGCCCGCCTGCAGCCGGCTCGGTGCGGTGTGGGCAGCGCTGCAGGCCGTGAGGCGGCGTCCGCCATTACCCGCCGCATGCCCGCCATGGCCCCACGCCGCCTTTCCCTGATGGCTCCTTCCCCTCCTCATGCCGACCCTGTCTCACCCTGCAGGGAAGTGCCGAGGCCTCCGCACCGCTCGGAAGCTCCGCAGCCACCGCCGGGACCAGAAGTGGCACGACAAGCAGTACAAGAAGGCGCACTTGGGCACGGCGCTGAAGGCCAACCCCTTCGGGGGTGCTTCCCACGCCAAGGGCATCGTCCTGGAGAAAGTGTGGGTGCTCCACCCGGTTGGAATGGGAGTCCCAGAGATGCAGCTCCCACGAAGGATGGGGAAATACAGGGATTCAGGGTGGTTTTTATCCCTCTTCCAGGAATAGGAGAAAAAAAAATATTTTTTTTCTCCTTAAAAATGGGCGAGGGGAAGATTTGGGCAAAAATTAGTTTAAAAAAACGGAAGGGGGGGTGGCACATATTACAGCAAAATGAGAAACGTGTGGGGTTCTTTTTTTTTTTCCCCAGAAAATTAGGGAAAACGGTATTTTTGGGCAAGACTTAAATAAATTTCTTTAGAATGTAAGAAAAACAGGAAACTTTAGTTAAAAACAAGGGGAAAGGCGAGTTGGTTTTTTTTTTTTTCTTGGCATAGGGGATAATCAAGATTTTAGGCTCAAATGGAAAGAAGATTGTGTATCATAGATCCAGTCTCTTTCTGCCTTTTTTTTCCCATCTTCAGTAATTTATAAATTTCATTGGGATGCTGCCAAGGTGCTGGTTTGGGGCCACTTTCTGTGATTTCGGTTGTTTCAGGTTTTTTTTTTAGAATTCTGCTGAATTAGTCTAGAGGTCATTTTAAGTTTGTTTGGCTTAGGAAGTGGTATTTTATGGATTTGTACATAAACCTGAATTTATGAAATACAGATACAATTTACACTGCATACAAGGTAAAAAAAGTTAATTTTGTTAATTATTTCCCCTCCTGGTCCACCAGGCTGATTTCTTTGCTTGTTGGTTTCCCTTGCAGGGGGGTAGAAGCCAAGCAGCCCAACTCTGCCATCAGGAAATGTGTCAGGGTCCAGCTCATTAAGAACGGCAAAAAAATCACAGCTTTTGTCCCCAACGATGGCTGCCTGAACTTCATCGAGGTAATTTCCATTTGTGAGGAGAAGGTGTCAATAGCTGATTACATCTGTTAATGGGTTGGGTTTCATGGATTTTGGCCCAGCACCCTCTGTGTTCCCGGCCTGTGCTGGGGCAGGGTGGGTGCAGCTCCCGTGGGAGGTGTTCAGTGCTGGATTTGGTGCTTACACCCTTGTCCCTGTCACAGGAGAACGACGAGGTGCTGGTGGCCGGGTTTGGGCGCAAGGGCCACGCCGTGGGGGACATCCCAGGCGTGCGTTTCAAGGTGGTCAAGGTGGCCAACGTGTCCCTGCTGGCCCTTTACAAGGGCAAGAAGGAGAGACCCAGGTCGTAAATCCTCACCAGTCTGACAAGAACACCAATAAAATCTTTGGTTTAAAAGGAGTTCTGTGATTCTTATTCAGGGGTTGCTGTAGGAAGGGATCACAAAAATACTTCCACAGAAACTGAAATTTCGCCCTAGATCTGGCCAAAGAAAAATCCCAAGCCCTAATGTTCCTCTGGGACTTATCAGAAATCAAAATGTCCCCTCAGGGGATGAGAAACTGCATGAGTTTTAATGCATAATTGTGAAAAAGATCCTTCCTCACATCAAAAATGGTCACTGGAAGTGCTGGGAATGGTGTTAGTGGCAGCACTTCTGGTTCCAGCTGTGAGCACTGGTGCAGAGCTCACCGGGTTTGGGCCCTGCAGGGCTGATTAAACCATCTACCCAACCCACGGAGTTTACCTGTGTTGAGTACAAATTGACTGGTTATTTTGGGGAAGGCTGCCCAATTTAAAGACACCTGTTGTAGTACACTAGTGCTGTGCACTGACTTGGGTGTCTGAATTCTTACCTGCTTAGCCAGATAAAAATGCATAGTTCAGGAGTTTCTTACTGCAGTAAAACCTCAAAATATTTATTTGGCTGAAATCAGAGTGAACAATTCCCTTTGTTACAACTGCAGTTGGTCTTTGTGGTGATGGAAAGGCTCTGATTCAAATAACTCATTTATTTATATAGGAATTTATGTGAAAATTCAATAATTTATATGTAAATGGAGAAGAAATGGAAGACTATGTAGAGAATCTCTCCCGAGGTTTGTGTAGTCAAACTCCTGGGGGAGGTAGAAGGGAAAGAGACTGTCCCCCCTCGAGGTTCTGGATCTCCAAATTCCAAAGGAGAAAGAGCTGGACCAGCGCCGCGGCAGGGCGCTGTCGTGAGGCCGTATCGCCACCAGATGTCGCGTCAGGAGCAGGGAGGGGGACAGCTGAAACGGAAATGCTCGAGCCAAGAACTTGCACGGGTTCTGACAAAGAAAACGAGGAAATTCGGCCAAACGGATCCAGTCGGGCTGAGCAGATGGAGCAGCCCTGGGCGTGCTGTGGGGCAGAGCTGGGACCCCAAACCCCTGTGCTGGGCTGAGCCCCAGCGTGGGCAGCAGGGGAGGGGGGATTCTGCCCCNTGGATGGGCTCTTAGTCCCTTCCCACGCCAGCCATCCTGTGACTGTGCCAGTGCTCAGGAAGAGTTTGTGTTACCTGGACACTGCAGGAAGAACTCGGAGAAAGACGAGCTGAGCCAAACATCACCGAACTGCTACTAGAGGGGTTTTAAACCTAATAAATACAGAGGAGAATCGACAACTGGCCATGTTTTCCACTTCATCACAAACTAATTAATGTTTTCACTTATTAAAGCAGTTGGCTGACCATCTGACACCAGCAATACCTGACTGAATAATAACGCTGCTACAAGAGAAAATGTTGTTTCTTAGCACACTTGAGGAAGGTGTTAAGAGGGTGCTCTGCAATTCCATTCCATGTTCAAACACAGCAGTGAAATCCCCTCTCGCCTTAAGGTGAATTTGTCTTCAGGAGGTGACAGCTACAAGAAGCTCTCAAGTGGGGAACAGAAAGCTTCCTCCTGGTGCAGGGATTTTTAAGATTTTAATGAAATCCAAGAGATAACAACATGTGTGACACCTTCCTAACCCTGAGCACTCAGTACAGGGTTACTTTTGCAGCTCTCAACTTCAGGCATTTTTTTATTGTAGGCAGTAAGAATTTATTGCTAAAAAAATGCACTCAATTCCTTGAAACACTTTTAAAAGCCTACGTGTTACTAAAAATAGGTATAAATACCCATACACATGCTGTTCTCCAGAAGAGAGTATTTTTGAGGAAATAATTGTAACTTCACCATTCAGAGGGAAGAGCAATCGTCCTTCCTTTGTGCTGGAACTGAATTTGTATGTGTGCAATATAAATACAGATGTCCAAACAGACTCATGAAACCATCGTCATAGCAAAGAGGGGGGTGGGAAGTTATTGAAAAAGTTTTACTGAAATTCATGGAGTTGCAGCAAGAATTGATACTGATTACTCGACTGTATTTCGCTGTAATTAAGTAGCTCCACATTTCCTGCATGGAAAGGAATGGTCCTGTTAGTAACCAAAGTCAGGCAACCTCAAATCTCTTGGCAAGGGGTTAAATTCTTACCTGGTCATGCTGACACGAATGAGGAATTATGTGTATGGCTACCACCAACATTCCGCAGAAAAACATTTTTTTTTGCCTTAGGTGAACACATAAAATTAATTCCACTTGTTTCTGGCAACCGAGGCCAGGTATGAGACTGTTCTCTCTTACAAGAAGTCCCCAGAAGTAAAGAACCTCCTTTGATGTGTCTTCCCAGATTAGCAAAGACGAACAACTGAGCAAATTTACAAATCTAAACCAGAAATTTTCTCCTTGGTAAGATGCAAGAGTTCAGAAACATTCAGAAACATGTCTACTATGCTTGTAGACAAAACCCAAGGTCAGGTCTAAGGATCTTCAAGAGTTTCACTAAACAATGAATCACAGCATAAAATAAAATCACAAAACAGTGCCACAACTCACTTGATTTTGAAAAAAATTTATATAATTTTCATACATAAAAAATCAGTTAAGATATCCTAAATCATTAAGGTCTAAATATAAAACAGGAAATTGAGTGCCTACCTCCCACCCAAGCCATTAAAACAGAAATATCCCAACGGGCTTATCTCCTTGGTCCCAAATATTTATGTTAGCCTGTATTTGTTTCCCTATCTAACCTCCATGTATTTGTACTTACAGGCTGAATTTTGGTTTTCCAGTTACATTTCAGGGAAACATTGATACTGATGAGACACTGCACTGTCACCTCCTTGTTCCAGCCCACTACAATGTGTAATAGCCTAGTCAAATAATCCTATTCTTTGTTTGCAAATGGTAAATTAAGATTGAAAGATACAGGCTTTGAGACTTTTTCCATGTAAAATAAAAATATTTCTTTTCCTATACATATAAATTCCACACTTTGAAGGCTGAATGTTTCCATTCTTCTGTTCCAGGGTATCACAAGTGAAGATCACAGAGCAGGGGTGAACATTTAACAGCTCTTAAACCTGCTGTTACCTCATTTTGTTGGTTCTTCCTCCTAAGTCTCATTTAAATTTAAAAATGGGCAGTGGATGCAATTATCAAACACGTGTTACCAAAAGTGTTAAAAAAATTAGTGTAGCTGCAGGCTATATTTTGTAAATCTTGCCTGGGAAAAATGGCTTTTCAGGTTGTTATGACACAGAACAAAACAAACTATGTGTTTCTATTATTAATTCCAAATGGCTGGCATACAAATTCCACACCAATGGAATTTGAAGGACCATATCCACCAATGACAAGTAATGGAAGTTAAAAACATAATCTGAAAAGCCAGAATCTGGATGCATTTCACACTCCCCGCTCTGATGTGGCACACACTAGACTCTCTGTGCAAGTGACAATTGGTGTATGTACAAAGTAAAATCTGTGTTTCGGTGTCAGCTGCTCAGACTCTGTTTTACACTGCAAACAAAATGGAATTGGGAGAGAAGCCAGGATGGGTGGTAGGGAAGTTCCTCATAATCTGGTTCTCAGTGGCAGCAGGGAATTCCCCAAAAACCAACAGCTGTCAGGGGAGGCTGCCGAAGTAGCGCAGGGTACGGAGCAAACCTGTGAACAACCACAACTACAACAAGAAACACTAATTGGGAACAACAGCAGCTCCCAGGGGGACAGAGAGCTTCCCTGGCAGCCAGCAGAGCACGGCAGAGCCAGATGTTCCCACACGGCTGCTCCAGGCACCTGAGCTCCAGAGCTGGACGTGCTCACTTAAGCCAGGCGCCAAGGGCTCTGTTTGTGACAGTCCCAACCCCATTTGCTGCCTGAGCTGTGATATGTATGGGATATTCCTGGGATGAGGATGTTCTGTGTGCTGAGGAACATGGGCTGGTCCTTCACCAGGCTCTGGTGAAGAAGATAACTCCCAGGTGAAGCAGTCTCAGCCCATACCCTGACTGCCACAAGCCCACACCACATCCCATGAGCATTTTTTTGTGTTTACATTGCATTTTCTTGCCCCACAGATGGTGCAGATTTTCTAGAGGTAAGTTCAGTAGATCCAGTAACTAGGCTCTGGCTTGTGCATCTGTGTGCAGCCTCACCAAGGGCACACGCACAGAAGGCAGAAGGTGAGTGACTTTAAGGGAGGTCAGTCCCAAGGGAGGTCAGGTCTGGATGGTGCTGGGGAGGTGTCCTCACAGCTGTAGCCAAGTCCCACAATCATCAGTGGTGAGTTCTGGCCAGAGAAAGAGCCATGAGCAATCATTTCCACGCTGGCATGGCTGACCAGCCAGGAAGGATCCTTCAAACTTCATCCCTAGGGAAGTCTGCAGCAGCTTTATCACAGTCTAACCACTCCCAGTCCTTCAGCTCAGGGCTCTGGAGAGGCAACAGCAAACACAAAAAAAGGAGTTAAATTAAAATCCTTGCAGCAGTTATGCCAGACCCCCAACCCTGTGCTGGGAGAACCAATATAAAACATTTTCCTTGAGAGAGATCCCAGAACATCAGGGACCCTCTGGACTCATGAAGGCTGTCAGCAATGGGCCGAGCACCTCTCTCTCTGCACAAGTTTTCACTGCAAAACAAGTAAGCAACAAGGCAGGCAGGTAAGCAAAAACACTGAAAATCAAGCCCTAAATTAACTGAGCCAAGACCTTCAAAGGAGAAGATAATGGTTCTGCCATTTATCCATCTGATCTTTGGAACAGGAGGATGGGAGAGGAAAGGATGATTTCCTTTTCTCTTACCTTTCAGCCAAATCAGCATCTGTGCTCTGCTCAGGTGCCAATTTTGCATAACTCAAAGGCAGATTCAGGCCCACAACTGGGCCTACAGTACTGAGCCATAGTATGATGTAATTTGTATGTCTAGGGGAAAAAAATAAACACAAAAAAGCACCATAAATACATAATATCAGCTTTTTCTGAATTGCAGACAGACTCTGCAGTCACAAAACAACTTCAGATGGGGCTATTCCTCCATTTCTCCTATCAAAAATGTATTGTAATTTTTAGGCCTGAAGTGGCAATACAGAAATCTTATTCTTGGACCAAGGAAGCAGCTTTGGCCATTTCCACTCTGCAGCTGATTGACTTTACTCTGCATTGGATAAAGTCTTGCAAGGCACAGCAGTGCCCCTCACCTGTGGTGTTCCTGTGAGCCACCGAGCACAGCAGAGATGAATTCATTGGTTCGACAGGGGTGTAGGACAAAGAAAGGCTGCCCGAGGATGGGGTGCTCCTAAGAGGGAACAGAATTTGCTTTGTCATCAAAGGGAAAAACAGAAAACTCATCATGTGCATTTGGAAAAGACAAGGCATAGTGAAATCAGCCCTAATGCAACTTTTCTCACTTCAGAATCTTAGCTCACATTGCTCTTCCTATCATAGTCATGACATTAATACATATTGTATATATTACACATCAATAATATACACTCTCCTCTGCTGAAGGGGAAATTAGATCTGCAATGCCAGGCTATGCCACTATTTCAGTTAAAATGTAATGGTTTGCAAAAGTAACTCAAGTTACTGTATCAGCACTAACTGGATGAGGGGAGGAAAAGCTACTGTGTCTGATCAAATGTAACACATAAACCCCTTCTCCTCAGGAAAAAGGTCTTCAAGACGCTGCCTGAGCCCTGGTATCTTCTCAAGCTGGTGTTGGGAAATACACATGGTTCCCTCTGGAGAGGCAGCAAGAAGGGAGAAGGAAGTGCTCTCAAGGTGGCTCTAACTTACACTTGGTTCTGATGCTGAAAGTGTTCTCAGAAGGATTAATCTCTTCATGTATTGATGCAGTTTTTCTTTGAGAAAGAGTAGTATTTTGAATTAAAACCCCCTTTTCATTATCTGCTCAAATTAACTTAAACCTCCAAATAGTTCCAGAAAATACATGGATTGTGCTAATGGTATACCTTAAAGGCAGAAAAAAAAAGTATATAGTTAATAATATTTACAAAACTTACTATGTAAAGAAAAAAAAGTAAATTGTGCAAAAAAATTCAGCTAGGTCCTTTACACAAGAGATGAGTGTAAGAGGCAGCATTAACTCCCAGAAAGAAGAGAGAAGTAATCTGGGTTTAAGAGACTTAGCTCTCTGAACAAGACATGAAGATAATTCCCAAAGCAGAACATTCAGCCTGAAGTTATTCCCAGCCATCCTGACCCCCAGTATTTGATTTTGCCCTGCACTTCTTGCTTCAGCAAACCACCAGTGAGTGACACAGGGAGGCCAGACTTGATTAGTTTTGAATAGTCTATTACCTTTTCATTCTACATCTTTCTTCTTTTAGTCCTTCCTCTTCTTATTGTACAATATGACAACACAGTGACACTTCCCAAATGCAGGAATTCCATGCTACTCAAAAGACAGGAATGTGTCACACACTGACAGGAAAACTACAAAAGTACAAGAGACCAAAAGAAATCCTGAGCCAAAAGCCATTAAGGAGCAGCCTTTAAAAAGCAAAAAGGCTGTAGTGGGTATGAGAAGATGCTTGTGGAGCATCAGGGAGAACACTCTGAGAGCATCAGCTCTGATCCAGTCAAATGCTACATTCCAAATCCTGTACACAGTGGCATCCTTTGAGACTCTGATGTACACTCAAGGTTAAACCACTGACACAGCAGCTCTGAGGAGGAAACATGGGGATGCTGCCAATAAAAATGCAGGAGTTGTCAAAGCCCTGGATGATTTCAGAACAGGTAATGGGCTACAGAGCCTCTCACTGCCAGGCCCCAGCCTGCCCAGGAACCAGCCTGCCCAGAGAGCAGGTGGGGTGTCTGCAGTGGGATGAACCCCAAGTCCTCCTCAAACACTGTTGGAAAGGTGAAAATGAATGAAAGTTTGCGCTGCATCAGCTTCATTAGCATTAGTTCACCGCCTGCTGCACTTGCCTGGCAGAGTGACAACACTCCACACATACGGAAATGTATCCTGAGCAAAATATTAGGGCAGCAATTCTACCCTTCATCTAGGCTGGTCCAGTGCCAGTTACACCAAAAACATAAAGTCCTACTGGGACTTCATGAAGAAAAAAAAAAACCTAAACAGTACAAACAATATATAAGAATCATCCCACTTCTTGTTTACAATTAATCTTTTTTCCGTCAGTCATGCACCAGGGCAGTATGAGAGTTTCAAGTCAATTCCCATAAGCACTCTCTGGCGTTGTACTGCAAGAACCCATCTGCAGGCTGCCCACAACTCTTCTGGACAGTAATACTCTGAGTCACAGTTTATTTGAAATCAACAACACTATTTTCTTGGATCTGTCTATGATTTTGGATCTATGAGGCTGAGTTACAGCAGTGCCTGTTCAGCACCACACACTGGAATCCATCACACATCTGCATATCCCTCTGAGTCTGACCCAGCTGGGATAGGGTAGGAGTATTTTCACAGGCAGGTACCAGCTCTGCTGTATTTGGAAGCTCAAAATGTTGCTTCACTTATTTTCTGTAGAAAGACCTCTCTCTTAGGTGATGCAGAAAAGATGTGTGAGGACATTCTGTACCTGCTGCTGTAGCTGTTGCCTCAACTCCTCCCATTAAAAAAAACCTGGGAGAGAGAGAGAGATGAAAAATACAAAATGTTCCATCGGGTAGATTGAAAATGAATCACAAGAGTCCTGGAATGGTTTGGGTTGGGAGAGACCTTAAAGCCCATCCAGTGCTGCCATGGGCAGGGACACCTTCCACTATCCCAGGCTGCTCCAAGCCCCAGTGTCCAACCCAGCTTTGGACACTGCCAGGGATCCAGGGGCAGCCACAGCTTCTCTGGGCACCCTGTGCCAGGGTCTGCCCACCCTCCCAGGGAACAATTCCTTCCCAATATGGGAATCCAACCCCTCTCTCTGGCAGTGGAAAGCTGTTCCCCCTTGTCCTGAACCTGGTTTGTTGAGGAATGCCAGCCCACGCTGGGTTTGATTGAGCACTGGCAGCACAGCTCTCCGTTCATTGTCTGTGCAGGTACAGCCCCCCACACATAGATGCTGAGCAGGAAAATGTCACAACACTGACCTGAGCAATGGCAAAGACTGGGCAACTCCCAAGCACAAGTATAATTAAGAATAAACTTCCGTCAGATCAGATTAAGTCATTTTATCAAGCAGTCTCCATGTCGGATTTAAACCAAAAATAAACATTACTTCAGATAACGGGTAATTGTCTGTAGGTTTCTGTACTGTGCTCTGCTGCTCTCCTCCCCAGCCAGCAGGAATTTTGTTGTCAGTACATCTCTTGTAACAGCACCATTTATTTTCTCTGTCATAACTGGAGCTCTTCCAGAGGTAATGGCTTCTATTTTCTCCAGTGCTACATTAAACTGCCTTCAAGCATCCATCAGAACATTTATGGTCTCTCCATTGATGATAGTGCAGGGGATTTGTGCCTGAAACTGCCTCTTCCCCGACCTGGTTTGCATGATCTTGCTTTGCAAAAATAAATTCACAAAGGGTTGTCAAAAATTTCATGCAGTTTGTTTCCTGCAAACACCACAGCCAGTGACAATTGATTCCTGACATTTTCCCACCAGCGTTCAAAACCCCAGTCACCAGGTCAGAAAAAGAGGGCAGAATTAATAAAACATGTCCCCCACAATCTCTTTTAAAGAAAAGGAAACAGTGATGCAATTACTAAAGAAGATACAAGTTTTTTCCTTCCTCCCAATTTCTGACGACATTTACTGAAACAAACAGCTGGGTTTAAGCAAAAATTCTTCACTCAAGATTATACCACAAGTAATTTATGTTCTTGAATTCATGGTCTATCTTCTTTTTCATGCTTTATTTTCATACACATCAATAATTGGTCACATAATCCAACTCTACACATTCAGAAAGAAGGCAGGAAGATTTCTCTCTTCAGACTAACCTTGAGTTCCACAACCAGAACAGTAACTTCCAAGTGACTTCCAACAGAAGTAACTTCCAACAGAACTTCCAAAGTGTGGAACTTGAGGTCAAACGGATTTTCCTCTAATAATGGAATTACTACAATGGAAACTCTATTACTATGGAATCACTAGGTTGCAAGCACAACAGTTAAGGAATTGTAATGACACAGGCAACTTTCATAATCCTGACAGAAGGTGTAAATCACAGTAATAAAGCTGTTGGTAGCACAGTAATTGTACAGGTCTTCTCTACTGACTTAGGATTATGCTGGATATTGGGAAGGAATTGTTGCCTGTGTGAGGCTGGGGAGGCCCTGGCACAGAGAAGCTGTGGCTGCCCCTGAATCCCTTGAAGTGTCCAAGGCCAGGTTGGACTTTGGGGCTTGGAGTAGCCTGGAACAGTGGCAGGTGTCCCAGCCCATATCAGGGGATGGAATGGGATGAGCTTTCAGGGGTCTTCCAACCCAAACTAGTCTGAGTTTCTGTGACCTGGGACAGATGATGTATTTATGGTCACTGACTTCAATTCACAACCAGAGGCAAGTCATCCTACTGGCATAACTGAGGCAAGTGTCCCCAGCTTTGCAACAAAACACAGAAACCCCACCAAATCCACAAGATTAAGATGGAACAAGCTCCCCTGCCTGTGACATGTGCTGAGGAATGACCAGGCAAGTGCCACTGCCACAGCTCTCCTGGTTTTCTCAGACAATCAAAGCAGGTCTGCATTGAGCAAGGAAAAGCATGAAGGGACCCTGACAAGACAAGTCCAAACTAGCCCCAAAAAACAGATTTCTGTGGTTACTGAGGCTTTGTCAGAGGAGGCTGCAGAGTGGTTAGATTTACTCCAGCTCTTTGCAGGCAAGCAGTTGCAGTTGCCCCTATGATTTAATATCCCCATTCCCTATGTGCTCCCAAAGACCCACAACCAACTTCAGCGATGATTTTTTATTAACACTTCTACTACTTCCAACACCACGCAGCCAATTAAGCTGGATCTTGTCCTTCTTTCATCAAATACCAAGTCCAAGCTGAAAAGGCAATTAAATGGCTACGTTTTCCTGAGGAAAGCAGAGATGCTTTGGCAGATCCTACAACACAGAAATATAAGGACACATAACACAGCCAGAATTTCTCTGAGATGAACCACGCCTACCACTTTGCATCTGCTGTTTCAAATCCATCATGGATCCCAATGAAGGTGCCTTCCAAACCAAACCATTCTGTGATTCTGTAATTCGTATTTTATGCCCCAATTCTGCCTGATTCTAGAGTATTTACAGTTTTGAAAAGGTGGTGATTATTTTTTACATTTTATAATTTTTTATTTTATTAAAGGTATTAAATAGCTAACAGAAGATTCCTGAAAGGCAGGAGAGGTAATTCAGGACAAGCAAAACAGTAATCAAGAATAGCCAACACTGCTGATCTACAATTATGTATTTTATATATATAATAAAGTTTGAATTATTAATTTTAAGAACAGGAGGAATCAAAGCAGTAGGTGACACTCAGACATGTTTCTGTAGTTTAAAAAGCTTCTTTTAGGGCTTTAAAGCTTCTCACAAGCACATAACTTATGCATTTAGGATTTTTCAAGAAAACTTTATACTCAAAAATTGGCAGGTCCATAGTTACATTGTCAAGAAATGGCATCTCAGCCATTTTCCTAAGAAATAAACAGATGATTCTTCTTCCATGCTTGCCAAAAGTAGATTAATTCAGTTGTCACCATTTTAGTTATGTAGCATATAGTCTTAATTAATTACTATTTAAAATCTGTTCTTAAGTTATGAGATTCATCTAAGGTGCAAAACTGAACGATCCAACAAGCTGTGGAAGTATGGAAAAGATACTGGAGACAGATTTCCTACCCTGATTAAAAAATGATAAAGGAGGAAAAAAAGAAAAAACAAAAAAACCCAAACCAAACTCATGCTGGCATTTGAAAAAGTGGCCTGAAAGGTTTATCCCATAATCCCAGGGATTCCAATGGATGCCTCAGCAGTGACTCCTGCCTCTCCCAGCAGCTTCTGGGACAGCGCAAGCCTGGGCTCCCTCTGTGGTTCACTCCCCCTGCACTGCTCCAGCAGATCTGCACCACGGGCACTGGAGGACACACTCCTGCCAGGTAATTTTGCATCCACTTATGGACAAGTGGCCTCATGAATTTGTCTAAATGCTTTTGAACTGCTGACACCATCTGCTGCCACCACTTGAGAGCACAGGTGCTTAGGTATAAACTGCTTTCTGTTAGCATAGATACCTAACTCCCATTTCAGCGGGACTTAAAATGCGTTTATTAATAAAGTAAGAAAAAAAATACAGTTTACAATGCCTTGTGGCCACTCCAGTGGTCTTTCAAATGGATCTGAGTGTGCCATATGTGATCCTCACTTCTTTCATACTCTGCAGTCAATGCTGCTATGTAATTTAGGATTTTTCCAAAAGGGGGGAATGTCCAGTAGGCAGATTCATTCCAGCAGTGAATGGCCAGCTGGATCATGGAATCATGGTGGGGGGAAGACAGAACAGAACCCACTTCAGCTTAGAAGGAGAAATGCCGGACCAGGAAGGGAACGTGCTCTTACAACTTACTACACAAATCTCTGCTTGGGAAGCTCTCTGGAAGGAGAACCAATGCAAGATAAATTATGTGTAAATGGAATGCATGGCACTGAAACAGATTTTTCCACAGAAGTAGAAAATAATCAAGAGAATCAATACTATTACATTGTAATTTATTTGATTAATTATGAATCTGCATGGAAAATATTACTGAATCTTCATTTCAGAATAATTCGAGTAACAATAGTACTGGAACTTGAAAGTCTGTCCTGAATTATGCCCACAAAAGTGGCAGGGAACTTCATACTGCTTTTATCTCTGCATGTAAATTATTATAGAATCCTGGAATGATTTGGGTTGGAGGGACCTTAAAGCCCATCCAGTACCACCCCCTGCCATGGGCAGGGACACCTTCCACTGTCCCAGGCTGCTCCAAGCCCCAATGTCCAGCCTGGCCTTGGACTCTGCCAGGGATCCAGGGGCAGCCACAGCTTCTCTGGGCACCCTGTGCCAGGGCCTCCCCACCCTCCCAGGGAACAATTCCTTCCCAAGATCCCATCCATCCCTGCCCTCTGGCACTGGGAAGCCATTCCCTGTGTCCTGTCCCTCCAGCCCTTGACAATTGTCTCTCTCCATCTTTCCTGCAGCTCCTTCAGGCACTGCAAGGCCACACTGAGGTCACCCCACAGCTTCTGCTGTGCAGGCTGAACAATCCCAGCTCTGGCAGCCTTTGCTCCCAGCAGAGCTGCTCCATCCCTCTGCTCATCCTGGAGCCTCCTCTGGCCTGGCTGCAGCAGCTGCAGCTCCTTGCTGTGCTGGGCCCAGGACTGGGGCAGCTCTGCAGCTCTGAGGGGTCTCAGCTGAGGGGGCAGAGGGGCAGAATCCCCCCTCCCCTGCTGCCCATGCTGGGACTCAGCCCAGTACAAGGGCTTTGAGGTCCCAGCTCTGTCCCACAGCACGCCCAGGGCTCCTCCAGGGCTGCTCCATCTGCTCAGCCCCTGTCTGTGCTGGTGCCTGGGATTGCCCTGACCTAGGCCCTGCTGAGCTCCATGAGGTCCTGGTCCATGAGCCCCATGGTCCCACCACTCAGCCCTGGTCTTCACTTGGACATCGACTCAAGTCCCTGAGTGTGACCACCCAGCCCCATCCCTCACCCACCCAGGGGTTCATTCACCAAACCCATGGCTCTCCAACTCAGAGACAATGTCTTGCACAAGTCCTGATAGATGTCATCAGCTGCACATCAGTCAGCTGCTTATCCATTAAGAGTCTTTATTTACTCTACATTTAGTATTAGTTCATTATTTGGTCTTCTCCCTCTATGAAATAATTTGGGCTAAATTATTATCCATCAAGTCTTATGGGGGAAAGCATGACTAAACTGTAGGGCAGCTGAACATTATTAACCAGTGGCTAGTTTTAAAATAAAACCTCCTTGGTAGCTTGTACAATACTACAGCTTGGTTTAAACTCCAGGAGTTCAACACATTGTAGAATTTATTTTAGTGGTAAATAAATATCCACGCAGCTTTGCCATCCTTGTATCTTCCCCCTGTCAAACAGCTTTCCAGTCTGTACTGGTAAGACTCCTTTTTCTCAGGAAGTTGTACTAATAATTTTCCAAAAATATTAGCAGGGGATCCATAGCAACTGTTGATGCAACTCAAATTCGTTAAGAGCGATCCTAGCAACCTTCTGTTAAGAATACTGTATACAGCCTCCCCCACTTAGCAAAATCCCACAATATGGCAAGAAAGATTTGTATGTCTAAGAATAGCTACCTTACCACATTTTTCAAAATGACTGAGCCGTAATGATTTAAATCCTCCCTATCACATTTTCAGCAAGATGTACCTCTACAACACTATATCAATGTGCTCTGTTCAGAGTTTTGACTCTTTCTCCTTTTTTAAATCACACTATTAACATCCCTGACATTTTAGAAATAATGTTTATTGATTTTTCTGTTAACAGTGCTATAAATTAAGTGATGTAATAGACAGGATTATTGAGGTACTATAAAGAACGTGTCCTCCAGATTCCTAACTCCTGGTTGAAAAAGACCCTGGATTAACTCAGAAATGGGTGCAGCTCTGTGCTGTGATTTTCATAGTTTGGGTTTGCTTGAATACTTCTGATATGACAAAAAGGACATATTAAAACTACCTGCTAAGTATCAAATGGCAGAAGAAAAATATCTTGTTTAGATGAAACTGAGAAATGAATGGTTGAGAAAAACAAGATGCAAAATTCCTGATCACTCACTATTCAGAAACACAGGATACAGTCAGTATCAGAATGGTATGAATTACTTTATCTGCAGCAACAGTAAATGGCTAAACTAGGAAAATACTCATTTATTGCTGGCAAATCCAGAGCAAGGTGTCACATATGAAATGTATCCCCTCCCATGGCTGGGAGCACTTTGATAGCAGAAGTAATTGCATGTGAGCAGCGTTGGTTAAAAAGGAGGGGAGCCATGTACAGACACATGTACTCCACAGCTTCCAGAACCCTTTGGAATCCTGACTCACAGATTAATTTTTAAGACTATTTCTGCAGGAACTTCAAGCCACCAAGTTTTGTTCTTGTTTTATGGGGTAGTTTTTCAACCCCTGAGCCTCCTGTAATAATGCAATTCGATTTCTATCCTTGGATGTTTGGTTTTACATTCCATCATCACTAAGCATTGATTAAGCCTTAGCACATATACTTGATTGTGTTTACGACTTTGTTTCCTCAGGGGAAGGTCAGGCTTTATGACAACATCACTCTGTTAAAACCAAAACTTGTTGGTGATGCTACTGACTGTGATCAGCTTCATTCATCAGCTTACAAAATTCTTGTCTGCTAGTTTGCTCCCACATAGAAAAAAAAATTAATGGAAGGCATGGATTAGCAGAAGTAACAAGAATCAAAAAATGGACTTGAGCACCTGTGTTCATAGAATTAATTACACTAATACTCAGCTTCATCATAGTCTTAGAAACACATTTGTCAGAGTGTTGTCTCTCCCCTTGTTCAAGTCCTTCTGCTTTGTCTACACTTTTTATAAATACCCATCAGGGCAAAAAAATGATGAAGAATCAGTAATGTCTTTATCCATTTTTTTTCAATCCCTTATTCTACTATTATTAAATTTCAGAAGGTGTCTGAGACATCGATGGGTCTCAGTTTACCTCTGAATACGTGACTGTATCCATCAATCCAGCATCATTCCACACTCTGTGGAAAATACCTGGATGTGAAGGCTACACCAGTGTCCTGGATCTTGATGAAGGTGCTACAAAACAGGTGTGGAACCCTCAACCATAGCAGGATGAAAATTCACACCCTGACAATCCTATCCCACATCCATCCTAGCAAAAAAAGCCTAGCACAAAAAGCCTTTCAGATTTGCATTTCCAGCACCACAGAGAGGACTCAACCAAGGCCACACAGCCTGATGTTCTGGCTATAATCACAGAATCACACTCTGCTGCTTCACATCTCCCACTCATCTTCAGAGAGGTTTCCAAAATGATAAAAGGTCAAATGCAGACTCCACAGATTAACTCAGTTATCTATATTTTTTTTCTTTAAATTCCTGGTTCTTACAACATGCAGTAGCATGTGACAAATTATGTTCACCTTCATATTTGGGAAGATTTCTTCCCATTTGTCCAATTTCTGTTCTCCACTCTCTGTTCTTTTCTTTTTTTTTAACTTTTTTCCTGTTCTTGTGAGGTTTTATTCTCTCAATTTGCCTCACCATTTAGACTTGACCATGGCACTTTTGGGCTGCTGCCTTCTTAATTGGGGCATTACACCTGCTATTTATTACATTTATTACACATAGAAGGCCCAATAAGTTTGAGCTCTTTAGGCAGTGCCATTATGTATTTGTGTATAACTAATATCTTATAAATAACTAATATAAATATTATACATCATACATATATGTTTATATGGTATTTAAATTACTCATATAAATAAATAACTAAAAAGCACACACCAAGTTACAATTCAGGAGATGGGGCTGCAATATCGGTAACTCCACTTCTGAATCCTCCTAAAAAGAAGCTGAAAATCATAGTTGGCAACATTTCTGGAAGGCAACAGTAATCCATAAATACTCTTTAATTTTCCTGTCATTGCAGAATTAAGCCACTTCCAGCTCACACAGATCTTACCAGGTGTGCTAAATTGATGTCATTATAAGTCATCAGGAAATACCCACAGAGACCTGTAGCAACATTTGGAAGTTTTGTTAAACAGCTGTGTGTTCTAATTGATTTGTATTATTTAAAACAGCTAAAGCAAGTTATCGCCGGATGTAGAGAAGGGATGACTGAAGACCCCAGGGAGATTTAACTCACAAGAAAGCCAATCACAGGAACTTCATCTGAGCATTTTAAGATTATTACTAGAGGAAGTGCAATTAAATCATCACCATTTATCAATTATCATTATAAAATACTATGCAACCTTATCATGTTAATTTATTTATGAGAAGGTAACTAGTTGACTGCTGCTTTTTGCAGTAATCTAGTCAGGAAAAATATTTTAAGATGCTTTCTCTGGAAATGAGCATAACTTTCCACTGTAATCAAAAGTAACTATAGAAGTCCAATTTTTACTCAAAATTTGCAAATGTCAAATATCTCCACTCTTTGCACCTTGTCTCAGTTCCTGAGATGTATTTTATTATAGATGTATTCCACTGCAGAGGGCATACACCAAAACACAGTATCAGAAATGTGCACAGGCCTGCCACCCTCATTTCATAAAAACAAGGGGAAAAAGTCCCAAAAAATCATTAAGCCTTTCTTTTCCTGGTCTGCCAATCACAGCAGATCAGCCCTAGTTAAAAGTTAAGTAACGTGCCTGGGCCCGTGGCAAGCTCAATTTTTCTTCCCGGTGGTAGAGTGCTCATAGCATCTAAAATTTGTATCTCTTTTGGATTAAAATCCTAAACTTTTTTACTCTGCTGCTCATGTGTGCTGAGTGCTCAAGCCTCATTTGATTTGATGAGTTTGCCCAGTGACTTGCATTATAGGATCTGTGTCCCTGCAGGCAAAGCCTAACCCACATAACAAAATGGGTCAGCAGAAAAGCAGCAAGGAAGACAAAACTCTGTATTTCAGTTCAGAACCCTGATTCATTTGACAGAGAAAAGCAGTTTTTTTCTAGTAGACCTGATTCTTGCTTTGATCTGATGCTTGCAGGCTAATTGTCATTATCTTCCATAATCTCCTTATTTAACAGAAAGTCACATTTTGCAGCTGTTAACTCTGCTAATTTCTCCAAAATGTTCCTCCTGTCTTTGTCACTGAACTCACAATTGGCTGTACTACCTCTGGAGAGTGTCCCAGAATCAGATTCATCACTCCACACATTTTGCCACCCAAAACTCCTGTTTTTGCAGGAATTTGTGTGTATGTATCGCCCACACACCTCCAGTTATTAGAGCAGGATAGTTTTTATTTTACTGTCCCTTAAGAAGAAAAAATAATCCCCTTGTGGGAGCGACCTGATTTTCCTTTTGGCTTTCACAACTCTGAATTCACACATTCCCAACATCCCGTTTATGCTTTATTCCCAGTATTGTTGCATTATTACCTTACGTTATTAAAACCCAATTTCCTCATCTTCACTCACAGACAAGCCAGATAATTAATGCTTCATGTGAAAAGTATGTATTACAAGAACTTGCCATCTCACAACTGGAACTCGGACACGCACAGCAATCACCAGAACACCCATGGCTTGGTAAGTTCTCAGGAAGCTGTTATAAGATAGTATAAGACTATAGATAATAGTCTGTGGCTGCAAACACAAGAATGCAGCTCATGTTCCCATGGCTGAGCACCATCTACAAACAGGTATCCTGTAATTAAACTGTGTTATTTGAATTAAGGGAGCACCTGTAGGACCTGGTAGATATTAAATCCTTGTCATGCTGCTGTGGCAAGAGACCTGAGCCCCTGGAAAGAGCTAAAATAAAAAAATTAAAAAAAA
>VWYO01004933.1:2912-13633 GCA_013400275.1 Rhadina sibilatrix
AGCAAAGGGAAAAGTTAATCTCTACTTCCCATCAGTGAGTGATGTTCAGCCACTTCCCAGGAAGGAGGGCTTCAGCACATGTAGCAGTTGCTCCAGAAGGCTAACACTCTAGAATAATGAATGTCCCCGTTCCTTTTCCCTCCCTTAGCTTTTATATCTGAGCTGATGTCATATAGTGTGAAATATCCCTTTGGTTACTTTGGGTCAGCTGGCCTGGTTGTGTCCCCTACCAGGATCTTGCCCATTCATATCCCCTTGGTGAGGGTAAGGAATGTTAGAGGGACAGTGCTGCTCAGCAGTAGGCAAAACACTGGTGTGTTATCAACACCCTTCCAACTACCAATGCAAAGCAAAACACTGTAAGGTCTGCTAAGAAAAAATGAACTCAGTCAGACATAATACAACCAGCTACTAAGAAGAAAATGAATTCTGTCCCAGCAGAAACCAAGACAGTTGCAAAGTCTTTGGATTGCACAGGTCACTGTGTGTCCCCCCCTGCTGTTCCAACACCCTATTTGGAGATGTTGAAGATAGACACATTTGGAGAACTCATCAGAGTTAGGTATTTTTCAGCTAGATCACTTTTCCCATGTGGGTAGTACAATGGAGAAAGTACCATGGGGATGAAAAATGGTAACCAGGATGGCAAACTGGACTGATTAAACTAAGCAGTTGTACTGCACAGTATGTCATAACAACATTGGATGAGAGACTGAGATGTGCTCAAGGGTCAGAGTATCGCATGAAGATATGCTTTCACAGATCATACTAAAAAGACCGACTCAAAGACTGGAATGAAGTGCTGGGAGTGAGGAAAAAGACAAAAAGTGGCCATGTTTGGGAAGGAAAGAATTAAAAAATATCTATCTGTGGCAGCACACTCCCCTCCAGTCTTCAAAGAAAATAACTGCTGATGATTACAAGTTAATGTAGCCAAGCTAAATTGTAGTGCTTTTTATACAGGACTTGACTACCACATAGAAAAACCCCTTTAAGACTGCTAAAAAGGGAGCTATGGACAAGAAACCTACTGATTTGTATTATAATTATTTTCCAAGATTATTTAGATTGTAACCATTTAGCATTGTAAATCTAGCATTGGTTCATTCCCTTTTTCTAAATACCTGAGATGGCAAACTTTCTTTTTAATCTCAGTTTTCTGTACTTGAATTCCAGTCAAAAAAATTTAATTACGTTATAATAACCAGACATGTTATTAGGCAAGCAAAATTTGGATATGATCTTTAAATAGTGCAGTAGATTTTAAGAGGAACAAATCTGCCTGTGCCTACCTACTGTAAAATTGTTTAACAAAATTCTAGGAAGTTGATTAAAACAATAAATATCTTATTTTAAGAAATCATTGTTTTTGAAAGTGTTGGAGTCTCCTTTACAAATGTTTAAACTTCTTAAGAATAAAAAAAATAGCAAAATTAATTTTGCTGCTGCTTCTATAGAATACGTGATGAAGCTAAAGGCTGGAATCTGTTGTTTAGAAATTTTAAAAATTTTGAAGTCCTCTTTGTCCTAGTTCAGAGAAATTATTATGTTTACATGTCCTTCTCTACATCTCAGAAAAGTGTGTTTGTGTATGTCTCTATATCCACATACATATTCATGTGCATACAAGATATTGTAGAATCATGTTCTCCTTCCACAAGGCTTTGCAACCAATAGATATCAGAAAGTATTTTATCTTTTGTGATTCTATTGTTACCTAATTTGTGCATTTATCCAAATTACAAATGCTTAAATTTGTATTTAAATATTAAAAATAAGTTTTATTGTGCAGTCATTGAAAGTTACGTGGGCACATACTAACTTCCTAAGTACAGATTTCATAATCATTGAAGAAGAGAACTATATAACAGCTGAGTGCTGGTATTTATATTGTCATATAACAAGACCAGAACTAATGAGGAGATAAGAGGAAGAGGCACAGCAAACATACATGTTCTGTAGAAACCCACATTGCAGAAACAGGAGGACAGTGGAATAATGGCCTATGAAAATTGCACTGGAACAGTATGTGTATATACAATATAGGAAAAAAATAACTTGTGGCTAATGTTCCTACTTCTGTACTGCTCTTTTGGCTGTGAACAGGAACCAATTCTCATGCCTATAGACTGGAAGTCATTATTTTGTCTTCTGCCTTATGCAAAGCAGAATATGCAGTTTGGTTACATAGACTTCATGTTCTGAGAATTACAGACTTTGTTTAAATTTAATAGAATTGTTATATATAATTTAGAAAAATGGTTTGTTAGAACATTAAGTTTTGCAGTTGAACAGCTTTAACTAGCAAGCATGTATATTTTACTATCATTAAAGGTGGTGGTTTGAAATTGGAATTGGTGCCCCATGTGAGGAAATTGAACCAAACCTGCTACACTGAAGTAAATACAATTCTGTTGGGGACAGTGTCAGACTAGTTTAAGATGTAACTTGATTATGCTGCATTTTAAAAGAATGTACTTAAGTACAGTTTAAATATAGTAGACTGAAAATGGGCCAAATCTATTCATTTTTAATATATTTATGAGGATAAAGCAACTAATTCTTCTGTTGTTCATTTGGTGGTGTCATCAAGTTCATCTCTCCATTTTTAACACCCTATAGAAGAAAGAGGATAGTCAGCACAAAAAGAACAGCTCTTCTATTATCAACTTCTGGAATTTCCTTCCATTTTTATTTTTTAATGATCCATACTGGGAAAAAACAGTATATGGTAGTATTTGTTAGTAAAATTTTTCCCTTCCTCTCTTATACAAGAATAACAGACTGAGTCTTTCTTCTGCTCAGGTTTCTGCTCCTGAGGTTCCCCTCCTAAATAAGCTCAAATACTGAATTGACTTTAGGAGAAACTGACTTTTTCTTCTTAATTATCAGGACCACAACGGGATGCACAAGCAGCACGAGAGTTCATCTTGAAGATGTTTGTAGACCTGAATCCAGACAGTGACAAAATTATCTACTCCCACTTCACTTGTGCTACAGACACAGAGAATATTCGCTTTGTCTTTGCTGCTGTCAAGGACACGATTCTACAGTTAAACCTGAAGGAATACAACCTGGTCTAACTGTGCCTAAGAGGCACTCCAAGACCACCTTTGCATAATTGAAGATGCACAAGAGGGACTGTATTATCTGTGAAAACAAGTTGCATAATACTAATTTATTGCTGGCCTGCACTCTGAGAATGTTCACAGAGTTTTTTAGTTAATATTATGATATTATTTAAACTATATGGAAGAAAACCAAAAGATGCTGAAGTACATTCACAGTACATTTTCTTATTTTTTAGGCAAAATCTTGTGACTCAGTGGTTTCTAAATTCTGTCATACACTCACAAAGGATAACAGGTTTTTGCTATTGAAGCAAAATTAAGCTGGTTCCTCTTTCCCTGACCCTTTCTCTCCCTCCTTCCTCTATGTTTTAAAAATACAACGACCATTTCACCACTTGCATTCCTTGATAATATATTTTCTGTTGGGTGATTTGTTCAAGAAAATTACTATCATTAGAAATGATCAGTCATTGAAATTTTACAGAATGTGCTTTCTCTGAAGGGTCAAAAGTATTGATAGTATGATTTTTTTAATTCTTAAAATTAGTGTTCTCATTCTGTCTTCACTTCTGAGAATAGAATATTGGGAATCGCACAATAGAAATAGTTGTGTGTGGATTTAGAATTTAAATATACTTTCACAGTTCAGAAAGATGCATAGAAGACAGTAATGAAATAATTCAAGACATAAACCTCAGATGTTCATAGAATATCATAGAATCTCTTTTTTACTTCCATGTGCCATTATTTTCTCTTTTCTTTATTCACTAATGACAAGTAGAAATGTCATGGACACTACATTTTCCCCAGTGGCTACAGCCTGAAATGGGGTGGGGGTTTATTTTTCAGTTATGTGCATTTTTTTTTTAAGTTAGAGCTTTTTTAAAGTGTTTTTCTATGGTAGAAAAAAAAAATTTGTTGTATAAAATCTTGCCAAATATGGCTTTTTATGAAACCAATACCTTTGAAACATAAGATAATGATTGAAATGCCAAACTAATAGATTGGGAATTGACCTGATTGAGTCAACTGCTGAGTGATAAACATAGTTTTAACTCAAATGTTCCCGTTTTTACTAAGTATTCCATTTTCTAATGCCAAAAACGAGTGTGAGTGAATATGCTACTCAGTATACGTGTATAGAAGACAGTTTAATTCTCTCCTTATGTCAGAGATGGCATGAGATTGCATACGTTTTCTCTAATAATATCAAGCACCTTTGTACAGCATGAAATTATTGATGAATGATCACATTCAGAAACCTTTCTTGATAAGGTTGCCTCTTAACCTATCCACAGACATTTTATAGGTTTCATGCAAAATAGTCTCTCTCGATGTTCTTTAGAAATAATTCTTAATGCAAATCACTCTTGAAATTTAAACATGCAAAATTTTAATAACAAAAATGTAGCACCCATCAATGAGCAGCTTGGGTTGAAAGGTATTTTTTGACCAGGTGCATGACTGCTAGCAAGCTACACAGAACTCTGAGGTCAGACATAATTTAATTACTTACATTGCCAAGTCGCAATAGGGTGCACTTAGCACAGAAATTGCTGCCTCTCAGCAGACAGGTGGAAAAATAATCTCTTATTACTTGAGTAACAAAGGTAACAATAAATACTAATAAGATGTTTTTCATCCTTGGTACTCCCCACTCTAAAACAACATTAATAAGAATACTTGCTAGTTTTTGTTCCCTCATAAAACACCTTATAATTGGAAACTGATTGTAGGTATAGTGCATTTATGAATGCTATAATCATTGTACATACATATACATGCCAGCATCCATATTGGCTTTATATTCATTATTTTTTGGCCAATTGAATGTGCTGTGTTGATATGTATCTATGTAGTTGTATAATGTCTTATAGCTGGTTCACATTTTAAATAATGTTATTTTATTTACTTTTTTAAGAGAAGAATGTAATTTTTTTCAGTTAATTCCTTAGTAGATATTTGTTGTTTTTATTTAAAAAGCAACAAAAAAACTTACCATAGTACAGAATTTGAACATTCCTGAGTAAAAGTATATTGATACACACAGAGGACATTCATAATCAAAACAACGCTTAAATCTTGTCAGGGCTTTATACATATGTAGAAGCTGTTTTTGTTAGAAGAATTTATGCCATTATATCTAGGATTAGAATATAACGTCTTAAATATCAATTTGTATTTGGCAGATTCAATTTCAGTTATTTGGCAGATTCAATTTCAGTTAATTTTACCTTTCTAATAGCCTTTTTTAGAAAAATGAATTTAGAGACATTTCAAACCACTGAGCATAAGTACTAATGGGTATACACTATTTCCCTAAAAATATAATAACATAAAATCATCAGATCAGTTAAACATTAATTCAGAAATTACAGAAACCTTAGATCTAACAACAAAAAAGTTGCTAATGTTAAAAATTTTAAGGAGTTAAAAAAATTGCTTAATAACGCTAAAGCATGTAGTTGAAGGCTATAAAAAGTGACACTGACATTCTAAATGTATCATCAGAACCGCTGTTCTTGTTATATATGTAATTATAACATTGGCCATGATCTTACTTATAAACATAACAAATCTGTTTTAACCATTGATTCTGGAGTGTGTGATAATATCCCTTCTTTCAGCCTGTGAATAGATTGGCCACCTTGGATTTAATGATATAAATAGAACTGTAGGGGGGGAAAAAAAGCCAGTGTTGTCTAATGAAGGTTTGGGTTTTGTGGATTTGTCAGTTCTAGCCAGGTCTGGACAGAAGACGCTAGACACGGTGGTATCTTGTTCAGACTTGGTTGTTTATTATATACTAGCTAAGTTACAGTCTCACGCGGTGTGAGGTTTCTCTCGTTAAGCAAGAAAATGGCCCCTCCTAACTTGTTTCAAGGACTTTTAAACAATAAGCAAAACCAATTAAAACCCGACAACTAAGTTATTTTTATTTATAACCCAATTAAAGATCACTCAGTGTCCGCATTGCAGGCTTCTACTAACCAATTAAAAAAGATCTCCCAAACCTGAGAAGAAGGAGGAAAAAGAAAGCAAAGAAGAAGGACTTAGGCAATGCCCAAATCCCTCCATATTGTCTCTTACTTATATTACTATATTCTACATCCCAAAACCCCAAACTTTAAGTATTTCACCCGGTGACATCACACATCTCTATACAACTACACACACACACACACACTCCTAGTGCTGTCACTCAATTTTGGAAGCTGTTCCCATGGCCTCAGGTCAAAGGCAGTACCCTCCCGAGGGTTACCGCCTGTCAAAGCAGAAAGCCTGATATTTTCAGCATCCAAGGTTTCAACAGGGTTTGTTTTATTATGGGATATTGGGGGGAGGGGGTGTATATGGGGTTTTAAGTTTTAATATAAAAAGATTTGTATAAAAACAAACCAAAAATTTACTCATGCTTTGTAGATATATTGATATATAATTCAAATGTGTGTGCCACTGGGCTACTTCTGGTATCTTTTAATTCAGTTGAACCTGTGACGTTTAGATCATTTAAACACATTCTGAAAATATATAGTCAGCATGCCAATGCAAGCCTTACATGATTCACCTAACATAGCATTGCAATGTGACTGTTTACAAAAACATTTCATTTTTAAATGACAGATGTTCTCATTTGCAGTATATCCCATTGCTGATGCTGTTTTAATTGGTGATTTCCACTATGCATTATAGTGCTTGAGTCTAGAAGTATGTGCCTCTAACATGAAGCTGAAGGCAAAAATAAGACAAGAACCCATTTAATTTTGCAAAATTACATTGTTTCATTGAATGTCATAAATGGGAGAGAAGGAAAACATTGGGAAACTATTCTAGGTGTACAAGAAAGCTGTAAATATGTTTTACAAAAACCTTAAAGTTGCTTTTTCACTAATTAGCTGGTCCTTAGTTTACATATATAGGATGATGAAGCTATAAGGGCAGTTTACTTTTATAATTCAGACTTTTGATTTTCAAGGTAACCTGTGGTTTTAAATCATACTGCCACATGATTGTGAAGCACTTTTTAAAGTTAGAAAATGAAGAGGTTTTATGCTGGTTTTCAGTCAGAGTTGCCTGCGTGATTTGCAAAAACTTTAAAAGGTGATAAAAGGGCTGCATATGACAATATTGCTAGACTGAGCTTTTGGTAATGAGATGCAAGACTTTGCAGTTGCTCAACTTAATGGTCCTTCCCTTGTTATACATTCTTTAAAAAATAATGAAATAATAGGAGAAAACAGAGACATGTTAACTCATGTGGAAAAGAAAATAATGCCCAAATAATTTATTAAATGTTCTGGTATTGAAGATCTGTGCATGATTACCCTGCATTACATTAGCAAACTAATAAAGTGTGCACAGTATATTAACAAGGCCTACAAATTGCCTACCTCTAGTTAAGAAAACAATAAATTAAATATGTTTTGGAGAGTGTCACAAGTAAGGAAAATAAAATGGCCTATTGTAGATAATTAATGGTTATTTGAGACGTTCACACTTCTGCAGATAAAGTCCCTCTCTGGACATAAACAACTAAGGTTGTATGTCCCTGACAAATTTGCTAGTTTAGTAGAGATCATGAAAAACAATGTGTTTTGGTTTGAAAAGAACCACTGATAGTTCCTCTGTTTTGTTGCTGTTTTGCTTTTATTTACCATTTTACTTATCAGTCAAAACAAACATTTCCATGTAATCAGTAATCCACTGAGGGTCATTGTTTATCCAGTTACAGGGATTTTACTGTAACTTTCACTCAAGCTTTTTTACAGTAATTATGTTGCAGGAAAAAAGGAATTGAAGGATCATTTGGGCAAAGTTGATGTTGAAGGTAGTGTCAAAAATGCAAGGGAATTCAACCAGATCAATCTTGCTCTTGGCAATAAGATTGCTGGTTTTGTGGTGTTGGGGGTTTTTCTAAGAAATGATGGTCTAAGATGAAGTCTTGCTGGATTTCTTATTTATCATGCTGCAGAAAATCCTTTTTTTTTTTTTTGGCCAATATATTGGAAGGGGTGCCAGATACATTTTTTAAATTTGCAGTGTTTAACAAAATAAAGATCATATTTGTTATTCTAAAGTGTCATTTAAATGCATGTATTGTGTATTGTTTGGGGGACAAAAATAGGGTGTGGTTTTCTGTTTTTCTGTTTAAAAAACTAATGCATAAATGCTGCTCCTCAACAATCGTGTTGGTTAAAAATACAGTACTTTTCACCATAGCTTTGTACTATAGTATCTTCTTCGTTCCTTGACATTTAGCTGTTCTGAGATATAGTTGGGCTTGTTCTCCCAAAATATTTCTTATGACAAATATTTGTCTTGGGAATGATTTTTATCCCATATCTATTTTTTTGGGGGGGGGTTGTTTTGTGTCCGGAAATGGTCACACCCCCCTCCCCCCCCTCCCCCCAGCTCCGGGAGTATCACAATGGGTGAGAGCCAGCCCAGAATCCTACGAGGGTTGGCGGCAAGGGGTTGCTTCCTTCTGGTGGGGCGATTCATCTCAGCAGCCACACAGCACAGTGCCTCTTACCGGAGATACTGTTGCTTTGTGGGTTTTGCTTGTTTTTTTTCTTCTCCTTTGGCACTGTGTCTGGGTTTACTGGCTTGCTTTTCTGTTCCTCTGCTTGCTTGGGAGCCCAGAGCCAGTGCGTGCTGCCCCGGGAGCTCACTGGGGGCTCAACATCGCCGGTGAGCTATCCAGGGGAGTGATTCCCTGCCCAGCCCTGCTGTTTTCTGCTGCTGCTTCAGGGCTTCTTGCTACATTTTAATCTGACACCCAGCCACTCTGCAGCTTCTGGCATGGCCCTGAAGCCTGTGCTACACTTTGTCATCCCAGGTGTGCCCGCCTCTGCCATTCCAGTTTGCTGCTTCTGAGGTTCCTACTACAGTCTATTTCGCCATCCAAATGGCACTGGGACTGACTGCCCCTGTGAGTTTGTACAGGAAGCCCCTTTTCTCTCTTCTTCTGGCTTGCACGCCATTGGCCATGTGGAGAGAGGTGACTGAGCTCGTGCCACAGTGCCCCCTGCAGCTGCGGGAGGATCACTGCACCTGCCCAGCCTCACCAGTAGCCAACAGCACCCCCGCTGGTTCTGACCATAACTACACCAAAGGGGAAAGTGCTTGACTGCTGAGAGAAAGCTGTTATTGGGTCTCTGTTTTTTTCTGTTTGTTGTTGATGCTGTTGTTGTTTGTTTGCCTTATTATGCATATATATATATATATACACTAGTAAAGAACTCTTATTCCTTTTCCCATATTTTTGACTGACAGCCCTGTAATTTCAGAGTTATAAGTTGGAGGGAAGGGGGTCATATTTTCCATTCCAAGGGAGGTTCCCACCTTCCTTGGCAGATACCTGTCTTTCAAAGCAAGACAATATTGTATAGATGCATTATCCCCATAATTGGCTTTTTAACTATATGTGCTCTGTTCTCATTGTCCATATATTAACATTTCCTGAATATCCTTATTACAGTCAGAAAGTTCAAAACATTTAAGGTTCAGTACAGTGAATGCAGTTATTTGACATTATTACTAAATATTTTTTGGTTTGTGTACAACAGAAGCTCAGAAGCATGAGGGAAAATAAATAACCATCTGTGCCTTTATTAATAGAAAACATTCAGAATTTGTAGGCTCTTAAGTGAAATTCTGAAGCATTTTGCATGATTGCAATAGTTCTGCAAAAGCAGACTGTTTCTTTGATCTTTTTGTTTGCCTAAGTGATAGAAAACACAGAAAGAGACCTACATATTGCTTTTCAAGATTTTGACTCATAGTTGAGCAGCAGTCATTGCATCTGACATCTTTATGACTGAAGAAACAGAATTTCAGGACACTTGGAAAAATTACTGTTCTCTATTATGTGATTACAAGTTTAAATAAGATTTTTGAAATGCAAATAATTTTCCTAAGCATGGACTTCAGTGAATTACTGTTGCAGAATGCAAAGGCGAGGGATCAGTGAGGAAGGATTTATTTTACCATTATGTCTCACTGAAAATAACATCAACAAAACTACAAGTGCAAGTTGTGATTTAGATATGTGAAACAGATGCTAAAACTGTATTTATGTGATAAATTGTGCATAGATGTGCTTCAAGGTTTGACACTGGACAAGACACCAGGCACTCACAAAAGTCATTTGCTTACTCTCTCCTGCTACAGTTGGGTAGAGGAGAGGGAAAAAAATTAACTAAGGGCTCATGAGTTGAGATAAGGACTGGAAGAAAAAACGCTCTAAGGGCAAAACAGGTTCAAATTTAAAGGTATAAAGTAAATTTATTAACAGAGTCAGAGGAGGATAATGAGAAGTAAAATAAGACTTGAATACACCATTTTCCCCCCAGCCCCTCCCTCTTTGCCACCAACAATGCAGGGAGACAGGGCATGGGGGTTTTGGTCAGTTCATCCCTCGAAATCTTTTTCTGTTCGCTCAGGGAGAAGAGTCTTTTTTCTGCTATGCCGTGGGGTCCCTTCCATGGGCAATCTTCCCAAAACTGTTGTGGCATGGGTCACTCATCCACAGGGTGCAGTCTTTTAAGGACAGGCTGCTCTAGTTTGGAAGCAAGGGCCCTCTCTATCTCTGGAAGCAGAGGCCCTCTCTCTCTCTATTCGGGTGTCCCACTAGACCACAGCTTTCTC
>VWYO01004935.1:0-37226 GCA_013400275.1 Rhadina sibilatrix
CCTCAAAAGGCTCAATTGTTCTTAATCAGAAATCTTTCGTCCAGGAATTCCAGACGTCCCTTCTGTCTTTTATCTAGTTGAGGAGTTACAATAAAATAAAATAAAAAAACCAACCTCCCATCTCTACTTTGTTACAATCTAAGAATATTCATTTATCACCTTTTTCGAATTCTATTCATGAAAGAACACACAATACAACTTTTCCCCTATTATACATAAAGCAAGCATCTTGCTATGTGCCACAAGCCAACTCCAAAACGTGCATTTATAACAAATTTTATTTCTGATTTGGGTGACACGGGCAGTCCCCACGAAGAGCATTGCAGCCCAGGCATTGTGGGGATTCCCTGTGAAACAGGAGCTCCCCCCTCGCAGGGCGCAGAGACTCCATCCCCAGGCTGAACCCGCCAGGATGTGCCTGGACACAAATCCCTGTGTCCACAAAAAAAACCCAAAAAAAATCGCTTTCCCATCTCGTCTGCAGAGCCAAGGCTCCGCTGGCAGCCTGGGGTGGGCTGGGGATGGCTTCTGAGCTCCCTCGGAGTCACTCCCCGCCCCTCCTGCTGCATTTAAACCCCCGCCAGCCCAGAGCGTTAACACGGAGCGTTTATCTAAGGAGTCCCGTCTGGAAAAGTCCCTGCAAACATTCCCCGGACTAATCATTAACCCTCATAAAAGGCACGTAAATATGATTAACCCAGTGACACAGATCCTGGCAGATCGAGTGCGTTGCCCAAGGCCGTGGAGTGAAGCAGTGGCAGAGGCTCAGCTCCCTCAGGCAGTGTGAAATAAAGATTTCTAAGTGAAAAAAAAAAAAAAAAAAAGAAATAATTCCACTTTTTTATTACTTCACTGAACAAGGGCCGAGAAAGCAGGAGTTGAATTCTCCTCTCCTTGGCCTCACAAGCATTATTTTCCACTTACAGCTTGAATTTATGGCAGTTTTGTGGCAGCAGCAAAGAAAGCAAGGATCTGGGAGGAGCTGGCACTGAATACCCGGCCCCTTGGCTCCCAAGTTTACACACCACTGCTTTGTCTGGAGCTCGTCGATCAGGTGATATTAATTAATACTTTCTTTGGCCAAATGGTGATGCAATTAGAAATATTACATTCAAGTGTGAGGTAATATATATTTGTGTGCAACATGGAACTGTTATTATGTATTAAAGCAAGCAAATGGGTGGATAACACAGCTTGTCAGTTGGAGTTATGGGCATTAAAACAATCAGTGTTCATTTTTTCCTCACTGAACAGAATCACAATTCCCTTGAACTGGCAGATAATCCCTTTAAGCTTGAGTTGGCTCACTCATTTAACAACTTTACTCAAGAAACACCTTTCCTCATCCCGGTTTGGCCACATCCCTGCTGCCAGGCATCCAGCTGGACTCTGAAAGCTAAATTTCAACAACATTTTCTCACTCTTACATTTCTCTGCCGCAGAGAGGGGAGTTTCTACCTGTTGTCTCAGCAAATATCTGATGTTCTGTTCTTTTTTTTCCTGGGAATTTCCTTCTCTCACCTTCCCGTGTGGTTCATCTCTGCCTTAGGGACTCAGATCATCTGAGCAGCTCCTTGCTGAGGCATCAAACCTGCTGGCACAGGAGACACCAACTTCAAAAAAAAAAAAACCAAAAACAAAAAACCAAACATTATTGAACTTTTATTTTCCTGTTTTAATTTTTATATTACTTTTTAAAGACTCGGGAGTGTGTCTTTGGGGGAAAGGTGGGTGGTGACTCCCACTCAGGGCATGGCCTGGCAGACACAGGGATCTGGGGGCTCCAGGTGGGAATATGGGCATCCAGGCAGCACCTGGAGTTCCTTGCTGCTCCCCAGCCACACCACCTCTCCCATACCCCGAAAAGGGTTGGTTCTTGTCCCAATTTTGCTCCCCAATTTGTCCTGGTGCTAATTAAGTCCCCCCAGAAGGGTTTAACCCCCTCTAGGAGGGCAGAACCCAGAGTGATGCTGGCCAGGGGTTCGAGTGATGGGGAAAGTGGGTGGTCCCCAGCTCAGTGGCCTGGCCATCGCCCCTTCCTGTGGCAGATCTGTCCAGGAACATCTGCCTTCATTCCTTTTCCCTCTTTTTTCTCCCCTCTTCTCTTTGATTTCCTTCCCTGTAAAGTCATGCTTTAGGTTCAGGAGAGATCAGCCTCTCAACTGATCCCCTGGTGACAGGAGAGGTGGGATTTAAAGGTGCCACAAACCCCAATGCCCCAAATTATCCAACAGAGCCAAAACAGAGAGGGTTTCTTTGGCTCAGGAGCCATTTGGAGGGGAGTGGGAGATGGACAGGGTCCTCCTCTACACCTGAAACACCTCTCACATATGGAATGAAGGCACACCCCCTCAGTCCCCCCAAAAAATCGCCAAATTCCACCCCACTGCAAGGAATTTGGGGCACCAGCACCTGTTGCTCTGTCCAAAAGGAGAAGAGGGGCTTTATCCCACCCCACCACCCCCAGGGCTCCTACCGGGGACTTCCCCACCCTTGTTAGCAGCTCTTGCCTTGGAGACATCCTTGGCAGCAGCAGCACCCCTGATGAGGCTCTAATTAGCGAGCTAATTGGAATAAGAGAGCTGTACAGACAGTCCCAATTTCCCACACACAGCCTGGCTGGAGGAGAGGGGCAGAGGAAAACAGGGATGGAGGGATGGAGAAGTGGGGGGGTAGGGATTAGGGAGGCTCTTAGGGAGGGCTCCCAACAGCTGCCATTGTGGTTTAATTTAAAGTACACTTATTATGAAGAGAGGGATCCAGGTTTCCTCATCCCACTCGTTTCTTCTGGAGCCAAGAAGGAGTTGAAGCCTTGGAAGCTGCCAGCTCCTTCCAAGCCTCCAAGTGAGTGCTGGCAGTGAGAGGAGGAGAGCCAAACATCCTCTGAAATACCCACTTCCACATCACCCCCTGTCCTGGAAGTCAGATCCCACACCCTGAGAATTTTTTGGGGTGGGTCTTTACAGCTTCTCCCACCCCTCTTTGCTATGGATCTCCTTCTATCCAGGGCAAGATCCCCTTTTAGGTTGAACTAGGAGAAAATTACGTCTGGAACTGGCTGATTTTTCAAGTCCCTTACAACCCAAATCATTCTATGATTGTAAGAAAATGTGGCATGGGCAAGTCATGGTTGCTCATCCAACATTTTTCCAGCTTTATATCCTTCAAAACTTTGATTTGGATCCTGCCAGGGCCTACAGTTATTGGTAAATAAATAAAAATCCCGACCTACCCTGCTTGCTGCCCCAGGAAAGCAATAAAGACAAGGCCCAGCAACCCAGAGATGCAGGTACCTCATTATCTCTAGATAATTATCCCTAGGTAATGAGATATCCAAGCCCCAGCAAGGGCAGAGTGGGAATAAATCCCCAAGGGACGTGAAACATCATCACCTTCCCACCCAGAATCGAGCAGACCCCACCGGCCAAGAGGGTTTTTCTCTGCTCAGTCATTCCCTCAGCAAGCAAGCTGCTCTCCGAGGAACACTAAAAACAAAACGAATCCTGTTCTCCCAGGGGGAGGAATCCAAAAATAACCTTGTGGATGAATGAGCAGCACAAAGCCAAGTGCTGAGGCTTGGGTCGAGTTTGGGAGCTGAAAGCTTTCCAGCCCCATGTTCCCGCTTGAATTACTGCCCGGGCATTCACACCCCGTTCCTGCGCCTCTTAAGAAAAAAAGCCCTGGTGTTTCTTTTTGCTTTTGTTTCCCAGGGTGGGAGGTGAAATCCTGCAAAACCCTGGGGGAGGCTTCAGGGAGGGAGAAGCCCCTTGGAGCAGCCCACAGGCTGATGGAACCCGTCCAAAGCTGAGGGAAGGCACTTGTGCATCAGGACACGAGCCTGGAGTCCACGGCTCCAGCGCTGAATTGGGGCTTGCCAAGCTTGGCACGTTTGGATGCCCCCTCTGTGGGAAGCCCTGGGACAGTGGCAGAGCTGGGGATGCTCCTGGCACGCTCCCTGCTCTCTCAGCAGGCAGGATGCAGGCTGGGGTGGCTGACCTGCTGGAAGGAAACACCCCCAAACCCAGGGATGGACACCCATGGGACAGCCGGGCAGTCCCATGGTTTTACACCAGCATCAGGAGCATCCTGGGGCATGAGAGAAGGCCTGTAGCAGGAATCTCACACTCAGATTCCTGGGCTGGGATTCCCCTGTGAGCCCCACCTCTGCATCCTGCCCTTCCACCAGGAAGCAGCCCCCTACCCAGGTTTGTTCCCTGGGCACCTCCAGGGACAGCCCAGCATTCCTGGTTCAGAGGAAGAGAGCAGCCAGGGCAGGGAAACCACCTTGCTCAGTGCTGTGTGGTGAGGAACAGTCCCGTGATCTTGGCGAAGCCTTGGGTGTGGTGACAGCTGAGCCAGGGAAGCTGGCGAGCTGCCCTCTGCCCCAGGCAGCAGCAGCTGTGCAGTGCCAGCCACAGGGACACCGGGATGGGATGGGCACAGCCAGGAGCCAGCCTGGTGCCCAAACACCCCCCACCTCCCTGGGCTCCAAAATGAAGCAGAGTCCCTCTGTGGGGACACCAGCAGTGCCCGTGTTTGGGAAGCTGGCCTCAGTGGCACAGCTGGGATTGGGATGCCACTCCTACTACCCTGGCTGCTGGGCAGGGGGCCACACAACCCCCAGGGATCCTTCCAGAGGCTCTGGAGCTGTGAGTCTCAGGGATCTGGATCCTAATAAGCACCATGATGTAACTCTGAGTAAGCCTTGCAAGGGATCAGCCTGAGGAAGCGGCCGTTTCTCACCTCGTTTTTGGTTTTCCCCTCCCTTTTTTTCTGCTCTGGTTGAGGGCACCCAGTTTGAACCTCGGCAACACATGGACCTTCTTCCCCTTCTCCTCCCATCCGTGGCCTGAGTCCCAAAGAGAATCCCTGTGTCTGTGCCAGCACAGATGCTGCTGCCTGCACCTAAATTTCTGGGATGGTTATTTAATTAACTTCTACATGATTCCCAGTGTGGGAATGGCTACAAGGCTCTGTAACATCTCTGCACTCTGATAATGGACATTATCTCTGATGTCCATGTGTTCCTTCAGGCTATTGACCCATCAGCTGCCTCCCACCCATGCAGTGCCCACGAGCCTCCCACGGATGCATCAAGATGCTCCAAAAGTCTTTTTTAAAGTTTTTGTTCTCTCTTAGCTGGGGTCAGGAGTAGGTTCACCTCTCCAGGGTATTTGCATGGCATTGCTGCGTTATCTCCCACATTCTTTTACTCTGTGTGGGAGGACAGGCATGGAATGATGAGGAATTTGACCATTTTATTCCCTCTCCTGCCTGCAGAAACCACTGTCAATCCTGGAAACGCTTCAGTCTTCTGCAGGGCTCCCTGGGCTGGCTCAAATCCTGCTCTGGAGGCTGCTCTCTTCCCTCTAGGAAGAGGACACCAAGATGGATGGAGGTTTTCCACAGAGAAGAGCCAAGCCTCTGTGGGAACCCCAAGGGGGAAGGCATCAGGATCCAATGGGACTCGTGGCTGCAGTGGTGGCCACCAAATCCCTGGAGCTCAGAGGCTTTTGCTGTGCCAGCAGGGAGGTTCCTTTCCTGTGGGATCATCTCTTCCTCACAGCTGGTGCTGAGTCTCTCAACTGGGCTCTTCCCAGTTGGCTCCCCTTCCCCTACATCAGAGTGAGCCATGAGTGTCGCTGCTGCTCAGCAACAAAAAATGGTGATACAGGTTATAAAAACACCAGGAGGGATGGGAAAGGGGTGCTTTCCTCCTGCTGGGACATCTCCAAGAAGCTCCATATAGGAGGGGGTGGCCGAGGAGGCCAACTGGAGCTTCACCGTCCTCCTCTCCTGGGGGGCTTGGCCTGAGGACTCACCAGAGGAGAGAGCAGAGCTGTGATCTGCCAGGGTGGATTGGGGCTCATCTGCTCCAGTCTGCAGCCTAATTGCTGAGGTGGGACCAGGAAGAGGAGCCTTCTCTGTTTACTCACATAGTTCTAAGGTGAGTAACACACACTGGGCCCAGCTCTGGCTCCATGATGCTCCAGAGAGTGAGACCTTCCCCTCCCAGCTCCCCCAGCCCTTGGGCTGCCAGGATGGGCTGAAGAAGCTCTCAAATGGAAGGACACGGGGGTTTGAACCCCCTCCTGCAGCATCCCAGAGGGGCTGGGGCCACAGAACTCTCCTTGCCTGGCACAGAGGATCTTTGTCCCCTTTTCCTCCCCTTCCTCCTTACTTTTGGCACACAAGGAGCTGCTTTGATGCCCTCATGAGACAGATTTCCCTCCAATAACAGATCCTTCTGATAACAGATCCTTGTGGTCAGCCCTGTGACTGACTCATTCTTCCCATGGGGTTAAATCCTGGTGTCTCCAGCTCCCTTCAGGCACTTTGAGAATGGGGATATCTTATTTCCTCTGGGTCCACCTCCACCAAATAACCCCCTCCTGCCAGTCCTGACCCTGGAGCTTGACCAGGTCCCTTGGAACTGACTGCTACCCCATGCCTTGGATGTGGGAGCAACACCTCGCTGATGGGTTTTCTTCCTCCACAACCATCGGCTGAAGCAGAGGATCCCAGGAAAACATCTGACCTCAGTGAGCTTCTACACCCAGCAGAGTGAGCTGGCGATGGTCTTGGTGTCCTGGGCGGCTTCCTCTTCCAGGATTTGCTTTTTGAAGCCGCCCTCATCCTCCTGCGTCAGGAGAAATCCTATGGAGAAACATCTCCTTCAGACATGCTGGATGCATTGGACAGTCCTGGGTTTTGCACAAGAGGCAGTGAGTCATCACCCTCTCATCATTTATCTTCTCTGGACTCATCAGGGTATCACAGACCATGGCCACCTCTGCCCTTGGTGCCCCCTTCCCAGCACGTTTCACCACCGTTTCCACAGAGTTTTCCAGGAAGTGAGCTGGGGACTGCCACTCTTCCTTCGAGGGTGTTTTCCATGGGAAGCTGCTGGGGGAAGGATGCTCCTGGGATTTGGGAAGCCGGGGCGGCACAGGGTGTGAGGAGCCTTGTCTGGGAACATCTTGTGCTCTGCAGCCGGCGGCAGCGGGAGGTGGTGGTGGCTGCGGACGTTGTTGCTGCCCCACTGAGGTAAGAGGGATCAGCACCGCCAGGATTGGGAAACGGGCCGGACCCTCTTGCGTTGCAGCAGGAGCACCTCGGAGAGCCTGAGGCCACGGGCTGGCAATCACCGCCCCGGCAGGCTGGGACATCTTATTGCCCTCGTAAAAACCTTCTTTCACTCATCGGGCTAATGTGGGTTTTAGTTGGAGTAATTAGAGCCTCATAAAGGGACCGCTCGGCTCGACTCCCACCGCCGCATCCCCGCTGTCCCCAACCTCCCCCCGCACTCCGCCCTCAATGCCAAGTATTTCCCTCTCCTTTTCTCCGCGGCGAGAAGAAGGAAAAAATCCCAACCAAACCCCACAAAAAGGCCGCTTTCCCCCCTCTTTGTCTTGCAGCAAACCCGTGGGCGCAGGGAGCTGTCGGAGCAGGAGCACCCAGGGTTTTGGCAGGGATGCTGCTGGCCTGATCCCATTTGTAGGAGCTGAGGCAGCCAAGCCTGCCAAGCACTGGAGAGCTGAGGATGAACCTGAAGCCGTCCCTTGAGCTGGGAGCCGGCCAAATTCTACTGGGCCAAGTGTCTTCTTTATTCCCTTCTAGGCTTTTTCCATGCCTGGGTGTATTTCCACAGCGTGGAGACGGGTGGAAAATTACTGGTGATGCTCCAGTGCCAGGTCCCTGCCCTGGCAGAGGTGAGTTAAGGCTGAGCGTTCATCCAGGGAACTTCTCACCACGGCATGCTGCTGGGGCTGGAATGCCTTGAAGAACCAGCTAAGTAATTTAAAAAACAAAAACAAGCTACTAAAAATAAATAAGTTTGGGGTTTGTGGTGGTTTGTTTGTTTGTTTGTTTGTTTGTTTGTTTTTCCTGCTTAAAAATGTTTCTCTGAAGAGATCCGTCCATGACATCCCACTGAAGTTTTTGCAGCCCAGCAGCTGCCTGGGTTCTGCTCCTCAGAAGTACCATGAGAAAGTACAAATGCATCCCAAACAGAGCAGATAAACCAGGTTAAGTGATGTGCACCAACGTCCACAGCCCCAAATTCCTGATCCCACCCTCAGGGAGGAAAGCAGCAGTGGCAGAGAGCTTGGGATGACAGAGAGCACCCGGGTTTGGTGCAATGGCTCAGGATGGGAGGGATGGGTGGAGGGATGGATGGAGGGATGGAGGGATGGAGGGATGGATGGATGGAGGGATGGATGGATGGATGGACGGATGGATGGATGGAGGGATGGATGTTTAGAGGAGCAGGGAGCAAGCCCTGAAAATCTCCTTTCTGCTACCCAAGGCATGATTCACAGCTCACATGCTGCTCCTCCAAGGAAGCAGAGGGAACACCACAATCTTCCTGTTGTGGGAAAACCCCGATTTCAACGCACCAGCCAAGGAGCTGAGGTTGGAGTGCTGCATCCCTGGGACCTGGGAGCCTCCCTCTCAGTGTGGTTCCCCACCTCCAGGCTCAGGGATGCTCATCTAACCAGGACTCGTGGGAGGGATGGAGCGTGCCCTGCTCACATCCAGGTCACTGGAAAATCCCCTTGGCTGGGACAGAAGCAGCACATGGACACCACAGACTGCTGAGCCAGGCCTCTCCCCTCCTCTGCAATGGCACCTCCAGCCTTCCTCTTTTTCTCCTCAAACTACTGATTTGGCCTGTATTTGTGAGCTGTTTTAGGGAATTTCACTCTTCCAGCCAGAAGGGGCAAGCCCAGGTGTTTTGATGCCCATCAGAGGAACACATCTGCTTGGCAAGCATAGCAAAGCCATTCATCACGTTCAGACACATCTCTTCCCACACAGCAATTTTCAGTGCCTGGAACAATGACTGAGTGAGGCTCTTGGCTGTGCCTGCTGCAGCATCCCTGGATGGGGCTGCAGGGCCTTCTCCAGCCCAGTGTGCGACAGGACGTCCCCCAGCTGACTGCTTGGATGTACAAGCTGTCCTTTCCCATCCCTCTGTTACTGGGACACCGACGTTGGGGCTGACCCCAGTTCCCTCAGCAGGGCTTTTATTGTGGAAACCATCAGGAAAGAGGGCTGGGAATGAGGTGGTGCTGGGATAAACCACGCTGCCAGTTCAGGGATGGCTTTACCACGCCAGGGAGAGGGAGAGAGGAATGGCTGCTCAGGGCTTAGGCTTGAAAAGACCCCCTGCCTTGCTCTTCCCCATCCCAACCCCAAGTCCTCATCATCTTGCAGCTCATGGAAACCTGTTAGAAGGAGGTTTACTCCTGGCTGGCCCTCCCTCAGGGATACCTGATGCCATCTGATCCACAGCAGCTGGATCAGCCCTTCCCACAGGGAACCACAGCTTGGCCCCAGTTCAGCATCTGCCCCTGGGCTGGGGACTCCCCAGCTCCAGTCAACAGTTGGCCTTGATGCCACCAAAGTTCCTGGGGACTTCCCAGGGCTTCCCAGCGCTTCCCAGCCTTTGGCCCCCAACACATTGCATCAGCCAGGCCTGGAGGAGATGTTCAGTGACACCCAGGGATCTCCTCCTCCTTCTCTTGGCTTTCAAAGCTCTTCCTGCTTTGCATGTTCTCCAGAAGGACGCCAGATCTCCCTGGGGCACTCTTGGTGCCACTTGGATGGGGATCTCCTTGGATCAGACACTAAGAAAACACAAATCCACACGTTTTTTGTCCTCAGGCAGGTAATTAGTGGTCTGGGCTTTGCCTACGCCAAGCCAGTGGCTTTGCAAGACATAGCAGGTCCTGGGTTTTCCAGACTTTTCATCAGCTGGCCAGTGGCATACATAAATCCTAGCCCAGGAAAATCCTGGATGAGCCTTCGCTGTTCTCCACAGTCCCCAAACCCAGCACTTTTCCTATCAAAGCTCAGCACCAGCAGAAGAACAATGCTCAGTGCAGGGCCTCATCTGCTCTCCAGAAGGTGATTCCCAGCTCACAAGTTCAGCTTGGGCATTCTAGCCCCAGCAGGACTTTTCAGCCCCAAGCAATGATGAATTTTTGGAGAATGCTCCATCACCACATCCTGACACATTTTTTTTCCCCCAACTCCCTGCAGCAAGAGAGAAAATTTCCCCATAGCCTTTGGTCCTCCCATCCCACCAACCTCAGGCCAGCACCAGCTTGGAGATTTCCTGGCTTCCTGACCTCCTTGCTGCTCCAAACATCTCATGGAGCTCAATGGATGGCCTGGGGCTGGGTTGCTGCTGGATTTGACTCTGAGGGATTTGGGATGGACTGAGGAGGCAGTACAGGATGCCCTCACAGCCTCAGAGCTCAGAGACACCATCACGGCCTGGGACGGTTCCCCAAAACTGCCTTCCCTAAAATCCCCATCATATCCCCACAAAAACGTGTGGGCAGCACATGGGGAAGTCCTTCTCCATGGCAGCAGTTCAGAAGTCCAGGTGGAAACAGAAATTCCAGGGGATAAATCAATAAACTTCTCCCAAACGTGGTTTTAATTATCAGTGCTGATGCAGACTTCAAAGGGAGGAAGGAGAGAAGAAGAGGTGAGTGAGGAGGAGGAAGAGAAGCAGAGGCTCTGATTTATCTCTTAGCAATGTGTATTCGTCTGCATCCAGCAAAGACTGAGAAAGGGATTGGTTTTGAAAAAAAACCCCAAAACCAAAAAACCCAGATGTCAACAGATTCACAATCCCAAACTCCACGTTAAAAAAAAAAGCCGCAAATGCTCACATTCCTGCACTGAGGCCCATCAGCCCCTCCCAGACACACGTGGCCACTGCTGACATCAGTTCCAGGAGAGCCGCAGGAGCTGGGAGGGGTTTGGGGAAATACCTTCCTCATTTCAAGGCCAGTACCAGCTCATCTGGGACATGATCCCCCCACTTTATCTTCGGCTTCCCTACCGCCCCCGAGGCTGCTCCTCCCAAGGTCATCCCACTGACCCAGCGGGGTGGGCGCTCCTTATCGGCCGAGCCAGGAGCTGCAGCTTCCCCTCTCCCCTCCGGGGATGGATGCCAAGGCTGAGATAAGGATCTACTGGCTCCAGGGAGGGGGAGGGAAAGAGGTTCTCCCATCCAAGCAGGAGGTGGAGGGGATCATCTGCCATCAGGACACCCGCTGGGCCAGAGAGCCCCAGGGCACCTGGCACCCATCGTCTGGGCACGCCTGGAAAGAGGAAAATTAACATAAACCGAGATAAACCCCAGAGAAAATTAGCATAAAATGTAAATACAGCCAAGAGAGGAGGGTGAGAGAGAAGCTGTCGAACTTCTCCGGGTGTTTCTAAAACTTCTCTCCAGAGCCATGGTAGGAGAAAGCTGATTTTCCTCCAAAATTTTGTGCAGGCTGAGGCCAGCAGACAACGAAGACCGGGAGGAAAAACCAAACCCGCGGCATTTTGCATCTCATCCTCTGCTAGGCCTGGCAGAATTCTCGGGACAGGGAGAGCCTCAAATCCCGGCCCAGAGCGCTCCATCTCCTGGTTTCCACAAGAGGCACGGTGGAACCTGAGCTGGAGCATCCCATGGGCACACCTGGGTACACCTGGGTGCCGTGGGACGGCCGCTGGCCCCGGGGGATGGGAAGGGGTCATGGGGAGAGCCGGAGCCGGAGCTCAGCCCCGTGCCCGGCACTGGCCGGGTCGGGGCGAGGCCGGCCGGGTTTTTCAGCAGCTGAGTGAGCCAGCAAAGCAAACACGAGCAAAGAGCTCCCGAGTCACGTAAACAAACAAACCCATTACGAGATGAAATAAATCTCCCAGGTACATAACCTTTCTATTTAAACACTCTAGGCCTGGAAATGTTACAGCGCATCTGACCCAGCTCCGCCTGTGATCTCCCTGCCGAGCTGCCGCGGGTTAAAAGGGCTGGGTTTCAGGGAGTGACTTTTCTTCTGCCTTTCCCCCCACCTAATTATATTACCCTTTCTTTCTTGTGTTGGTTTAATTCACCGGGAAAGCCCCCAGATGCTTTCCTTGTGCATCCCCTCCTCGGCAGGGAGCAGGACCTGCCTCGCTCCCCATCCCTGGAACAGGACTGACTGCATTGACCTGTTAATTATGGAATTTAAGGCCGCTATAGACGAAACGGGGGCAAATTGACCCAGCAGCATTAAAAGAGCAAAGGGAAGGGGAAAGCCAGGCTTTAAAAGGAAGGCAGACAACCCTGGGAGAATTCTGGGGGAGAATGAGGATGCTCCTTCCACAGAGCACAAGGCACAGAGGCGTAAGTGAGTTGAAGCCAATGGGTGTGTGCAGGAGTTGTGTTCATTTTACTGGGGTTTCTGTCCCCTGCAGCTCGGGGGACGCTCAGCCAGCTCCCTCCTTTGAGCAGCCCACGAGCTGCCAGACACCCTGCTGGCTCCGGGGCTTCCCTGTGCACTCACTGCTGATTCAGGACAGCCAGGGACTCGCCCCGCTGGCTTCAGCACAGCCTCTAATCCCAGGCTTAACTTTAAGCCCAGGTTTGGGGTCCCGCAGAGGACAGTAGTCACACAGCCCAGCCGAGGTCACCGCCGAGTTACGCTGACTCTTTCCAGGGATGGGGCAGGGGGTGCACTGTTTTAATTAGTGCTGTTAAATTGCTAAAATCCATGCACCTGCAGAGTTTTGTTACTCAAAACTAAGTGTGGAGGCTGCAGGAATAAGGACCCTTTAGAAGAAGCATCACTAATTATTTTTGGAGAAAGAAAACTCTTGCTTGACACCAGACTAAGAGCTCTTTCAACCGTTGGTGATGGTGTTTCATGTTTCATGAGGTGCCTGATGTACTCAAACACCCCACTCTGCCCCACCACCAGGTGTGTAGTCCTGCAGAAAATATTTAGGGACAGGGACCATGTATTTGTGACTCTGCTTAAAAGACTAAAATGCCTCCTTATTTGGAGGCCAAACATGCAGATACAGCCCATGTGCCATGGGATGGAAAGGCGATGGAGAGGCATGATGCAGCTTGGATATATCTGCATCCTTGGCAGGGACCAGTCCCCAAAACTCAGCAGACCAGGAATGCTGGGTGATCCCCACAAGCCCCACCATGCAGGGATGCTCAGCAGTCCCTGAACTCCAAACTGATGGCACGTGTGGCACCCACCTCCAGGGACACCAACCCCACACACCCCAGGGTGGAATTTATGAGCAAAGACAGGAACGGGGTTAAAAATAGCCCGAAGCCAAGAAAACCTGTACAGACAAGGAAGTGAGAGCCCCAAAGATAGTGCTGCCACTCTTTCACATCTGAGCTTTCAGTAATCACAGCTGCTTTCACTTCCCCTTCGCCCTCTTGCCTGTTCCTCCGCTGCCGGGTTTTGGTTCCTCTCCTCTCCCCCATCACCTTCCCCCTTTTGAGGCCAAGCCTTCCAAGTGCTTCAGCTTTTATTTTCCCTGGGGTGCTGCCAGTTCCCGTGTCCCTCAGTGGCCTCCGAAGAGCTGGGGATGTGACGGGGATGTCCCCTCCCTGCAGTGATCCAGCTTGGATGGGTGCTCTGGGAGAGGATGGCTGCTGGGTCAGGAGAGGTAGAGAAGGCTGAGGGAGTAAGGAGCAGTAAGGAGCAGCTGGAGCTCTCTTTCTCCATGGCTTTTCCGGGGCATTTGACTTCCAGCAAAGCCCCGGGAGACCAAACAATTTCACGACGGTTATTTTGAAAGAGCCGGCACAGCGAGGCGGTGCTGAAGGGACGGGACGCACCGGGCTTTGTTCTGCTTTGGCAGCGGGAGTGCCGGTGCTTGCGAGCGCTGACGGAGGGTCAATATTGACTTTCTGCTGAGGCAACTGGCAGGGCTCACGGGCTGAAGGCATTTGGGTGCTCCAGCTGTACCCTGCCCGCACCCTGCCAGCACCTCAGCGGCTTTTTCCCGGCACCAAGAGCGATTTCCTATCGCTGAAAAATGCTGCCGTAAATAACATCCACCCAGAGCATCTCAGAACAGACTCACCCCGAGGGTATGCAGGATGCAGACTCCCTGGGGATGCTGCAAGAGCAGCATTCCCCACCCTCAGGAAGGATATTCTGGATGGGAACAAGGGGCAGAGGTCTGCCTGTGCCTTGGCACATCCCAGAGCTGCAATTCTTCCTGATAATGGCCGTGTTCTCTCATCACAGCCAAATTCTGCTGCCTTTATAGAGGGGCTGTGTTTGCCAGGATGGCAAACATGATGTGTTTGCACAGGGGGCAGCAGGAACCAGGTCAGGGCTTTCCCTGCCACCCTCATTCCCACCGGGGAAAGAGATCTCGGCATGAGATTCATTCCCAAGCCATGTGCCCAGCAGGCACACGGTGCTGCCCCGCAGAGCAGGGGGACAAAGGGACAAGGCTTCCCTCGCCTGTCACTCACACAGGAGCTTGCTTTGGGATGGCTGGCATGGCTCTGGCACGGCTCCCAGACCCCACGCAGGTTCCTGATACTCGGGGAAGCAGGGCAGTGGTCTGCAGGGAGGCTGGAGCCTCGGGGGCACAGTCAGCCCTGTGCTAACACAACAGCTCGGGCCATCAATTATCCCCAGTTAGGAAGTTTGGCTGACTCGTGTCCGTGGAGTTCATCTGGAGCCATTCCACGGCCTCAGAGCTGCAGTGTATTTGGGGGACAAGAGCCCCTGAAGCAGGGATGGGAGGCTTTTAGCTATTTTCTCACGCACATGTTCTTATATTGTCCCTTTTTATGCCTGATCCCCTCTCCCAGAGCTCCTGCCAGCCGAGGCTGGGCTCTCTACCAGCCACATTCCTTCAGGTTGACGTGGCTTTTCTTTCCTCCCTCATCCTTATCACGCTGGAGTTCGTGAATCCTTTCTCCAAAACCATAAACCACCCAAGCACCCCGTGGAAATCAAGCCAGACAGAGAAAAGCCAGGCCCGGGGCCTCAGGCTGCTCTTGGGGGTATAGCTCTCCTGGGGAAAGGCTCTTCCAGCCATTCAAGGAGTCAGGGAGGAATAAATCCCTTTTATAAAGCTTTTATCGCTGTGCTGGCCCTCCCCCAGCTTGTTTTGGCACTTGCCTCTCCTGGCACGCTTGTCCAGCGCTGGAAGGAGGATGTGGGGGGAATTTTCTGGATACTCCTGTGGGAGCAGGGGGACAAAGGGCCCCTGGGGTGCTCTCCCCCCACAGCTGGCAGTGGCCAACGATGCCTTGCCAGAGGTTGAATGCCGTGGCACAGGGGACTGGGAGCACACCAGGCATTCCCCAACTTCAGACTGAGGGGTCTTGGAGATCACATTCTGGAGCCTGATTTTAAGCCTGATTTTAGGAGTCTCCATGCAGAGCCCGTTTCCCTTTAGGATCCCCTTAAGGATCCTTATCCCGTTCTGGCCAAGAGTAGATTCATTTTATCTTTAGTGTGATGACTGCAGTGACCTTAATTCCTCATCTCCCTGGACAGCACAAAGGCTTTTTGGTCATTCCATCCCCTTTATCCCGTTTTCCCTGGAGACTCAGAAAAGTGAGGTACGCCACCAAAGCCAGCATTCCCAGAGGAAAAACCCCATCTCCATCTGAAGAACAACGTGAGATCCCATGAATAAACCCTCACACAAGGTGAGACCCAGCAGGGAACTGTCCCACCGGATTATTTCAGTCCCCTGTGCATCTCTGAGCATCCCAGCTCCAGGGAATCCAAGCTCTAATTAAGCTCAATTACTCCTGGAAAGAATTTTTCAAGCACCCACTGAGGCAGGTGGCCAGGGAAAGAACCCTGCACCTGCAAGTTTTAATTGTGAGGCTGCCCCACTGAAGCCAAGCCATCGATGCTGCTGGTGCCAAGGAGTCTGTACAGAGCCCTGCTGGGTTTTTTGGCACCACCTTTATCACCACTCAGGGTCATGCAGCTGCTTCCCAGCATCTCCCAAGTCACAAGGGCTGGCCAGACAAAAAAAAAAAAAAATTAAGCACATGGAAAGCAAAACATGAGGGCAGAGGTTGGAACCACCACCATCCCTTTGGATCATCTCCCTTTTCCACTCTCACTGCAATCTTACAGGAGAAAGATTCATGTCTCATGGTGGCATTTTGAACCCTGCCAGAGCAAGGGCAGGAAAAAACCCTACCAACACCCTGTTATCTTCACTGTGGTGACTAAAGTGACCTTTATTCCTCATCTGCCTGGACTGCACAAAAGCTTTTTGGTCATTCCATCCCCTTTATCCCGTTTTCCCCGGAGACTCAGAAAAGTGAGGTATGTGATAGATGGTAATTCGTGTTTTCATAATATTGGTGTTAGAGTTAGGAGAAATAAAATGTGCTTTTGAAGTAGCAAACTGGACCCTAAAAAGGCCTCTCTCACAAGGCAGAGGGGTGGATGTGTGGCTTTCACAAGGAGCTTTCACCCATCTCCCCCCGGGGAGAAGACAAAGACATTAAAATACAAGTAGAAGGTGGAGAACAAGACACTGGCTCAGCGATGGGATCTCATCAGGACCATTTGGACCATTCAGGAGTCCCCCCCCATCCAGGAAATCCTTTTAGGACAGACCCCGATCCCAAAAATTGCATCAGCCAACGAAATGATGTCGCCGAGAAACAAAAGAACTTAGAGAATTTCGGGATTCACGTAGCCCACCCAGAAAAAGTATAAAAACTGCTGGCATGGGCTCAGAACTTGGTGAAACTCGTACAGTGCAGTGCGACAGAGGCTGTGCTGGTGATTTCACCCGGTGCCGAAATCCCGGGAGCGTCACTGTTCCCTTGACTGTCCAAATTCTCAGGCAAAACAAATCGTTTTCCATGGAATTGGCTCTTTGAATAACAATTACAACACCAAAGCCAGCATTCCCAGAGAATGCCACCGCCGATCTCTCACCCCGAGGCAACCCCTGGCCTCCCCCAGTGCCTGGCTGGGCTGTGGTCGGGGACAAAGCCACTTCCTGCCACCTCACGTGCTTTGGGGATCCGGAGTGGGTGGCATCCCCGCGCCCGGGGGAGGGCAGGTGCCAAATCCGGAGCCTGAGGGTGCAAAGCCGCCGCCCCAGGTGCATCACGGAGGCACCGCTGCTCCAAGTCTAAATATGGGGAGGTGGTGTCACTTTTTTCAGGTTTTTTTGTTTTCTTTTCCTGCAGCAGGCTCCCAAGATGGAGGGGTGGGATGGGACAGGCACGTGAGATGATGCAATGCCCATCCCAAGTCAAGCTGGGGAGCCAACTCCTGATCAAAGCCAGAGCAAAAGGGCACCACGGCACCTCTATCCTCCTTCAGTGCTCCCTGAAGCCAAGCAGCAAAGGGATCCCATCCAGTTTGGGATGGGGGGAAGCAGCCAGAGCCAGGGATGCTGAGAGGCACGTCCAAGCCCAGGAAAGGAGGTGGCCTGCTGCCTTCACTCAGCTTTTGTCCCGGCTCTTTATCACTCCCAAGCCACGCTGAGAGAAACAGTTTTCAGCAGGATGAATGAAATGGCAACGCAGCAGGATTCCTGGGGGAGCTGCCTCGGTCATCCCAGAGTTTCATGGGAAAGTGAAACAAAAAATCAGCGTGTGGCTCATAAAGAAGAGCTGAAGGAAAAGAAAAAACTCGTGGGAAGTGTCTCGGGCCTGCCTTGTGAACCTGGGTCACACACAGAGCTGTGAGGGACACAGGAGGAAACCTGAGTGCCCTGAGGGATCCATCCCTCAACACCTCTTGCTGAGCCTGCCAGTGCCTATTTCCCAAGGTGGCACAGAGCCCTGGTTTGGAATCAGGTCCCTCATCACCACCCCAAGCCTCCTCTTAGAAAAACACTGTCCCAAATTCGCCTCCTCAAGCAGACAGGGCTTCCCCCAGTTCTATTCCTGCTCCTCTTCCACAGAAGGATGCTGCACCTCCCCTGTGCCAGGCTGGAAGCTGCTGCTGCCTCCGAGAAGGAATGTAACTGTTTCTTCTATTTGCCCTGAAGGAAAAGTGGTTTGGGCACAGATTTATCCCAGCCTGGAATGCTATCACACCTGGTTCCAATGAAAAAATCACAGCAATTGCACAGAAGATCACTTGTCAACATTTCTGGAGCAGCTCAAAGCAGAAAAGCAGGCTTGGAAGAGAGGAAGGCTCTTATCAGGGCCGTGGTATTTTGTCCTGGGATAGAGGAATCTCTGTTGGATTTTCTGTGCTGCCAAGTCAGGGAGCAGAAGGAGGGATAAACAACTCCAGGCACAGGAGATAGCCAGGAGAGAGCCCCAAGGATATCTGCCAATTGCAGCAGCCAAAATACACATTTCCCTGTGAGCAGCAGAAACACAATTCTCCCCCGAAACTCATGGAAGCCAGAAACATTTCTGCTACTGTCAGTGAGCTTAAGGGAAGGTCCTCTGAGAAGCTGAGAGCTGAGAACACGAGCAAATGATGCAGGTCACTCCAGAAATCCTGGCAAAATCCTCCAGCCCTCTGTGTGAGCCACAAGCCCTGCTCACACCAGGATCCTTCTCAGAGATTGTGACTCCTGCAAGAGCCAAAACAGGGAAAGTTCAGAGGTTGTATTTGTGTGGGATGGATAAGTCAAGCAAACCTAACCTAGTGACCTCCTCCCTGGTGCACAGCAGGCTGGAGTTTTCCCCTACAGGCAGGATGCACATGCTGAACCCAAGGCCTCAAATTTGTTTGGGTTTAGTCAAAAATGAACTCTGCAGGTCAGCACTGCTAGAGCAGCATGTTCCACAGCTCCCATTCCCCTCAGGAGCAAGACTGTGTTCCCAAGGAAAGGCTGGACTGGGGAGCCCTGCCCGGTCTAGCCCACAAGGGCACAGGATTTCCCAATTTATTCATGCCAGGCAGTTAATTTTCAAGCTGAAAAGGTCATCAAAGGTAAAGTTTGACTTCATTCCCATGGGAAACACCTCCCCTTGGCTTTCCATGAGGACCTGGCTTGCTTGTTTCCTGACTGGGGCACCCAGATGGGCAGGAGGCACTTTGGAATGAGACTGATACCTGCATCCCTCTCCAGGCAACAGCTACAAAAGGACAAAAGGACTGGAAAGCTCCTTTCAGTCAATTTTTCTCAAAATCTGATAAAAAACCATAAGCAGATACAACAACTTAGCAGATATCCTGGCTGGGGAACACCTCCCAAAGCAGTTACAAGAGGCAACTCATCAGGGGCAGGATTAAAAACTCTTTTTTATTAAGTTCCCAGAAGGAAAATGCTTTTTGGACAGTGACTCCTGCTGGGAACGTGCAGCCAGCACAGCTATGGATCAGGCTTTGGAGAGCAGGAATAGTCCAGAAGGGGTTGGAATTACCCTGCACCAGAATTTGCAATGCCTTTTCCTCTCCAGGACCAGTGGAGCTCAAACACCTTCTGCAGCCTGCCCAGAACAGAGCAGGTGTAAAGCACGGGGGGCTGAGCAGCCTTGGGAAGGGAACGTTACTCCTGAGATACCACAGGGTTTTCCACACTAAAGCAGCACATTCTTGGCTCTGGTTTTTGTAAGTCTGTGGTGAGGTACCACATTTAAGTTTGGCACCAGCTGGAAGACAACGGTTGGCTCCTTCTGTTGAAGAGCAGCTAAAGGTATGCATGCCATGGGTACCCAGGGCAGCCCAGCCCAGCTTCCTGCTGGCTTTATCTCTGTCAGGAAGGCACAAAACCACCATTTACATGCCAAAACATCAGCTCTGCCTTGGCACATCCCGTTCTTCAAGGATCCCTTTAACTCTTTCCACGATGGTCCACACTTCTGCCATGGCACCTCGGCCTGCAGGGCAAGAGGAAAACCACATTGTGAAATCCAGGGTGGGGGCAACCTTAAAAGAAGTGTGTGGAGCAAAATTCCCTATCTCACCTCCTTTCTCCAGAGCGTATTTCAATTCAAAATTATGTGTTTTCAGTATCTCTCTGAAATGGTCTTTGCCTATACAAAAGACCTGACAAATCCATACCAGTCCCATGACTCTGCCTGAGAGAAAGGACCTCCATTAGAGAAAGCTGATTCCCACCAGCCTGAGCCTTGGGAGCAACTCTTGGAGAAGGCTGAGTGCTTGGAAAGGCTTTTCCTTTGGGCCTGGTTATCTGCCAGATGAATATCTAATCTATGCTGTGCTGCTGCTCCCCTTTGAAACAGCTTTTAGTTCAGGTTCAGAATTGTAAAGCCTGAGATGATGAAATCACCTTGTCTAACCTTGTGTACTGAACTCAGCACAGAGAACTGGGGCCATTCACTCTTCTAATTTGCCTGGATCTGAGGAAAGATGCTTCTCCCACAGGTACTTGTCTCTTTTGGAGGACTTGTTATAAATGCATATTATAAAGTTGGCTTTTTGCAAATATTAAAATGAATGCTCTACATTTAATGTGGGAAGGTTTTACTGTATTAATTTCTTTAATTTCTGCTACGAATGACACTTAGAAATAAGCAGTGTGATGAATATATATATATTTCTTAGGCTGTAACATGATATTAAAGACTGTTTTTTGTACCATCTAAATTGGCTGAACCAGAGGATAGAGAAAATCCTCCCGCATTCCTGAGTTATCCAGATGAAGATAATGATGAACCAAAGCTCCAAGAAGCAATTTATTAATCCTCTGTTATCAGCAAATGAGAAATGAGATGACCAAGAGGCGCCACCAAGAAAATTATCTACAAGGAGTAATAAAACAATGAATTGGTGAAATAGGGGCAAGGGTGGGAGAGTTAAAACTGCAAAAGAATTTCTAAACTCAAAGGAATGTTTGAATAATGCATTAGGTTCTTTTGAATATGAAACAAATTGATACATTTAAAGGAGTGTTTTTCTGAGTTAAGGTGTGCTGCATGCCAGGCACCCCGCTGGCAACTATTTGGCTTGTCTGTCTCCTAAACTGTCTTTTTAAAAAATTTTTATTAAACTTACACATTTTTCTAAGAAAGTGAACCTCGTATTTCACAGACTGAAAAGGAAGTCTCTCTTGATATTTTGTCCTGCTGGCTAATTATCTCCTAATTTACTGCTCAGCAGAAATTAGTTCTCAGAGGTGTGGTTTTCCTCTTTTTTAGACCTGTAATTCCCAGGAGGTCTGGAGCATCCTGTGGACAAGCTGCAGGCAGATTTGGACCCTTCTCTCTCCTGTCTTGGGTTCAATGCCAGATATATTCTACTCCCATCTGCTGAAACTGGTTGGGGAGGTGTCTATGACCCATTCCTCTTGACTCTGGGGGGAAGGGGGTGGGTGTCCTCTGTTCATGGGCAGCTGTTAAATCCAGGTGGGGCAATGTTCTTTATCTCTTCCAGGACCAACCCTCCCTCCAGGGGATATCTGCTGTTAATGGGCCATTNGCCAGGCTCTAGAAACCCAGCCAAGGATGATGAAGGTAATGTCAGCATGGAAACTATCCAATCAAGAAGCTCAGTTTGGTATTCTAACCCTTTTAGCTGGACTTTCTGTCTAAACCCACCCTTCACTAAGGGAGAAAACTTCCAGGCAAAACTTGGGGGCAGTGAGGATCTGGTGCATTTCAGATGAGAGCCAACCAAACAAGGTGAGGAAGAGAAACCCCCTAAAGCAAAAACAAACCACAATGTCAACAGGCAAAACTGGCACAAACTGAGTCTCTTCTGCACCACATGTGTGAGCTTTGCTGTGTGCTGTTTGTGTGGAAACCAGGGAAACCCCTGCGTGGATGGAAGCCACAAAACCAAAGTGAGTGTGGAAGAGGCTGTGGGGTGAAAGGCCTGAGAAAAGGAGAAGGGGTGAAAAAAAGTCAGTTGTGGAAAAAAAGTCAGTTTGGGTCTCCAGAAAGATGGAATCCATTAGTGTGCCCTGCTATAATCTCCCTACAGCCTGGCAGGAAAAGTCCTGGTGTTTGCCATCAAGAATCATTCTTGCTGGGAATTGACTCGGGAGCACAAGTGGAGCCCAGTCAGATGTGGCTGCTCCTGCCATCCCTGCATCCCTCTCCTCCAAGCTCCTTCAGGAGTTTGCTCTCACAGCTGAGGCAGCTGAGCTGGATATGTAGAAATTTGATGTAATCATGTCTAAAATCCCAGTGGAAGGCTCATCATCCAGGATATTTCAACTGATGTCTGAGTTACTTGACTACACTTACCTAATTGTAAATATTTATTGGTTTTCAGTTCCAAAAGTATAAATCTCTAGAGGCATTGCACCTACCTAAGGATTCCAAAACTAAGCCAGGCCTAGAATTTAACCACGAGGGTCATTTTAGCACCCTGTCTTTGTCACAGACTGTTTATTGGACTGACAGGGTGGTTAAAATCCTGCTGGAGTTGGGGNGGGGTGAAAAAAAGTCAGTTGTGGAGACTGGTCTGGGTCTCCAGAGAGATGGAATCCATTAGTGTGCCCTGCTATAATCTCCCTACAGCCTGGCAGGAAAAGTCCTGGTGTTTGCCATCAAGAATCATTCTTGCTGGGAATTGACTCGGGAGCACAAATGGAGCCCAGTCAGATGTGGCTGCTCCTGCCATCCCTGCATCCCTCTCCTCCAAGCTCCTTCAGGAGTTTGCTCTCACAGCTGAGGCAGCTGAGCTGGATATGTAGAAATTTGATGTAATCATGTCTAAAATCCCAGTGGAAGGCTCATCATCCAAGATATTTCAACTGATGTCTGAGTTACTTGACTACACTTACCTAATTGTAAATATTTATTGGTTTTCAGTTCCAAAAGTATAAATCTCTAGAGGCATTGCACCTACCTAAGGATTCCAAAACTAAGCCAGGCCTAGAATTTAACCACGAGGGTCATTTTAGCACCCTGTCTTTGTCACAGATTGTTTATTGGACTGACAGGGTGGTTAAAATCCTGCTGGAGTTGGGGCTGTTACACAGAAGTAGGTGCATAGTACAGTGCAGGGTGTGGCTGGAACTGGGGGACATTTTACAGAGATTTGCCCAATGAAATGTTAATAAAAAAGCAAACCCATTCATCCAAATGGTTTGTGTCAAAACACGTCATACTAAAGCAGCTACTAAAACTCAAATGAGTCTATTATTTTTTAGCACTGCAAGCTAAATGTATTGAATCTGAACTTCCTCCACACCCCTCTTTCACTTCACTGAACTCTGGTGTCAAAACCCCAAATCAAAACTTGTTTGGGAAGCTAAAAATTAACCCAGGCAACAACAACAACAAATGTTGAATGTGTGCCCAGCTACACCCCCAGCCACATCTGCAAAGGGCTTTTCTCACTGTCTGTTCTCAGCACCAAGATTTAATCCCAATGATGGAGCTGATGAACTGAGGCACAACAAAAACAGCCCCCAGTCCCAGCAGAGGGCAAAGCCAGGACACCCAAATCCCAGGCTGATAACCCTCACCACAGTCCCTTCCTTCTCTTTGATCTCCTCTCTTCCTAAATGAGCATTTCTGTTCAGTATCAGGCTCAGCTGGAAGCTCTTAAGGCTACTGAAAAATTAACGAGGAGGGATAACACAGGGCAAAGCTCCAGCTTGTTTGTACAAACGGTGGCAGCCCCACATCTCCGTGGCCCCACACGGCAAAAGGCAGCACATCCCTCCAGGACAAGGGAGGGAAAAGGGCAGGAAATGAACTGACCTTCATCTCCACACACCAGTTTCTTCACCACGCAGGGGATCTCCGTGTAGCCAAAGGCCTTGAGCTGCTCCACCTGCCGAGCTGTGATGGGATGCTCCCACATGGCCGTGTTCATGGCTGGGCAGAAGAGCAGGGGTTTGCTCAGGTCCCAGGCGCGGATGACACAAGTCTGTGGGAGAAGCCGAGGCAGGGCTTGGATTGCCTCACCCCTTCCCATCTTTGCTGCACCTTTCCAGCCTGGCTGTCGTTTTGTCAGCCCATGGGCCGAGACTAATTTGTAACACATTCCAGCCAAGCTCATCTCTGACAGGCAGGAAAGATGAGGGGGGCTACCCAGAGGATAAATCCCACCCTGCTCCAGCCAGCAGCCCAGGCTGGAGCAAACCAAGCTGGAACAGGATGTGTACAGACTGTGTGGGAGACAGAGAAGCTGAGAGGTGGCCACAGATCAGATCAGCTCCAGAGAAACCCCCAGGGCAACACTTCAGATAAGCCAGCTGCAAAGCTAAACACTGAAAGTTAGCAGTGACATGATATGCCAGCTGGATCCATAACTCCCCACGAGGGAAGCACTGCTGCTTCCAGGATACAACGGAGGAGAACACAAGCACATCTGGGCCTCTGCAGGAGATGCTGGCAAGGTTACAAAGCATCTGGCAGCTCCTGTGTGCAACAGGCAATCAAATCTGACTCCTCAGCACCTCCAGATAACCCAGGATCACCTCGTCCCCTTGGAAAGATAAATGCTGGTTGTTCTTAGTGCAGTGTCCATCGGATTCCCCAGGCCTTGCAGCATTTCAAACAAAGGAGCTTCCAAGGGAGCAACTCAGATCACAGACTCCTTACAGGAACCCTGCCCATCCTTTTTTATACCCTGTGACTTGAACCCCTCTCAAGACAAGGAAATGGAATCTGTTCTGAACTGCCAACCAGCACCTCCAGCACTCACTTTCCTTTCCTGGAGCTGCCTCTTGCCTTCACAAGGCTTTTAAAGACTGGCAGGAGCTTGTGAAGCCACACATCCCTGACATCCTTCCTGAGCTCTTCCCTCTGCTAAACCAGCACACCCACAAGGGACCCAGAAGGACAAGACATTGCTTGTCCCTCCCACGACTCCTTCTGGCATTTCTCAGATCCCCAGTGATCTGCTCTGGGTGGATTTTGTTCCTTTATAAGCATTTCTTACCCAAAAGGCTGTAGGTCACACAGATCTGCAGCTTCCTGAGATCTTTTTGTGTTGTTAATGCCTGGCCACAAAATATTTAGCCCTGCTGAAGGTCCCCAGCACTCAATAACTAAGCACACTCCTTTTTAATACACTTTCTGATTAGGCTGAAGAGCCTCAAGAGCACTTTAAATACCAAAAACAAGCCTGAGCAAGCAAAAGCCTCTGTAGCTGAGACTGGGAGGTAAGTGGGCACGAGCACGTTTGAAAGCCTGTGCTATGTTAGGTGAGGGAGGTGGTGAAGTAGCAGGAAGTAAACAGTTTTATCTGATCTCACAGGTGTCTTTCCAGATTGCATTGAAAAAGCGCAGAGGAACTCAAAAATGAGTGAGCATGTGTTTGTGTGTACAAGTGACACAGAGAGAGGATGGAAGCAGAAGGAAATACCACCCTCCAGAAAAAGCAAGGAAGACACAAAGCAGGCACAGGGAAATAAGATGAGAGACTGACAGAGGCAAGGAGTGGGAGGGGATTAGGTCAGGGAAGGAAAGAGAAGGAGCAGGGGAACCATGCTGGGGAAGTGAGAGACAAGCAGATGCAGGGGGAGCAGAACATGCAAATTGCACTGTTGGTGATGCTGCAGAAGCACCGAGGTCAGGCAGTCCTGAGGCGTGGCAGCAGTGGCAGGCAGAGCCAGGGCACTCACCAGCAGGTTGTCACAGATGCCACTGGCCACCTTTGCCAGCGTGTTGGCATCCAGAGGTGCCACCACCATGAGGTCAGCCCAGCGCCGGAGCTCAATGTGCAGGACGGGGTCTGAGCGGCCCTTCCACAGCTGTGGGGGAGACAAGGTGGGGAGCACCAAACCCTCACACAGCTCAGCAATGCCCCCTCAGGAAACACAGCTCCTCATGGAATTCCTATGGGATGATGCTTATGGAATTTAAGGGATGGCAGCGGATCAGTGGATGCGGGGGATCCTTTCCTCCTAAGACAATTCCCACATCTGACAACCACAGGTTTCAGCTCACAGCAAAGAGCTGTCCCCATCCACAGCAGCCCTGGGCTTTGGAATTATTCCTAAGAGCTCCATCCTTCAGCCAGCTGAGCCAGGCAGGCCCAAAGCAGGGCTACATTTCCTGGGGAACCCATGTGATTTATAAGTTTCACATTGAAGCGAAGCTGCCCACTGGCTTCTCATGAGGTACAGACCCCTAAGTGAACAAGACACTTTTAATTAGGATGCACAGCCCTGCTCACACTCACAGCAGCAAAGGGAACCTCCCTAAGTACTAGAGGGAACAGTGTCCTGCTGGCTTTCTCCACGATGGATGAGGTTTATCCAGTCTGGCACTTCCCTCCTCTCTCGGCTCTTTGAATGACAGAAGGGTTTGGGTTGGGAGGGTCCTTAAAGCTCACCTTGTCCCATGGGCAGGGACACCTTCCACTTGCCCAGGTTGCTCCAAAGCCCATCCAACCCCTGAACACTTCCAGGGATGGGCAGCCACAGCTTCTCCTTGATACACTCACTCTTGAGTGAATACTTCTGCTTTCACTAAAGCCCTGAACTGCTCAAGACAACCCTGCTCTTAAGAGCTCAGTTAACTGGGAAAGAGTCCTGAGAGGCAGCAAACAGCATCAGGTACTTACTCCCCAGAGGACACCCAACCACAGGCCAGCACGGGCTGCACCAGTGCCACAAAATGCTCCCCCTCTGAGTCATGGGAAGCCACAACAAAAGGGCAGCATCCGAAAAGCTGGGGCTTCCTGAACACCTTTCCCACCTCCTCCACTTACTTCTGTTCTTTCTTGTCATTTTATTGTCAGAGTGAAGTGTCTCACAAAGAGACGCTGAGCAGGCTGTCACGGTGAGCCCAGAGGAGGCCATCAAGCTGATCAGAGGGATGGAGCACCTCTCCCATGAGGAAAGGCTGAGAGAACTGGCAGTGTTCAGCCTGGAGAAGCAAAGGGCTTGGGATCACCTAATTGTATCCTTCCAGTGCCTGAAGGAGGCAGCAAGGTGGAGGGAGGCTATTTACAAGGGCCTGGAGCAACAGGACAAGGGGAAATAGCTTCCAGCTGACAGAGGGCAGGGTTAGATGGGATACTGGAAGAAATCGGTCCCTGTGAGGGTGGTGAGGCCCTGGCACAGGTTGCCCAGAGAAACTGTGCCTGCCCCATCCCTGGAAATATTCCAAGCCAGGCTGGATGGGGCTTGGAGCAACCTGGGCTAGTGGAAGGTGTCGCTGCCCATGGCAGAGGGTGGAACTGGATGAGCTTTGAGGTCCCTTCCAACCCAAACCGTTCTGTGGTTATTTCCCACCACAAGAGTTCCGTGCCAGCAGACCTCAAAGCCTGGCCTGCACCTCTTCTATCACCCCACTGAGGGTTCCTCAGAAATAACTGCCTGAGGCTGTAGCACCCTGGGATCCAGCAGGTATCCACCAATCCCTGAGACCAGCCAGAAAGCTTCCTGGCTGTTGCCATTAGCATGTTTCTGTCCACTTAAAAGCAATGCTCATGTGTGAGCAGGAACAGGGGCAAGGAGAGAGCACCTTGTGCTCAGATCAGCACTGCAAAGCAGGGACGAAATGTATGGAAAAACAAACCTTGATGCTTGTACAAAGAACCTCTTCCTACTCAAGGGCTCTCCAACGTGTCGGTAAAACTGCAGCCAGGAGAAAAAACTGTTTCACAGGGAGCAGAGATATTCACAGCCCTGACAGCTGAGCTAAGGAGAACGATGCTGCTGCCTGCTTGAAAAGTATGACTCATGACAAGCACCAAACAGCTCACCATGGCTCTGCAGTGGCTGCCTTGACATTGCCTGACACTCCTCTCAGAGCAGCTGGGCCCAGGGTGGAGAGAGACCACTGCAAACCCTCCCTGACTGCTGCAGGAAAAATCCTGCAATGCATCAGGGCGGCCTCTCTCTTCTTCCTCATTTACAGCACATTCTTCAAAAGCCACATTCTAAACATTACTACCAGACCGAGGAGTGAATCTTGGCCCAGGTTTAAAAAAATAAATAAGCGTGGTTTCTTGCAAGAAAACTTAGAGGAATGGTTTTATTTGCAGGAACTACTCACCTGCCACTCCTCTTCATCACCATAGAGGGTCACAGGAATCTCGTGGGCATTGTAGAAATGCTTTGCTCTCTCAGTAGTGACCACCTTCACCTCGAGCTAAGCAGAAAGAAAAAGACCACTGGTTAGCATTGAGGACAATTTTGAAGTTTTAGTGGCTTCTCAGAGAGCTTCCCCTATTCATGGCTGAAAAGCCAGGCTGTTAGGGTGGAAACACAGAATCACAGAATGATTATATGCAGGTGCTTTCATTGAGAGCTCTGGGAGTCGGGATAGAGACCCAAATCTGACTCTGACAGTGATTCGTGATGAACATGTTTTTATACTCTTCTGTTATATAACTATACATTAATCATTCAACCCATATTGTTCTATTGTATCCATTGATTTTATCCAAGCATGAATTTCTTGTGATTTAGTCAAACACTGATCATATTCAATTCCTGGACAGAGTCATACTTGATTTGGTTAAAACAATGGCCATAGCTACAGTTAGCAAAGCTAACATTCTGTTCCCAAGGCCTTGTTGACTGGCATGTCCAGGCCTTTCCCTTCTAACCACCACCAGCCCTAGTCACCTGCTTGTCATTTTTATAGAAATCATTTTAACCCCATACTATCAAGGCCACCACAGGCATCCACAGGAGCCAGAAACTCATTTCATGTCAACCTAAAACAGGCAAGCAAAAGGGAAAACCTCTGTGTGGGTGTGTTCCATAGCACAGGGTTTCTGTGCAGCAAACCAGTGACTTCCACAAAGAGAGACAGACTGGGTGAGCACATGAAGGTTCTCTCTGAAATCTCAGATAAACCTGCAAAGCCACTGGAACCTTCATTTATTGGTGTCTACTGGGGAAAGCCTATCCCATCCTTGAGATGTTTATCTGACACACACTGAGAAAAGGTGCTAAGGTGAACCTCTCGTTTCCTCCTGCAGAAATTTTCCCAAGTGGAAAAGAGGGTTTTCCCCCATTTTCTGTGTGTCCTGCACCTCTGATAAACATTGCCAACATCTCCTGCCACAGGCAGTGAACCAGTGATGCCTTAGGAAGGCTGACCTGAAACAGAGGCTGGACAGAGCTAGAGAATAAAGTAAATATTTATTAAAAGGTTTCCAGGATCCACCCTGGGCATTACAGGAGCCTGACCCAGGCTGCACCCCAGGTGGGTTGGGAATGGCCACACAAAATGGCTGCCCCATCACGAGATTTTACATTTTTATAAGTTTTGGTCCATTTGCATATTGGGGTTTAATTGTCCAATTACAGCTGCAGGTTGTGAGGTCCCATCCTTCTTGTTCCTCCCTTCAGTCCACCCTTGTTTGTGTTTTTTGGGCTGAAGGTTGTTCATGGTCCTCAGCAGGAAAGGATTTGTCTACTTGTTCTGTGAAGAGACCTGAGTAACACTTAATGTGAGGCTCAGAACTACATCCTTAGGTGGCACAGAATCTGAAACTATGAAAGCTGAAATCTAAGGCATCACCAGAGGTGTCCTCCCCATACTGGGATCAGTCAGTGTTAACTCTGCATGCCCTGACTGCCCATGCAGGACATGCAGCTGAATTTCCAGCTGCAATTCCTGCCAAGGATGTTCCTTAAACTGGTCAACAGGCAGGCCAATACATGGATGGAGCTGCTAATGAGGAAGATGAACCTCAGGCTGCTGATTACGGTGAAAAGCACCCTTTTTTCCATGATATTGGCCACTGCCTGCTCCTTCCAGCAGCTCCCAGAACCCACTGCATGGTTCTGTTGATCTGACAGTGGGACGGGGAGAAATCAGCCCCACCAGCAGCTCCTTCTGGCTGGATAACTGTGCCTTGAGGTAGAAAACTGATGAGGCACTCAGTGTGTGCACTCCTTGCTACAATCAGCTGCTGGAAACCTCCAAGAAGTTCTCTGCAACAGCAGCAGCGATGTGATAGAGCACATCAGCTCCCAACACCATTAATTCCACTGGCAATGAGGCAGTGTTGGCTCCTTGCATCCTATGAGACTAGAACAACAGCTGGGAGCAGTGGAAAATCCCAGCCTTGGCATATTGTGGCCATTGGTAATTTTCCCCATTTTCTGAAGGAAAAGTGACACGATAATACAGCCGCACAAGACATTTTTGGTACTGTACATCTGTTTTTCTCAGAGCCCCCCTACCCCGTGACTGGGAATCACAGGTGTTTGTAATGTTTTTGAGTGTGAAGATCACACTCGCAGGCATTAGCTAAGTGTATTATTTCCATGCTAACCTCACCCCACAGGAAGCTGCTCGAGCCAAGCGGTGACACCCACAAAGGCGCTATCGCCGCTCTGCTGCGCCTCGGTGTTAACCTCAGGCTGCAAGAAAATTTATTTATCTGAGGGGGGGTTTAAAGGCCACTGTGCAGTTTGAAAGAGGGTGGCCTCTCTCCAAAATGGTACCATTGAAAAAAAATATTTATTTCTTCCAAGCGTGAGCCCAGGACTAGGGAAGAGCTCTGGCTGACGAGCATTGCATCCAACCATTCCAGGCCAGAACATTCTAGAGGGATGTTCAAGGAGTCTGAGTGCTGGTGGCTGAAAGCCCACCACCCCCCAAGAAAGCTGTTCTGGGAGTTAAAATATTGTCCCTAATGAAGGTTTCCTGCTGGGGTGGGCTCCTGGTTCCCTTGCTCTCAGCAAGTCCTTCAAGTCCCTGCAGCTACACTGAGAAGAGGTCAGCGTTCTCAATTTCACTTTAGCCTACATAGTTTATTTTTTCAAATTACCTGTTTCTATTTTTCTATTTTCTCTGTTTGCCTGTGGATATCTTCAACAGCAAAGGCAGCCTGGCCACACTCAAACTCCCTCACTGGAGACAGTTTAGATTAGTTAGAGGTCTTTGGCTTAAGCCAAATCTCCAAAACAAACTTTACCACAAAACTGCTCTCCTGTCTTCAGGCAACACTGCTGGTCTCTGATAGAGGACTCTCCTGGCACAGCCCTTTCTGCTAGAGCAAGGAGGTGCACGTGATTATTTCTGAATGGCTTTCTCAGTTCTGACAGCAAAATCTTTCCAGCTAGCCTGAGCACATGAGAATGAGCAGCTCCTCTGTTAAAAGGCACCTACAAGCTGAGGGGCTGCCTGGCAGCTGCACAATGAAGTAACAGGGTGTGATTTAAACCTGAAGTCCAGGTGACATCCTAGAGCTTGTAGAGCAAAACATTTTGCCCACCAAAAAGTCTGGCCTTGCTTTTCTTTATCCTAGGATCACAGACTGATTTGGATTGGAAAGGAAATTAAAAGGTGCTCCAGTTCAAGCCCCTGCCATGGGCAGGGACACCTCACACTATCCCAGGGTGCTCCAAGCCCTGTCCAACCTGGCCTTGGACACTGCCAAGACAAGTCAAGGACAAGACAAGCAAAAGGCAGCGAGCTGCCACATCCACTGGCACTCTCAAGGAGGTGTTAAAGTTTAATGAGCAGCAAAATCACTCTGCCAAGTCATTCACCACAGACCATTTCAAGCAAAACATCAATTTGAGCTAACCACCCTGGTTGCAAGCCTGTGACCACATCTCCTCTGGTATCAAAGCCTTTCCTCTGCTCTTGCCTTGCTTGCTTGGTAAAGTTCTGCTCCAGCAGTAAAGAAATTGATGCAACAGCCTGGTGCAGGACTTGACAAACTCCATGGGAAAGTTACACCAGGGACTCAGCAGACCTTGAAATCACAGTAGGAACAAGTAAAAAACTTTGATTAATAAGCATTTATAAACTCCTGGATGTCTCACTTTTGCTTTTTCTGCCCTAAAACCAGCAGCCACAAAGCCTGCACTGGATGTCACAGACCTCTGGGGCTGCACAAAGAGTTTGAGTCCAGCTGTCTGCAGCTTTTAATTACGAAACAAACACTCAGAGAGAAGCAAAGGGTTTAGGCCACATTCCTACCACGGGTCATTTGCATTCTGCCTGTCACCTGCATAGAAGGATGTCCCAAGCTCCAGGAGCAAAGGAAAATGGACAGCAGCCAAGCTAATCCAAGAGGGAAAGGATTAGAAGATCTCTATCTCATGGCTCTGACATGTCATTTTTCTTTGTCTTTCTTATTTCAGGCTGAGACCTTTGACCTCACTAATCACACCAGGTCAAGTCATCAATTAACTGAGGCCTCACTTTGCCACACATGCCTCACCTCCAGCACCCTTTCCAGCTTGGATGTCAACATCAACCAGATAAATCAGCAACTCCTCTGCCTCTACTCAATGCACCCAACAAGGTACAGCCTCCCAAAGGATCTTCATGCAGCAATCTAATCAATAAATCTGCAGATTTCAGTGCACCCTTCTTGCCCCTGCCACTTCTTTCTTTCACTGCTCCAAAGTATTTCCTCTGTTTCTGAAAACCTAAAAGTTTTCTATGTTTATCCTGCAGCAGAAGAGAGCACGTTTCCCTTCCTGATCAGTCACTAGTGGCCTCTGCTGGGCACCTCTGTTACTCCTGACAACAAACACTAAAAAAATACTACACTAACACCTACAGCAGCTTGTGTTTTCCATTTCTGGTTTTACAAGGCCTGTTTTCCCTTCCTGGATCACATTTGGAAAAACCACATCCCACCCATGGAAAACTGCAAGACCCTGGAGATTTCAAGCTTCAGAAGCATCACCCCTGTCTGCAACCACACCTGATAACTTGACTGACAAGGACAAACTCCAGAAAAAAACCACTCACCCAAAGCAAAGACCTTTTCAAGTATGAAATAAGGAAAAAAAACAAACATTTTAAAAACAGGTGGAATCCTCCTCACAGAAATCTTTGAGCTAAAGGGCCCCCCAAGGAGGAACTTGTCATTTCAGCAGAAGCCATGTGATGTCTCCTCAAAACAAGGGTAACTCCAACTTTACAAAGCTTCCACCACCAGCTTCACTCACCCCGCTGCATTTCAGCAATTCTGCAACGAGCAGGGGCAGCTTGAGGGCAGCCACACTTCCAGTCACTCCCACCAGCACATGGAATCCTTCCCGTGCCACAGATGAGCTGTTTCCTGCAGGAATGCCCCGTTCTGGCAGGGAGATGGGCTCCATGCTCCAGTTCAACTGTGCAGGCACAGGGAGAGGAAGACGCTGGACTAACAGAGCCTCCAAGCACAGCTCCAACCCCACCAACGTTCCCGAGGACAGGGATCTAACCTGGACTCTGCAGGGTCACCCAGAAAGATGGGATGGCTCAGGGTCATCCCACAAATGTGGGATCCCACAAGGATTTCAAGTACTTTAAGGGCATCTCAATGTTTGATTGCATTTTTTCTCTCTGATACTGGGAAAGTGACGCCTGAAACTCGAGCAGAGAGGCCACTAAAGTGCCCTGGTAAAGTTCATGCCCCTCCAAAATTGAGACTCCCACGTGTTGGACGTGGTCCAGAATTTAGGACAGATAAATAAACCAGTTTGGGATAAAATTTTACGCCAAGTTCTCCAAAGGCAAACAAACCCCTGCTGAGCTGCTTTCCCTTTGCACTCTCTGGTGATTAATAAATGCACAGAGATGACTTAATAATTAAAAATGTGGAGCCTCGCTGCATGCACAACCATCTTGTTTCTTACTGTGTTCACAAACATTTACAGCAGTACTGGAAATTATTCCCTAGCAGCTCTAATTCAGGTCTGCTGCTTCCTCCTGGCCTCCCTGTGGCTGCTGCCACACTGACAAAAATCAGAAATTGATGTTTTGGTGGGGAAATTGACACAAGAATCTCAAATATAATTAATTAATGATTAAGCAGCAAAGAGAAGATTCAGTTCTTGCAAAATCGCTGCATCCAGTAAAGTTTGTTCCATTTTCAGTGATGTCCTCGTTGTTAAAACTGAGCTGCTGGGAATTGCTTTGGGTGGAAAAAAGAAGCTGGACGGAGGCTGCTCTGATTTTTGGGAGCAAGTCAGAGGTTGGAGAGAGGAATTTCACAGGATCACAGCCTGGTTTGGGTTGGAAGGGAAATTAAAGTGACCGAGTCCCACCCCCTGCCATTTACATTCCACCAAATGCCCAAGTTCAGCTTTGCTGATTAGCAAGGGAAATTAAGAGGTGAGGAAATGTAGCAGGACATTGGCTGAGAGATTTTAATGTGACCACCACGCTTTGCATATTTATCTATATCTAATTAAAACCAGATTGTTATTATTATTATTGTTAATTATTATTAAAATTATTATCTGCTTAAAGCATCCTTAGGATGTTTCCAAAACGCCCACAATAAATTCCACCCAAGCATCCACAAATTAAAGCCTGGGAGTTAAGCTAAAATTTTTTAAATAGGAAACTTCCAAAATGCTTATAAAGTAATGATAAAAAGGATAAAAATGCTAAAAGCATGAAACAATTATTAAAATGGTAAAATAACGGTAAATACGGTAAAACAATGGTAAAAAGGTGAAAAAATTTTTAAATGGTACAAATTTAAAAATAACGGCAAAAATAGCAAAATAGTGGTCAAAGTTATAAAATAATGGCAAAGGATTTTAATAAAAGCTGTATGCAAAATAACACACGTAATATAACGACAACAAAGTGCTGGGCCGCGCTTTCCTCTTACCCAAACACAGCTGTGGGGAACCAGCCACTAGAAAACATGCAAATTTACCCCTAAGGCCCTTAAGGGTTAATGAGATCGACTTTTAATGCTGAAAACGGCCCCAGAAGGCTGCACAACAGCAGCGAGAAGCCCTGGGGGCTCCCGGAAGGTAACAAACAGCGCTCCGATACCGCTCGAGGCAGGGCCGGGGGAGCGTGAGGGGCCTGAGGGCCGCGGGCACCGGGCGCGAGCGGGGCCGCGGGGGGTGCCGGGAACGGGCGCACGGACGGCGCTGATTGGCGAGTGCTGCTCCCGCCCACGGCGCTGATTGGTGCATACAGCTCCCGCCCTCGGCACTGATTGGTGCATATCGCTCCCGCCCTCGGCGCTGATTGGTGCGGGCAACGCGCGCGCCTGCGCGGCTGGCAGGAGGGAGGGGTGTCATGGCGGTCCCTCATCGCCCCGTCCCGGCTTATGGCGGCTGTGCCGCCACCCCCGAAGGCTTTGTGCCCCTCTGTGCCCCAGTAGCGCCCGCGCGAAGGATCTCGCCAAGGTCAAGTGGGTGGCTTCAGGCTGCTCCGGAAGTAGTCTTAACGGGGATTCTGGCTCGTGGCAAGGTTTTGGAACTTAACAAAAAAAAACTCGGTGTGTGGGGAACGGGGTCGAAAGAGAGGGTCTGAGGGCCCCTCAAGTGACAGGGGTGATATCTGAGCCTAGGAAAGTGTTAGAGACCAGGAGTGAAACCTTTCCTATGGGATTCAGGGCCACCACACAGAGTTGGCAGGGGAAGGTGGCTTAAAGGACTGAGTATTTATTGCCTGAAGCACAGAGCGGGAGCGGCTTCCCATGCCAGAGGGCAGGGTTAGGTGGGATACCGGGAAGGAACTGCTCCCTCTGATATTTTGGCTGCATACAAGCAGCAAGGGCGGCAAGGGGCAGAGAGCTCTGCTTTGCTGACTGCAGGATGTGGAAGGCGACAGGGAGAGCTCAGGAGAAACACCAGGTGTGTTCTGTCCCCTTGCCCAGCAGCAGGAGCACCCCGCCTCTCCCACCCCGTGGGCTTCAGGAGCACCACGCTTTGATCACCACCACATCAGGGACAGCTTACAAACAACCAAGGTGAGAACAAGGGCTCGAGTTTCCCACCTGGCTGGAGCCACGAGGGGAAGGGGGAGGCAACATTTCAGCGCTCACACACTCAGGAGACACATCGGAGAGGAGGGTTAGGTGCTGAAGCAATGTCTGTTAGTTACAGCTCGTTACAGTTATTATTATTATTATTATTATTATTGATGCATCTCATTGTCAATTGCAAGAGGTGAAGTCACTTAATTCATCATTTCTCAGACACGGATGACAGAGCACGTGGTTTGGCAGAGTCAAGTTTGAGGCGAGCTAGAAATGGATTGCACAATATTTAAACCTGATTAAGTACATAATAGGCTTAGCAAAGGATTACTTTTCTCCTGACATTTTATACATAAATATATACACACACACACATACACACACACAGAGACAGGCATTTTTCTCAGTAGCTGCATTTTAGTCTGGTCAAGAGACGACTGCCTATTGCAGAATGACTGGGGTGATACCCTTAAAAAAGGAAACTAGTCTTGGTGTGCTTTGCTGGAGAAGAGAAGGTCCTTTTTTCGGGTGATTCTCAGGGGTAGGGGTCACATCCAAGCATCACTGGAGGAATGGAGGGGACAGATAAGGGGCTGGGGACTCGCAGAGTCCTGGCTGGTGGCCCCACTGAGCTCCTTCCCTGTGCCAAGCAGGAGATACTGGAGCCAAGGGGCTGGATTGGATTCTGTTTGGGCTGCTTTTCGAGGACTTGGAGAAAAAAATTGGCTTATTTAAAGTGCATTTAGAGTTGAAAAGCATCTCGGAGAAGTAGCTTTCCCTACTCCTGCCCTGCAGCATCCATCCCATTTATGCTCCCACTCATAATCATTTCCAGGGTGTGCCAGTCACCTTCCCCAAGAAGCGTTGGCGTGAGCTCAGCTGCCTCCTGCTAGGGTGCAGGATCATTATTTAATGTCCAGCATCCCCAAAGTGGGCAGGGATTCGGGCCTGACAGGGATTTCTGCACCTGGAAAACCCACGGCCACAGCTCACCACGCCTTTTAGGAGCGCAGGTGAGCAGGAGTCCTTCCCTTCCAGCCTGGAGGTTTCCTTAAAGAGACTGAAATTAGCACAAACCTCCAAGAAGCTAACAGGGACAAATCTTGGCCTGGCTGTTTCCATGAGCAGGGAGGCTGCTTGGATGTGCTGGGACACAGGGTGGCAAGATTTGAGCCGCAGCCTTGCCCCAAGCATAGGCCCTCTGAGGAACGCTCCGTAGCTGCTTTCACAGCTGCTTTTCAAAACAGAAGCCTTTAAAAGAACCAGACTCAGCATGCAGAATCTGGAATGGGATGGTTGGATCCCACAGGGAAAACCTGTCCTTGCTCCTCAACACACACACACACGCACACACACACACACACTGGTCCTCCACATCAAAGTGTAAACTACTCACTTACAACACCACACACTAAGAGAAGTTGTAGATCCTGAGCCAGGGTGTAGATTAGGAATCTCTTGGCTTCCAGCATATCAACAGCAGGATTGAGGGTTTCTTATATTTTTTTTCCCTTTTTTTTCTTTTTTTAATGCTAATTCAGTCAGCCACCTGCTAGTTAAAAAGCAAAAAGAAAAAAAGGAGAATTCCCAGGATTGCTTGCCCTTACTGAGACAGTGGCAAGTGGCTGGACACTACCAACTGAAAGAGAAAACTCACACACGTCAAAAACCTGTGGTTCAGGCTTATTCCAAGAGGGAAGATGGGTGCTGGTTGCTCTTTTTCCCTTTTTGGGGGGCATGGGGAAGGGGGGGGCTTTTGGCTGATGAGGTTCTAACATACACCTATCACCACAGTAATTAAAAAACCACCACTGTACACTATTCCACAGGGAAGAAGAAGAAGACACGTGAACGGACACTGACTATCACGCACAACAAGAGCCCTGCAGGTCAACTCACGGCCTCTCCAGAATGAAAAAAAAAAAA
>VWYO01004938.1:9967-49469 GCA_013400275.1 Rhadina sibilatrix
AAAAAAAATTGCTGATGTGCTTTCCAGAGAGCAGTGGCATGGTCAGTGCTTTGTGAGGAAAGGGTGAAGGTGTGGTACACAGCAGTGAGCACCACAGAGCATCCCTCTCAATGCCTATTTCCAAGAAAAAATATTTTTAATATTTCAGNAGGGGGAGAGGTGGAAAGGGATGAAGAAATGGGGGAAGAAGGAGTTGACGTCACCTCTGTGCAATCTGGCATCCCTGGGCATCACCTTGCTGAGAGAAAAACCAGTCCCAAGCCCATCCCAAGGATTTTGGAGCATCATGAACTGCAGCACACATTTTACCTTCCCCATCCTACTCCTGGTTATCCCGATAGTGCAGATTGCAGTCATGAATGGTTATTTGAAACATGCTGTTTGGAGGTTTAACTCATGGCTTTATCTTTTACACGGCTGTTAATCCTTGGGACACATGTTTCCTATCAGCCCTTGATATTTAACATACAATAAGTGTCTTATTAAATCCCAAGGACTGGCTCCATGCAGTCCTCTCTGCCCAGGACCTGTCCTGAGGACATCCCAAAGGCAGATGGGGCACCCTGGCTTGGGCACAGATTTGGGGGGTAGAGTGTGTTATAATCAACAGGGAGAGAACTAGAGTAGGACGAAGGCACCTCTGCACTGGAATTCAGCCCCCACACATGAGGAAACCCCTCACAATTTTTAAAAATACATTATTTGTAAGGGTTTTCTGGCAATGCTTTGGTGGCCAGTGAGCCCATCTCAGGCAGGACTGGCTACGGCCCTCAGCATGGCTTCTTTTTCTGAGTCTGACTCAGTTTTCATAGGACTTGATGTTTTCTAGAGGAGAGATACCATAGGGAGAGCAACTCACAATCAATTCCCTCAAATCTACGGCATTCAAAATAGAAAATCCCAAGGAGAAAGCAATGCCTGCTCATCCCTCCCTCCAGCCCAGCATGGCAAAATATTGGCTCCTGTCCCATTCCTGAACATCAGCTCTCCATCCCAACTCCTTAGGGAAGGGCAAGGCAGAAGACCACATGGCACAACCCCTTTTTCTCCACAAAACCAAGTGTAAGAACAACGAAATTGGGCGATAGAGCCCCTCACACGATGGAAGGACACTCACCCACCCACAGCAACTGTCCCATCCCCATCCATGGGTACAAGGGAGCGGGAGCAGCATCCCAGAGCCATGTCAGTCCTTTGGGGAGTGTTAGAAAAACAAATCACAGCTCTTTGCTCCTCTCCAGCACAAGTTTCTCATTGCTGCGGGATGACACACACCACCTCCTCCAAAACAAGGCACTGTATTATTATTCTGTTTCTAATTTGGGGGTTGGAAACGATTTTCCACGCCAGATTCCAAACTAAACCATCACCTACCCCACCCCNTTAAAATATTAAAATTCAGTTAAATACAGAGCTGGCCCAGACTCCTGCTGCAGTCTGGGATCGGCTGGTGCTACTGGGAAAGGGCTGTGCTCCATCTCTGCCCTCTGAAGGACTTGGAGGAGAAGCAGTGAAAGGTGTGTTTGGGAAGCAGTGTGGTGCTGGGAACTCAGTGAGAATCAGCATCATTCACATTCTGAGTGTTTTAACCCAAATGTACCAATGGATCCTGCTTGCTTCCTACAAGGCACCGAGAAGCCAAGCCATACAGCGAGGTCTCACTTCTCCATGTCCTGCCTGGCCTTGGGGACAGTGGGGACACCCAGGACAAACCCCCAGCCCCATCACCCCGGGTTGTGCCACAAACCTTGCGGGGAGATTTGAGGGGGCCCCGTGCAGCTGGCGGTGCTGGCAGGACTGTGGAAACCAACACGCAAGGAACCGGTGGAAACCCTCCAAGCTTCCAACGCCGTTGTATAATAAGCCACCCAAAAATACTAATCCCCAAAAAATTCAGCCCTGGGAACGTGACCAGGCTGCCTCCCAGGCAGCCGACGGAGCGTGGCTTGCGCAGCCTGCACACATCCAGGGGGGAAACGCCTTCAGGTGAGCGAGCTCCGCAGGAAGGTCGGGGTCCCAGCTGTTTTCGTACCAATCATCCTTAAGAAGAAAAAAAAAGACGGACAAGCGAGGCACGGAGGCAGGATCACCCGACATGCTGAGCGCCGCTGCAAAACAAGTCATTTTTCCATGAGTCACCAGTGGAAAGACCAGATCAGGCGTCCCATGGGTGGGCTTGGCCAGAGCCGGCTCCGCATCCCCGCCGCGGCCGGGAGGATGCTGCGAGTGCAGCGCCTTCACCGCCCTGCTCTCAGCTCTCCCTAGGCTGCTTTGGGCTGGATTCCAGGGAATCTCCGAGGGCCTCGGGATGCGGGGATGCGTCTTGTGGTGCTCAGGCGTTTGCACCACGGCGCAGGGTTTTCCCGACTCCCCCTTTCCCCAGCCCCTGACGGTCCCCGCGGAGACCAAAAGTGCGCCCTTCCCTGTGACCTCGGGGCTGCTTCACTGCTCTGCCGCTGTCCCCTGCACCTCCCCTAAATCCCTCCTGAGGCACTGCGGCAGGCAGCGGCAGAAATAAAAATAAATAAATGGGGAAGGAGCGCCCCGAAACAAACGGGTTTGTTTTGTCGGTGGCGGGAAGGGGCGAGAGCGATGACAGGCAGCGCAGGAAGTCTCCGGGATCGTAAATCCCGCGGGGAGTGCATGAAGCCAGTGTGTTTCCTTCCATGGGCTGGGTGGGAGGTTACGGGGCGGGCGGCGGGGAAGTTTAGGCAATCTGGGGTGCGGTGTTTTGGTGTATAAAAAGGCGGCGATGAAGGAGAAGTGACGCCCGGGCAGCACCCAGGGCAGGGTGCCGGAGGCAGCCCGGGAAGGGACGGGATCACATCCCGGGGAGGGCTGGAGCTCCGTCCCGTCATCATCACCCGCAGCATAAGAGCAACCCTGGCTGTGTTGTGGGTACAGAAACGGCACGTACTTGTTGCTGGCCGGGTTTCCTGGCAGTCCCAGGCAGGATTTGGCTGCGCAGGAATTTGGAAGCTGCCTTAAATCCAGAAAGAAATGAGAAAAGGCTGGGAGCGACTTTCTGAGCAGAGTTCAGCAAATCCCCGCTCGGCAGCGGGGCCCCGGCCGCCCTCTCCCGATGGGGCTGAGCTCGGAGGCACGAGGATCGCCCCCTCCTCCCTGGGGACATCGGGGAAGGCTCCCCAGCACCTTCCACACCTTCTCCTCCCCCTTCCCAAAAAGCCTCCTTGGCCACAATGCCCCTCAGCACCCAACCCTCCTCCTCACCTCACTGAGGTGACCCCAGCCATGGATTGTGCTGCTAGGAAACTCCTCATATCTATATCTATATCTATATCTATATCTATATCTATATCTATATCTATATCATCTATATCTATATCTATATCTATATCTATATCTATATCTATCTATATTATCTATATCTATCTATATTATCTATATCTATCTGTATTATCTATATCTATCTATATTATCCATATCTATATCATCTTCCCCTCTCCTCAGCCCCAGGGCTGCTCTCTCCTCATGGATGCTCTGACTCAGCTGTGGACTGACACCAGGCTTCACTGTCTTACTGCTCATTTTAGGGGGGATCAGGAGGAAAGGGATGAAAAAGAGACAAGAGGTGCTGAGTGATCTAAAAATCAACAGCAAAAAGGCAGAGAAATTCTAATTCACCCCAAAATCTCCTCTGGATGCTCAGGAAGGTGCTTCCCTACCTCTGGAGCTTTGCATGGGTGGCTGCCCTTATCCAGGGTTGGTGCTGGGGGTCATTTCAGCCCCAAAACTTTCAGGAGTCCGGCTCTGGCTCTTCACAATCCCAGATCCATTTTCAGGGATTTGCCTCCTTCATCCTGGCTCATCATATTCGTGGGAAACTTAGAGTTTCTTAGGAAAAACAATCCCAGTGCCTGTGATGTTCCTCAGCTTCCCCAGTGACACCCTGGGGTGGTGAGGGTCCTGGTGATGGATGGTACCCATCACCAAAATCCAGGTTGCACCTTTTCCTGGAAGGCCAAGGAGGAACAGCCAAGCACTTTCCACTCCAATGATTTTTTAATCTCATTTAGAATGTTTTTAATTACTGGTGCCATCACCTCGTGCACTTTCTGTGTAAGCACAGCCTCTCCATGGTTTATATGGACTGAACTCACACACCTTCCTTAAAGCATCCATTGGGAAAAGTAACTGGCCTCGATGCCCTGTCAGAGGGAAGGGGAAGCCCAGAAATCCTGGAGGCAGGATTTCTGCAGGAATAAATACACTCAGAATATACCCCAAACCCATCAGCTCTGTGTTTCCCAGCTCTCTCCTCATTCAGGGACAGGGATCAACACAGGGACCCCATGCCACAACCCCTCCAACTCCCTGTATTTACCCTAAGTGGATTTTCCTGTCTTTTTTCCCTGTCTCAAGCACCATCTTTTCCTACAACACCTGGGACATGACAAACATTATTCAACATTATTCATTATTCTAAGATATATGTTATGTATCTTAGCTAGGTTTTCTATATTAATCTTTTAACTCCCAAACTGGAGCTTGCAGGGGAAAAAATCAAATCTGGTGGGAATGGGATGCCAGCCACAGCACTCCCTGGCTTTCAAGCATCTCCTTTGGCTTCTCCAGCCTCATTTTGGGGAGCAAACAGCTTTTCCATACTGAGCTGTGTCTTGTGCTGCCTCTCCCTGATGAAGAAGCCCTTGAATATTATGGAAAGGGCTCAGCTTTGTTTTGGTGAAAAGCTGCTTTCTCAAAAAACCTCAAAAACAAGCTTCTGTAGGAAAAATAGATGGTTTGGGATGACCAGGGGGGCTCATCAGGGATTCAGGGCTGGATTTGCTCCCCTGCCCATACTGTGCCCATCAGCCCCCAGAAAAGCCAGCTCTGCTCATTGCTAATAACTCCCTGCAAAGAGGGGAGGGAAGAAAATTCCCTTCGTGCCCTCACTGATGCAGAGACAAGGAAATGTCGTTAAACTAAACCAAACAAACGAATCCAGAGGCAAAGAGAAAAATCACATTATCCCCAATCATAAATCCTGGAGAGGGGTATTTACAGGCTGAATTGCCAAGTGCATTGGAACTGCAGAGCATCCGAAGAGCAGATAGCCATAAAGGCAGACAACGGCCCTGGAAAAATGCTTTGATTAGGATCTGGGCAGCATTCAGCCCAGATGTTCATTTGTCAATGGAAGAGGGATGGGGGGGAGGTGAGAAAGGCTTTAAATTAATCTTTACAACTAGAAAGGAGCTTGTAATACACACCATATGGGGAGCAACGTCCTTCGAGCCCCCTCTCCTCCCCCCAGCCCGGCGTGCTCGGAGCCAGGCTGGGACCCTCCAGCCAGAGAGTGTCTTCCCTGCTCCCCTCCTGCTTTCTCCATGCACCAAACACCCTGGGAGCCCAAACCCCTTTCACATGTGCTTTTTTTTTTACCGTGAACAAAACAAACTGCAATTCCTCTTATAACACCAGATCTCTTTTATTATTCCCCTCCCCGCTCCCTACTCCAGACCCTGATACCTGCTCCCCTCTCCCTCCAATATCCACATGTGGGGGGGGTTTTTTAACCCTTCCAAGCTGTCAGCAGTGATGAGGTGGGGGCTGTGTGTGGAGAGGAGGGACAAGGCTGTTTATTAAACGCCAACCATTCAAATTAATTCCCCTAATGGACTCACCGACATCGTGGTGTGCATTTAAATGAACGCTTTGTCATATTTCATAGCCAACCTGCAGCTCTCTGCAGAGCAAACCTGCTGGAAAGCAGCAATGACAGGGACAAACCTACAGAGAGATAAATAAGAATGAAATACAAATCCCAAATGCAATATGGAGGGGGAGAATAAAGAGCCCAGGAAGCCCTTGGAAATTTGGAAGCACAAGCAAGACCCTGAGCAGGGCAGCGGGAGCTGTGTGATGGCGGTGGGAGATGCTTTTCCACATGGGAGGAGGAAAAATCCTCCTGCTGCTGGGGCAGGAGGCACCAGAGAATCTTTGGCTGGGATAGGGAACTCTTGCCCAGGCCAGCACAAAGCCACTGTCTCCCAGCCAGGTCTGGGCTGTGTTTGCTCCACTGAACCCCTGAGGAGCCCCACCACGGCCAGGACCAGCCCCAGCACCCCCAGCTCAGCCACAGAGACTCAGCAAGGAGGGAAACCCCCTCCATCCTGCATGTCCCTGGATCACCAATGATGGGGTGAGGGTGGAGGTGCCTGGCCAGGATCCCTCCTCACAGCACGGGCTGGATGCTGAAACCCAACCCCTCCTGGCAGGCTGTGACCGCAGAGCCAAATGTCCCAGCTCCTGCTGCTCCTGAGTAAACAGTTCTTCCCCCCAGCTCCCCTGGGACAGCCACAGGTTCCTCACCTTGGCTTCAGCTTCAAGAGCTCCTGGTCTTTTAATCAGCCTGATGGAAAATTAGTGTGTGCACACACAACCCCCGTGTGCAGCACAAGACATCTCCTGCTCCTCTGGTTCGTTTTCTCCCCCCACCTTTAAGAGCTGCAGCAGAGATTTTTTTTCCACATTTGAGGGTCCTTCTCTTTTCCTCCATCCTGCCCCAGGCACCTTCTGTGGGATCTGGAGGATGAGGAGGGGTTGGGGGAAATATTGCTGCCCCACTCCTGTTTGGCACACCAGCATGACCAAGGGCTTTCACACACCACAAGGGCCAAGGGGGGGGAATTTTTGTGGTCCTGGACAAGGGATACAGGCAGCAGCTCCAGCCACATACTTGGCACAGGCAGGAGAGCAGAGGGAGCAGTGAATGCTGGCAGCCAGATCTGCCCCATCCTGCCAGCCCCACCACAGGCTGAAGGTCCCTGAATATGGATGGGCCAGAAAAGCAAAAATCACAGAGTTCCAGAAGGAAGGGACCCCAAAGATCATCTCATGCCACCCCCTGCCATGGGCAGGGACACCTTCCACTATCCCAGGTTGCTCCAAGCCCCATCCAACCTGACTTTGGACACTTCCAGGGATCCAGGGACAGCCACAGCTTCTCTGGGCACCCTGTACCAGGGCCTCCCCACCCTCAAAGGGAAGGATTTCTTCCTAAAATCTAATCTAATCCGGCACTGTTTGCAGAAGGTTCTCATTTAGGGAAACATCTGGAGTCAGCACTTCTCCTGCAAAGGGCAGCAAAGGGTTCAGAGGACACCAGCCCTTGTGCTGGGGAGGAAGAGGAGGAGGAAGGAGCCCATTTTCCTCCTCCCCCAAGGAAGGGACACAACCTATTTATGTTTGGTGTCTGCTACCTGGCCTGGAGTGAGCAAGGCACCATCCGCCTTCCAGAGAGAAACGTGAAAAATCCCCTGGAACCCTGACCAGGAGATCTGCCCCTCCAGCTCCCAAAGCCATGGGGACCAAGCAAGTGCTGGCAATGCCCAAGGTCCTCCCAGGGCCAAGGGGACACCCAGGTTTGGCGGAAAGACCCTGGGGACCCGAGGGGACAGGAGGAGCAGGGATGCTTCTGGTCCCTCCTGTGGCTGTGGGCGTGTAGGGAAAATGGCTCTCAGAGGGACGGTACACCTGGGGACAAGGCTGGTGTCACAGCACAGCCAGGGGATGTCACTCCTTTTTCCAGGTCCTTCTGGGCCTTATTCCCGATTGTCCGTGGCCCCAGAGCAGGAGCATCCCCCAACCAGCAATACCTGGGGTGCAAACAGAGCCCTTCCTTCCACCCTGGGGGATCAGAGAAAGGTCCTGTCCCATCACATGCCGGTCCCCAGGAGTTGGCAGGGCCAGGCTGACGTGACACTGGGCTGCAGTGACATCTGCTGGGCTCGCACTCGGAGCCCCCCAGCCCGGGCTGGCCGCAGCCCTTCGGGCACAGCCCCGAGCAGGAGCCGCTCCCACGCTGAGTCCGGGTTCTCCAGCCGNGCCTCGTTATGCAAATAGAAGCAATTAGAGCTCACCCAGGCTCTGCCCACGTGATGGTTTATGGCACTCGCAGAAATCCTTCCTGCTGCATGAGAGGAATAACAACAGCTCCCCGTGCCCGCTCCAGCTCTGCCATGGCCAGGGACACGGGAGGCTTGGAGAGGGGAGCCCCAGAGCTGGGACAACTCCCCTATCACCACCCCCGGGCCTCCCAAAGTTCTCAGAGGAGGATTTTCAGAGGAAAGAGTCTCCTCTTCCGTGGATACACCAACCCCACCACCAGCAAGTCTCACCGGCTCTTGGGATGTGAGAGGAGGAGGGATGGAGAGGGAAAGCATCACTCCAAAGCCTTTTCCCCTGCCAAGCCACGAAGTCAGCCCCCAGCAGGGCATTGCTTCTCTTTGGCACTTGGGTCCCAGCGGATGTGCTTGGCTGAGCTCGGCAAAAAGAGGCAAAGCAAAACGTCCTGAATTCCCTGCACTGGGTTGGGATGGCACAGAACAGCCACCCCCACAGCAGCCCCAGCCCCACCTCGGCCGCAGCAGGAGGTGGTGGTGGCTCCATCCCCTTCCAGCACTTCACCTCCCCAGGGCCACGTGCCGACCTGCAGGGACCAGACACGGGAGTGTAAATCAGGCTGGACTCCTGTAAATCCATCATCTCTCTCCTGATTTACATCCAGGTAGCCAGGAGGATTTGCTCCCAGTACCTGCCTTGAGTTTCCCACCCCCAGAGGAGCACAGAGAAAAGAAAAAAAGACAGGGTCTTTTGATATTGATCTTGCTCCTAAATCTCTCTTTTTTTTTTTTTTTTTCCCTTCTTCTTTGGATGCAAATGGAGATTGATGAGCCCAGGCCAGCAGCTCCTCACCTCTGAGGGTCATTTCTGTGCGTTTCATGGGGGGAGGAGAGGGCAGTGGGATCCCACAGGCCTGCAGAGGCCATCACCCCCTCATCCATGGGCAGGAGAGAGCACCTGGTCCAGCCCAGTGTGGGATGAGGAACATCTTCATGGATGGAGTGGGATGAAGATCATTGGATCATTTCACAGTGACATGACATTGAATCCAGCAAGCATCCCACAGGAAGTCTCCAGCCTGCACCCCTGCTCTGACTCCATCTGTGACTCCATCCCTGCACCAGCAGCTCTTTCCAGGGCTCATAGGTTGGAAGAACAGCAAGAAGCCCTTTCCNGTGTGCCAGCCGGGGCTCCGCTTTTCCAGCCCCAATCCCACCCTGATCCACTCTCCAGCTCCCATTCAGACACCTTCACACCTCATCCCTCACCAGGGAAAGCCTCCAAGACCTGTAAAAGCTGCGTGAAGGGAGAAAATGCACAAATTAGGAGTGCGGNACCACCAGCAAGTCTCACCGGCTCTTGGGATGTGAGAGGAGGAGGGATGGAGAGGGAAAGCATCACTCCAAAGCCTTTTCCCCTGCCAAGCCACGAAGTCAGCCCCCAGCAGGGCATTGCTTCTCTTTGGCACTTGGGTCCCAGCGGATGTGCTTGGCTGAGCTCGGCAAAAAGAGGCAAAGCAAAACGTCCTGAATTCCCTGCACTGGGTTGGGATGGCACAGAACAGCCACCCCCACAGCAGCCCCAGCCCCACCTCGGCCGCAGCAGGAGGTGGTGGTGGCTCCATCCCCTTCCAGCACTTCACCTCCCCAGGGCCACGTGCCGACCTGCAGGGACCAGACACGGGAGTGTAAATCAGGCTGGACTCCTGTAAATCCATCATCTCTCTCCTGATTTACATCCAGGTAGCCAGGAGGATTTGCTCCCAGTACCTGCCTTGAGTTTCCCACCCCCAGAGGAGCACAGAGAAAAGAAAAAAAGACAGGGTCTTTTGATATTGATCTTGCTCCTAAATCTCTCTTTTTTTTTTTTTTTTTCCCTTCTTCTTTGGATGCAAATGGAGATTGATGAGCCCAGGCCAGCAGCTCCTCACCTCTGAGGGTCATTTCTGTGCGTTTCATGGGGGGAGGAGAGGGCAGTGGGATCCCACAGGCCTGCAGAGGCCATCACCCCCTCATCCATGGGCAGGAGAGAGCACCTGGTCCAGCCCAGTGTGGGATGAGGAACATCTTCATGGATGGAGTGGGATGAAGATCATTGGATCATTTCACAGTGACATGACATTGAATCCAGCAAGCATCCCACAGGAAGTCTCCAGCCTGCACCCCTGCTCTGACTCCATCTGTGACTCCATCCCTGCACCAGCAGCTCTTTCCAGGGCTCATAGGTTGGAAGAACAGCAAGAAGCCCTTTCCATCTCCCCAGACCAGGAACACTCCCTCTCACAGAGGGAGGCAGGGTGTGATCACCACGGAGAGATGGAATTGTGCAGCCACAGGACGGTTTGGGAGGAAGACCCTCATCCCCACCCTGAAGGACACCCAAAGCTTTAGGAATTCCCCAGGCATCCAGCAGAGGCTGCAGGCGGCAGGAGCAGGCAGGGAGCTGGGAAAGGGCTGAGTCAGCACCCGGGGAGTCGCCCCCAGCCAGGCAAAGGTTGGGAAGGAGCTTTCCTTCCGTAGCAGGGCCGGGCAAATAATTCACAGCAGATAAATAATTCACCAGGAGTTTAGCCGCGCTCTGGCAGCGGATTGCCCGCGAGCTGTTAGCAATTATCCCGCCTTTATTTGCGACCCCGAATTTTTAGGTGAATTATTCAGACGAGATGTTGCTGGGCTGAGGAAAAGCCCTGGGAAAGGAGGCGACACCTGAAACGACAGGAAAAATCATCGTCAGGAGGAGTCCGCGGCCGCGGAAGGCGCGGTGCTGCTGCGATTATTCAGCATCGTGGTGCCGGGAACGCCCTGCGGCCGGATGGATGCGGAGGAGGCGCCGGATCCTTGGGCTTCCACCCGCTCCCTTCCCAGCCAAGAGCCCCTGGACATCCCTGTGCTTTCTGTTCCCTACCAGCCAATTCCCCTGCTCAGGGAGGAGGAGGTGAAGGGGGGACAGCGCGAGCAGAATAAATCCAGGTTTCTGTGCAGATGAGCGTCTCCCAAAATCGCTTTAATGAGGCGTCTCCCTGGTTCTCCCAGCTGCAGAGATGCTCCCTGGCTCCTCCACGGCCACACAATCCCGGTGGTGGGAACACCCAGAGGTGCCTTAACTCATCTGGAGTCATCAGCCAAGGGCTTGGCCTGCAGTGAAGACACACAGAGATGGGCATTGCAGGGAGAGGACACCAAAACACTCAATTCAAGCAAAAAAGACATTTTCTAGAAGGACTAAGCAATGCTTCCAGCAGGAAATAAGGGCAGCAGCATTGCAGGGACACAGAGAATGTCACAGAGAGGCTTCTCAGCCTCCAGACACTGGACCTGCTCCTGCTCCAAGGGGGGTTTGGCTCTTTCCTTGCCTGGAGCAGAAGATCCCCTACAGCAGTGAGAGCAGCAGCCTCTGGCCCTTCCCCAGGCAGTTCCATCTGCTCTTCAATCCCAGAAGATGAGACTGCTGGAGGAGAAGACTCAAGACCAGCTTGGACAGGGCTTGGAGCAACCTGAGAGTTTGAAAGAGGTGATCTTTAAGGTCCCTTGCAACCCAAACCATCTGGGATCCTCTGAAGACTCAGACCACACAGGGCAGCCTGACACCTTCCACAGGCACAGCCATGGATTCCAGCAGTCAGGCTGGAGTCACCTCTCTTCAACATGAAGACGCCACTGGAAGTGACAGGACCCTAAACCTCCCACCTGCCAAGAGAAGCTTGGCAGGTGATTCCTGAAAACATCCAGATAGACTGAAAAGTCTAATAATAGTGATAAAATCAAATACAATCTCACAGCTGGGTATTTTAAAGCCCATCTTGTGATTTTAAGGGTTTAGCTCACATTTACTCCTCAGGGTTGGTGGTGACTGTCCCAGCAGCTTGACCAAGTGTCCTTGTCCCTTCCTGTGGTGGGAAACAGCTTTGGCAGAGCTGGCAGCCACTCTCCTGCCTTCCCAGGGACACTCCAGGTCTGCACAGTGCCCAGGGACACAACAAGGCCCTCTCCCCTCTCCTTTGGAGGGATGTGTCCCAGTGCCATGGTCCCCACACACAGCACAGAGTGTCCCCCTGAGCCAGGAGCTTTGGCAAACCCCCCTCCTCACCGACTGAGGCTTTGCAAGGCTCCTGAATTAAAAAACCTGTATCTCCACCAGCCAACTGCTGCAGGCTCCGGATCAATGGAACAGGTAGAAAAGAAGAAAAGCAAAATAAATTTGCATGACTGTTCCCTGACAGATGTTTGATTCCACAAAAGGAACACGTCTCCTCTGGCTGGGCTGAGATCCTCAGCAACACCAGCCATTCTCCTGTCTTCTCTTGAATTGCCAGTCATGCATTTTAAATTACATTTAAAAAGAGGAAGGAGGAAAGTGATCACCTCGGGAGATGCTGACTCGGAGGCGCAGTCCCGTGGGGAAGGAGGAGGTTCCAGACCCACACCAGCTGCTTTCCAGGCTGTCAGAGCCCACCCAAAGGAGGATGAAGCCCACAGATTTTTCCCACTGACTGGAAGGGACTCGCCTCATGGGTGTCACCTGCTGCCTTCCTCCAGACTCTCCTCACTCTCACCTGGTCCCTGCTGACTCCCTGGATGATCCTCAGGAGCATCCCGGGATCATCCTCAGCATGCAGCAATTTCCATCTCAGCTGGCACAGCCTGTGCACTCCTGGTGAGTTAATCCATGGTATTTCACCCAAATTTGATGAGGGAGTGATTTATTACATGCTGCAGCCTGGCAGGGGGGGCAGCCAGTGACCCTGGTAGGAGGGAGAGGTTTGGGAACAGGGAACAACCCCAGGGCTGAGAAGTCCGGGAGAATTTCCTGCTCCCTTCTAAGACTGCCCAGGGGCCTTCATCATGCTGGGTGGGAAGACCAGAGGGGGAAAAAGCCTTTGAGCAGTGGGAAGGGGAGCCAGTGGCCAGGGGACATTAGGGACTCCCTGAGCAGCTCACACCAAGCCTCTCTTCAGGTACCAATGGCTCTCCAGTGCTTGCTCAGTCTCTGTCCACGGCCTTGGTTGTACCCCCTTCCCCAGGGTTGGGGGACAAGACCTGAAGGAACCACAGCAGGAACCTCAGCATCCACCACACCACTGAGCCAGGGGCAGCCCACCTCAGCCCCTTCCCAGGGCTGGGGTCCCCATGAAGAGCTCCCTGAGGTGGAGGCTCCTGCTGATGCCAGAGGGTCCCCTGGGATCTGCTTGGCTGCCTGAATGCAGCTGGGCTGGGCTGGTGGGAGCTGCAGCCAGGCACTAGCACACAAATACACCATCCTGAGCCTGAGTGGATCAGGGAGCAGCCCACAGACACGAGGAGACCTGCCCTGCCCCATCCCATCCCGTCCCACCCTACAGGAGCTGGCTCACCAGGAATGCCCCAGTCAGTGCTTCATCAGTGATAAATAAGGGAGGAATCTGGTGGTTCTGGCCCCAGGATCTGCCAAGTCTCTGTCAGAGAAGCAAAATGAGGACTCTGGAGATGCTGATGTCCTCACCCCTGCCAAGGCTTGCCCCTGTGCCCCTGCCAGCCTGGGGGTGACAACAAGAGTGCCCAAAGTTCCTGTCCCTGCACAGCCCCAAGGAGAAGATGGGGCACCCCAACACCCCCAGGAGGAGGGAGGAGTACAGACAACAAAAAAGAGCTTTTATACAAAACACAGATTGATCCATCCCAGCTGATGGGAGAGGAGTGGAGAGGAGAGGAGAGGAGGGAAAAGCAGCAGCTGGGATTTTGGAGAACAATGTGGGGAGAAAGAAGAAAGAGGGAGGAAGATGAGTGCGGTTGGGTCGCCCGTGGTTGTCAGCCCTTTTCAGGGGGAGGGCAGCGGGAAAGTCAGTGATCAGCCAGATCTGAAACCAGACAAAACTATTTCCACATGCCAATAAAAGCCAGAGCGTGGAGGGTTTGCAGGGATCTGGGGCCCCCATGCTGCCTCTAAAACAAACCAGAGGAGCTGGGAAGCTCACCCAGGCAGGAGCTGGGACGTGGAAGGGAGCGCAGTGATGGCATCTGACCTTTCCTTCCTCATCATCCTCCCCCTCCTTGCCCACTGCAGCTCATCCCTCCTGACATTGTCTGTATCAAAAGGACACGTGGAAAACAACTGGGCAGTGCAGGTATTGCTTAGTGGGGCTGGTGATGGTTCTGGGTCTCCCCGGTCTCCCCTGTGGGTCACTTGTGAGTTGGGTGGGCTCCAGCACGTGGGATTAGGGATTGAAAGTCTGGGAGCATCCCTGCTGCCATGGGACAGCCCCTTCCCAGGGAGCCTGATGGTCCCAGTCCTCCCCATGCTGGGATGGGGGCATTCTCCAAGCCACAGGTGACAGAGACCTGCTCCCCGCTGTGTCCCACCGTGTGGTGACCTCGGCTGAGCCTTTGCCTCCCCCTGGCTGAGTCAGGCAGCTGTAGCTCCCTGTGCAGGCACCGGGCCCTGGCCAGAGAGGGAAGCAGCTGCTACCCTGAGCTGTGATAAATCAGCCCAGTGAAAGCACAGCACCCACCGCCCGCTGCCAGACTGTAAATCTGCAGCTTCAGGAACCAGAGCCTCTTATCAGGAGAGGCCACATCCCTCCCCAGCCCAGCTCAGCCCTCATGCTGCCCACGTGGGACTCCCAGGGAGAGGAAGGGGATGCTGGGTTACCCTGCAGCCTTATCAGGCAGCACCTTCCCTCTCGAGCTCTGCTCCCACACTCAGGGAGATCACCACCTCCATGGCCAAGACCCAATTTCTGCCCCTCAGCCTCGAGGAAACATCTTCATCCTTTCCCTTTAGCTCAACAAGCACAAGGACAGGACAACTGTAACATTTCCCCCTTTGTTGCAAGCGTTTAAGGAACTTTGGACACCTCAATCCTGTGGGAACATCCTGTTCTCTGGGGAATAGAGGAGGCAGAACTGAAGGCAGTGCTTCCATCCCTCCGGACATGCGAGAGGAGGCTATTGAGGAACACCTCCAAGGACACACCAAGGAGGGTCCTTGGGTACTTTGGGCACATTTGGAAACTGAGGGGTTCACCAGTCAGCCTAGAAGTCACTCCCACGCACAGCTCCAAGAAAGGCTGCACCCTTGTTATGGTAATTAACAGTGGAGAAGGAAGTCAAGCACAGGTCTGTGCCCCATCATCCCATTCCACCAAGGCAAATCCATCAAGCTCCACAGCCTTCCCCAAGGGAAAGGGTGACTGGAGTGACCTACAGAGGCTGGAAATTCCAGGTCTGCTCCCAACTATCAGAGTAAGGAGTTGCTGGAACACCCTTGCATAAGAAAAGCAGGTGTGAAACAACAACTGCTCAAACCAGAGCAGGATCTCAGGGCACGGTCACCAGCAATCACAGGAGGTGACAGTCACACCACAGCCCTGCTATAAATGAAGAGAGACACGTCCTGATTGGAACAACTGGGCAGGAGTCAGAGCCTAATTACCATGAGCTGCTCACACATTTGCTGACCAGCTGAGCTGTGCTCCTGCACAGCTTGTAGGGCAGGGGTAGGATTATGCTGGAAATGGGAACATTCCTCAAAATCATATCTCCTGATCCCAACAGAGTGGGTCACCTTCCCCATGGCAAATGAGCCCACCAAAGCAAACAGGGCAAAAAATTATAATGAGAGGTTAGGAGTTTGAATGTGGTGCTGAAAAGCAGGTCCAAGGTGCAAAGAAATGTTAACCTCAGTTCTAAAAGAATAAAACCTGGTGCAAACATCAGAGCTCCTGCAGGAGGCTGAGCCCTCTCCACTTGGTCCTCTGAGATTTTCTCCTGTCCTGTTCCCACCCACAGCAGGGTTTTATGATGGCATTAATCTCAGTGTTCCCAGCACCTCTGGGAGTGCAGGACCTGCTCAGAAGGGTTATTTCAGCCTGAAGGGCAGATTTACCACAAACAAATCCAAATGGAGAAGCAGCCATGGGGTTTTTGCACCTTCTGCCAAGAAATGCTGGGGCCTCCAGCAAGAGAGGGGCACAACTTGTTCCTTCCTCTCTCTTTTCTCCTTCTTACTAAATTAAAAATAATGGTGGTAAATGCCTCTTGGCTTTATCCTCTCCCACCAGAGCAGATTCAATTAGCAGCTTCCCTGAGTGGCAGAGGTGTGATTTACTCCCAGAATGGGATGTATTAAGATGCAGGGCAGCAGGAAGTTTCCATCTGCCCCCCAACCAAATTCCCCAACCATTCCCACACTGAGGATCAGATAAGCTCTCCTGCTTCCCTTCCTCATTAATGGGTTTGGGAGGTGCAGCCTGTGGTTTTGTTAAAGAAGCCTTGAGGACACATTCACCTGGGAGAGCTCACACCAGATTCCTTTCCTCATGCATCCATGGGATGCTCTCTACATCCAAGCATTCCCCCAAAACCATGTCAGTACCCACCAGCGGGGCACAAGGTGCTTCACACTCTGAGCTGCTGCTGACACCAAAAACACCCCAAAATATGCCAGGCCCAAAGGGAATTCCTGTGATAGAAGTGGCCAGCTGAAACCTTAACAGGCCCCGTATGAAAACAGCACCGTGCCCCATGTGAGGGGTTTCAGCCCCCACAGAGGACCCAAAACCAAGCTGTTCTCTTTCCACCCACATCTCATCCTCCTGATGCCAAGGGATGGGTTTCCACACAGTGCCCAGTGTGGCACTCCTGCTGCATCCAGGCAGGAGAGAAGGATACTCCACCACGATGCTCCACACCACCCACACCAAGCCCTCTGCATCCCACGATTCCCATTTGATTCCCCTTTAAAGGGGCTGTAATGCAGCGTGTATTTATACTTCAAAACAGCTTGTTTGTGTAATTGCCAAAAAAATGTTAAAAAAAAAAACAAAGACACAAAACAGCCCTGCTACAATGACTAATTAGCTCGCTCCTGCCTCGTCCCCTGTAAACAAATGTATTTGTAACCAATTTGCAAGCACTTTGCATAAGGGGCCCAGAACACTCGTGCCTGTTTGATGCATTTTGACATTAATTTGATAATAGCGGCTTAACAAGGAATCCAGGCTCCCCAGCTATAAATATGCTGCTTTTCCACTTCCTTTTATCTGCACAGTGAAATAATGTTTTTCCCCCTGCTGCAATAACCACCATCCAACCCTTTCATGAATGCCCTTTATGTCCTTTAGCATTTTCAAGGCTGCTTTGCTTTTTTTTTTTTTTTTTTTCCTCCTGCTGGAGAAAGTAAAAGGGTTTTATTAGTTGTATTTTTAATTCCTGTTCATCGGGGGGGAAGAAGAGAGAACAGTGATGGTGCTCTGATAATGCAACTTCCAGGAGACAGGGAGGAGAAACTTGTTTGTTCAGGAATACTGCTCCATCCATTTGTGTTTCCTAGGAAAAAGAAAGCTCATCCTTTTCCTTCTCTTCTCCACTCGCCATGGCTCTCTCTCGCCATGCAAGCCTCCACCACCACACCAAAAACCAAATTCAAGCACAGTGAAATGGGAGTGGGACCATGGAGTCCACTCTGATGGCAACCAAAAAGCACAGAAAGGGCTGGATCACAGGGACTGAATCAGGGCTGCTGCTCATCCATGCCCTGACATCAACATTCCTTCTCTCCTTCTGGTCCTTCCCAAGAGTTTCCACCTCTCCCCATGGTCAGAACCTCAATCTCACACTGGTTCTCTCTTGTGCAGTGCAGGTATCCTTTACCTCTGCCTCATCTGCCAGCCCCTGGGAGAGGCCAGCTCTGGGGCTGGGAAGAACCAAGCCCAAATTTAGCACCTTGGAAATTGTCAGCTGCATCCTGTGGCCACAGATATCCTTCAGCCTCTGGGAGCTGAAGCATTCTGGCCTCTCTCATCCATACTCCCTTCTCCCCTGCCTCCCTGCCAGCACCAGGATGCACAAACTGCTCCCATATTGATCTGAGGGTGAAGTTACGCTTGGTGAACAGTCCCAGAGGACCTCTCCTCCTGCCATTCCATTCCTGGAGACCTCCTAGAGAATGTCCCAGCAAGTGGAAGAGCCAGGGCCTTTTGCCCCCTTTCCCTGCCATGACTACTCCATGTCCCACCTCATGGCTGTGCAGGTGAGGGCAAACCCAGAAACACTCTGAGACATCCAAGTGGAAAATCTCTCCCTGTGCCAAGCTGAGCTCTGCACCCTCAGCATTCCCACACCTCCACTCCAGTTCTCCTTCCTGGAAACTGAGTCAGGTCCCTCCTTGCCAAGAGATAAGCCAGCAGAGGACATGAGATCAGTACCAAAAAGGGAAGAGGGATGCTCAGCACAGGCTATCCCTGGGTTTCCTCCCACCAGTGTTTCATACTGACCACAGCTCCTCCAGCCATTTCCCCTGAGTCCTCCCCTGGGATCATGAATTACAAAATCTCACAGCAAGTCCCAGCAATAAGATGGAGGCTTAGCAGGGTCCAAAAAAGCACATTCTTTCCTCAGTCTCCTCCCTCCTCATCTCCTTCCTCCCGCCCCCCAAAGCACATTTAGATAAATGTTATTGAAACAATAAAATCCATAACTTGAACACAAGCACAGGAGGGATGGAAGGAGGGTCTCCACTCCATGCCTAGGTGAGCAGACCTGCCAGAAAAAGAACAGAGGAGAGCCCATGACCCCCTCTGGGATAAAACCTTGGATCACTGCAGGCAGAGGTCCCAGAACAGAGGCTCTCCTACAGTCCCACCACGAGTCCTGCATGGACTCACTCACCTTTTAAAAACTGCACCATTTTCCACCAACCTGCTCCTCCTGTGTGTTTATTTTGTGGATTTTCCTAACTCAAAGGAGGTGCTGAAGCCTGGCTTCTCTGTGTACCACTATCCCTAGGAGCAGCAACACAGAAACAGCTCACCAGGGTGCACATTTTCTTGAGCACTGATCACACAGACGAGCCCAGGACTGTGTGGCCCCAGGACACTCATTCCACTCCCCTCCAACCCCTCAATGTGGGTGACAATGCCCTTTCAGCCACCACTGCAGAGCTCCAGGATCCAGGGACCAGGGGTGGCTTCCAGGGCAGAAGTGCTGCTGCCAAGGCAGGTTAATGCCTGAGAAGTTCACCACAAGCAGCCCATCCAGCCCACTCCCACCATCCCAGCTTCACCTTCCTGCAGCCTCAGCCAGCCCAGCTCAGGTATATCCATGCAGTCATGGTGCCATTGATGGGATTTTGGCCATCCCAGTTCCCATTTCACCAGGCACTTGATTTTAGACCTTGGCTTCTCACAAAGCAGTGGTGCAGGTCCTGTCTGCTGTCCAGGGGCTGGAGCTGTCAGAGCAAGGAGTGGGTGGTGGCCTGGGGTTGCTCAGAGAAATGGACCTTCCTCAAGTCACTGTGAGACACTTATCCAGGGATAATGGTTGCAGAATCCCAGAACAGTTGAGGATGGAAGGGACCTCAAAATTCATCTCATTCCAACCCTGCTGCCACAGGCAAGGAATCTTCCTATCCCCACCCAACCTGGCACTGAATGTTCTGTCCCATGTCAGCACAGCTCAGCAGTCGGATGCACAGAGATCCATGGAGGAGAAGCATTTCCTAAGCACAGAGTAGCTCCTTTTTAGCTGAGCCTTCAGTCACAAACAGCACAGAACAGCGTCCTCAAACCCAGGAGACCCAGGAGAACTGGGCTGTAAATCCTAAAGTGCTCATCCCAGCACTCCCAGTGACATTCTCCAGTTCCTGGTGCAGACCTGGGCTGAACCAAGGCACAGCCCTGCCCTCACACACCTTATCTGGCAATGCCAAAGTGTTCCCCGTGAGAGGGTGGCTTTGGGCTCCACATGGAGAGGGAAATAGGAAGCATGATGCAAGGAGACAGAGCTGGTTCCAAATGTTTCACTCTTTATTTGAAGTTTTACATGCCACCAGCGTACATGAAAGTTGCACATTCAGAACTGGACTCACTACGAGGACAAAGGGCCAGATGCAAACACAAGAGTCAAATGAGCGCACGGACGGAAGAGCCCGAACCCAGGAGCCTGCAGGGATTTGTGACCAGGCTGCCACCCTGATGGCACCTGGGGCGTCAGAGGTGAACCCCCAGTTTTAGGACCACCTCCCTTTGCCATCTCCAGAGTCGTGAGCCGGGTCTTCTCTCCTAGTGTGGCACTGTTCCTTTTCAATGAGCTAAACAAGCGTTTTTGGAAACATCTCTACCAGAACTGAGGGTGTTTGCAGACCAACTGCCCATTTAATGCTTTCCTGAATTCCCCTTTCTATCAATGCCAGCAGTTTTTACAAGGAGAAACAATTTCCACCCACTGTTTAGAGGGAGAGACGACAGAAATAGGGACTCTTACACTGACATTTTATTTTCAAAGAAAGTTTTGATAGAAAAACATTTTCCCCAGCAGCCTTGGGCAGGGAGTTGCAGCTTCCACTTCAAAGGACAAACTTCAAAAACAAATCCAGTGTCCTAATGGTTTTGTGCTACATTACTTAATTGTCATACAGCTAATTAGCAATGCCTCATTTCACATTCTCTGTACATAGATGAAGTTCACAAAAGAAGGGGCTACTTAAAAGAATAAATAAAGCAAGGCACCAGGCAGCCAGGCTCTGACAACATTAACATAAAACGTTACACTTTACCATTTAAAACACTGAAATAAAACCCCCATCATGATTAAACCTATATTGATCTGCCTTCCTTCAGATCTCAGAGCTTTGGATCTTTCCAAGGAAGGGGGGAGAACACAACATGGCAAGAGGGGGCTTAGCCTGTGCCTCTGTGTATGTATTTCACCAGCATGCAGCGGAGATCTTTAAAATTCTAATTATTTCCCTATCACCAAGTAAGATCAGGATCAATAGATGGTACAGACTGACCCCTTTCCTCGAGTGTCAGGGGGAAATTAAAAAAAAAGAAAGGGGAGGGCGAACCGAGAGCATCAGAGGTCAATGCCACAAAACAATAGATATTGATGTCTCCATTCATTTCAAACAGCGGAAAGGTCAATGCCTCCCTTGCTTCATGTTTTATGGCTGAAATCCTGCTGCTAACAGCAACAATGTTAGTAGTCAGACCTCATCCATCCTTTTTTATTATTATGATTATTTCTAACCAGGTTAGCCATTTTGAAAATTTGACGAAAGCTGGGAGCAGCAGTGGGGGGCTGGGTAGGAGGAGAAGGGGGGAAGCTGCCCTGGAAATTAATGGAAGAGATGGTTTCCATTAGTTTTCAAGTCCCCCTGTCCCCCTACCTGTGCCCCAGTTTGTCCCTCACTGCCCCCTAAAAAATGAAAAGGGCCTGAGGCAACATCCCTTCACTATTAATCATTATTCCCCGTACAACACCCCAATTGGTTTCTATGGAAATGATTCTCCTGCTGGAGTGCCCCGGCTGCCTGTGCATCTCAAAGAGGCAGGAGAGCTGCAGTGGAAGGAGACTGGGCTCTGCAACACCTGGCACAGCTCTCCCAGCTTTGGCTGGACACTCTGCTGGGACCAGCCAAGAGGAAATTGCATCCCCCTTAGTCAGGTGAAACAACCCTTGTCTACTGGTTCACTCCATCAGTGGGAAAGTCCCAAATTTCTGCAGCCCTATCCTAAAGAAGCACTGCTGGAAGAAAGCAGCCAGCACCTCACAGGGATGGTCCCACACACCTGTCCATCATCCCAGAACCACCACAGCTCTGAACATCAACATGAGGGGACAGGTCCTGCTCTGTTCCCTGGGATCCCACACGCCTGGCAGAGCAGGAGGCAGTGATGGGAATTAAAGTGAGTGGGGTTGTGGCTCTGCTGCCCTCAGTCCACACCAGCCCCAGGTCTGCCCTCTGCTCCCCAGTGACCAACCTCACCTGGAGGGGAGGGTTCAGCACCTGGGGAGCCTCCTCCCCCTTCCAAGCAAGGAAACAGGCCAAGCCTCACCATGGGTGCCTGGCTTCCAGAGTGAGATCCATGACTCCATCCTGTCTCCCTCCTCTCACTCCCATCTTCTTCTTCTCCCTGACAGAGAAGTGACCACAGTCAGAGCTCTCCTGATTGTCACCACACAGCCCCTTCTCCAAACAGAGCAGTGGATACACTGCCATTTCCTAAAGAGACCATGAAATCAGATTTGCAAACAGCTGAGGAAACAATTCTTTAACCTTCACTCCTAAGAAACCTGAGGGAACACAGATGACTTAGCCCCTCTGAACTCCCCACACCAGTGTCACTCCAGACCCTCCCAGCCTGCAGGAACCAAATGCCACTTTGCCAAACAAAACTTTGGACATGAGCAAAGCAGCAAACTACACTGAGTTTTACAAACTACAATGACAGCACCTGTCCCAGAATATCCTTCTCCCACAGAACCACAGACACCTTAGTGGTGGTCAAAGCATAGATTTCTGCTGCAGTTCCCAAGGACTGGAGGTTTGCTTTGGAAGGCAGCAAGGAACAGGCCAGCAGGGACTGGGATCCTGTGGAGGCACTCCCTGCAAGAAGGGCACCTTCTGAAATTGAATTCATTTGTTTTAGACTACGGACAGCAGCATCAGCAGGCTCAGAGATCACCTCCTTAAATGCTCACAGATAGCAGGAGGGAGATTTCTGGAGAGATGGGGACAGAGAAAAGGAGCAGGGATTTCATACCAAATAAAATGCAGAAGTAGAACACCCCTCTCTCTGCTCCCCTCTCCTCCTCTACAGCTGCCTGCTGGAGCCTGAGCGCTGAGTGGGCTCCGAGTCCCATCCACTGCTCTGCTCAGAACATATGGAGTTGTGTTTAATAGCCCAGCTCTGCCAATTGGGTACTATTAGGGTGGGTTCTTTTCCCAGTGTAAATGTTGCAGAATATAAATTGTAATTAACACCGATGCCAAAATAGCACTTAGAGAAAATAAGCACATTATTAACATCTGGTGAATCCTGCCTGGAGTGCAAAAGCAGCGGAAATTCTCACTCACCATAAGAGGATTTGTAGTAGAGACATCAAGCACTGGCCCGGAGTTGGGGAGCTGGGGGTGGAAGGAGATTTTAGCTCTTTATTACTATTTGACATGCTGCCTCTATCACCTGTGACCTTTCCTAGCCCTGGTTATAACTGGCAGCATCACCAGGACTTGTGACCCACTTGCATGACTACAGATGCCCAAACATCCTACCCCTGGCAACGGAATAACAGCACAATAAAACATCCCTGGCTGCTGCTCCCATCCAGCAGGACACAAGGCAGGTGGGTATGCATGTGCCAAGCCAAGTGTACAGTGTGTTCCACCAGGTGACTACAACCCCAAGAGCAAAGGCTTAACACCAGAATCAAGCAGCAGCTGCTTTCTGCACACCACTGTCCCCCAGTCCAGGTTTTCCAGCGGAACAGGAAGAGGTGAGTTGGCAGCACTGCCAAGCCCTTGCTGATGCCACAGCGTGTTTATGCAGGAGAAATCCCCGCTGAGGGTGGGAATGGCCTCACTGGAACCAAACATCAGGATTCCTTCACAGGACTCAACAGGTCCCCAAAGGCATCAGAGAGCTGCCTCCACACCCTCCACATTCCCTCTGCCCTGAGGCCAGCAGCACAAGCAGGACAAAGCAACTTTGCCAGTGCTTCAAACAAGGAGGAGAAAGCAGCTTTGCAAACATCCTCTGCCCAGTCCTTGCTAGTTATCCTAGGAAAAAAACACGGACAAAAACCAGGCAGAGCTGAAGTGGCCTGAACCCAACAGAGCAGCAGCTCGTGTTCCTGCCAAAAAGCACATCTGATGTGCTGAAGTGAGGGAGAGGGAGAGAAGAGAGGGAGAAGGGGATTCAAACAGGTGAGCAATATGACAAAAGGTAGAAAGAACGACCTCATCGGGGAGAGTGGGAGGGAAAACAGCGGCAGGAGCAGGGCAGCAGCTCCTCACACTCAGCTGCACGGAGCTGAAGCTGAGGCAGAGCCTTAAACACTCAGGGAGTGCTCACAGCTCAGCTGCACCACTCCCAGGGGAGCACGAGCTGGCCTCACCATCCTGCTGCCAGCTGCACTCCAGAGGCTGTGCTGGCTCCCTGTCCTGAGAGGGGAAGGGATAGAGCTTTGGGAAAGACAGCAAAGCACCCAGGGTTGGTCTCAGCAAGGCACAGCCCTGTGCTAGCAGAGCCTGACACTTACTTGCTCTTTACTGTAACCTCTCTGAGCACAAGGGTTATCACAGCCTGGCTCAAGATTTACACCTGTGGGACAGAATTCCAGGCAGGCTCACACGTGGCTGATTGGAAAGTAAGGGCAGAAAGTCCTCCAAGGCTGGGAGATGCATTTTGTTCTCAAATCTATCCCATCAGACCAGGCTTCCTACAAACACTGAGGGCAGAAGGACATTTGGGAGAGGGCATCTTGAGTAGAAAATGCTGACAAGGAGATGGGCACATCATCTTTGGATGACTCTGGGCCTCCCCAGAAAAGCAGAGCTCAACACATTCGGGATTTGGGTGAAGTTAGACAGCTCTGGTCAGCAGCTGCTTTGCAGAAGTCAGGCCTGGTATGCTACCAAGGAAAATTCTGCCACCCAGACATGTAGCTCCAGGAATTTGTAACTTGGCTTTTGGTACAGCTGTCTGATGCTTTTAAAAGTGCTCAGTAAATAAGGCAATATGAAAGTGATCCAGACCACTACTGATGCCTGAGGAAGTTCTGTGGAGCAGAGAAGCTGACTGAAATCACACTGTGAAAATACTTCATAATATCTCTAAAATTAGCATGAGCTCAAGGCATGGGATATAAGGACAGAACTGGAACACCACATTCCCATCTACACTGCAAGACAGATTGCATATAAATCAGATCTGAGCCTCAACTTATTCACTGTAGGCACCATCTACCCTAGGACAAGGATTTCCAGAAGAGCTGAGAACTTCTTCCACCAGACCAATGGAAACAGCATCAGCAGGAACATACCATGGTCAAGGTGTTAATGACCTTAATTTGTTATTAAAAAATAAAAAAAAATCCTTGTGGTACTTCTCAGTCAAATTGAACCCCTTTAAATATCTGTGACTGCACATGTGTGACTACAAATGCCTATTTGTAACATAGAAAAGATGTGATGCACTTCAATTGAGCAACACATTTTTGTGCCTCTGAGCTGGCCTAGGCTTTCTACTTTGCCAAAAACAGACTGAAGCAAAGAATGATTTCCACCAAAACCACAAAGCATACTGCCAACATACACAGGGGCCCTTGGGACAGACACCAGGGGACACAGGGGAGAGAGCATCGTTAAGTCAGTTTCTCTTACCTTTGACTTCAGTAAAATAACAAAAACAATTCATATTAACCGCAAGGAAATACTCATCAGATTTCACAAGCCTTTGAGACAGGATTTTCAGATGCAAGCAATACCCAATAGATGTTTGCCCAGTGCAAAGAACCAGCTTTTTTTATTTTGTAATTGCACCTGGTTGAAGTGATTGTACAGCATCCAGTGAGGTGGCCAGGAGCCAAGAATGGGAAATCCAGGCCAACAAGAAGCTGCTCCATGGGTTCACGCTGACTTGTCCTTTCCATGCTGTGACAGTCACCACCACAAATTGGGAGGTTCCTCAGCCACTCTGCTTTTAAACAAGGTAATTTCATCCAAGTGCCGCATGGGGACATCTCTGATGACCTCTGTCAAGTCCTCGTGAAGCAGAGGGAAAATGACAACGTTTAATGCAGGGCGTTCTGCCTGGAAACTAAATCAGACACAGGTTATTAGCCAAGGAAAAATACCAATTCTGCAGTGCAAGGGAAGGGGATGGCCTGGGTATCGATCATGCAGGATGGGGGCAAGGAAGGGTTGTTCAGAGGAGGCAGGAGGGGAAACTGGAACTCCAGGTCTCCCACTCTTCCCTCTCTGTGTCAGCAGGGAGTTCAGGCTGGGTTTGCACCCCTTTGCAGTTGAGTCTGCTAAGCTGGCACAAGACCAAACTGCACCTAAGATCGGGAGGGAGGAAGAAGTCTTAAAAAAATTAATAAAAAATCAATCAAGACACATAGGTATTCTTAGAGGATCAGAGATCCCAAGAGCTCTGCCCAAGCTGGGCAAGGTGTTCAGCGATAACAATTTAAACCACCTGCAAACCAGAGGCAAGTTGCAGAGCCATTAGGAAAATCAGGCCAGAGCAATGTCAGGCATTCCCTCAGGGCTGAGCCTGGGATTATCACTTCAGGCTGGGTTGTTCTGCATGCAGAGTCTACACTCTGCAATTAGAGCATAGGCAAGTTTAGAAAGCTCAGATGTGCAGATAAGCATTTAAGTGTGCTCACACTCACACACTGCAGCCTTCTTTTTAATCCAGGCTGCAGAGCAAAGGAGGAGATTTGCAAAAGTTAAAGCCATTAAACAATGTAGAAAGAACCGTACAGAAAAAGCCCAAGTGCCCACCAGCAAATACTTTACATGACAGCAACCTGTGAGGAAGAGAAATGGTATTACTCAACAGTGTAACAAAAGTTCAGTCTTTTAAAGCTGGAGGGGGTGGGGGTGCGGGGGATAAAACTGTAGCATAATTACCCTGAAGAGTTACACCTTAAGATGAAAAAGATTTGTGACTCTTAGTCCTGTGCCACCAAGATGTTTCCTCTGAAGGGTGTGACAAGGACCAGTTCATTATCAGTCACAAGGAGGTAGAGTCACATTGGCAGCACCAGTCCCTGGAGGCTGAACCAAGCTGTGTTGGGTCCTAAGAGAAGATCTTTGCTCAACAAACTTAGACAGGTGTGTGCCTGGAAGATTCCCAGCTCATCTCTAGCTCTGAAATGGCCAGATTTCTGTCAAACAGTGATGAAAGATTGGAGATCCAGTTGCTGGAAACAGACATGAGAATCCCAGGTAGCAATACAGCCAGCTGGAGAAAGCAACACGAGAGACTGGCACTTCCTGGGAGACAGAAAGGACATTCCCATCCACAAACGATTTGGAGTAGAGCTGCCAAATACATAGCACAGAAACTTCCATTCCCAGGCTAGCTGATCAGTCTTGGGAGGCTGAATTAATTTGCCTGAACCTAAATAGCTGCAAGAATAAGAATTTCCAGCAACAGAACTACCTGGGGCAATTTTATATCTCTCTGCATCACAGACCTGCCCTTCATGCCTCATGCCTAAGGGCTGGCAGAAAAGGACACGGCTCCCTGAGTAGATCTGGGGACCTGTGTCAGAGCTGTGCAGCTTCTTACTTCCACAGCACTGCCCTCAAGAAATCAACCAGCAAATAGCTGCTGATCTGGGAGGCAGCTGGTAAAGTCTGCAGTGAAATCACATAAAATACAGCCAAATGTCCCTTTGATAGTCCCTGCTCTGCCTCAGCTCTTCATATTTCTTATCCAACACCACAGTCCTGCAGAGAAAATCATGCTAATAGACCAAGTTTACTGAAGTTCAGCAAAGGGAGAAACTGCCATCTCCCCAAGGGAAAGAAACTGCTTCCTTCTTTGTATATAGACTCTCCCAAATTGGACCTGAGTGCTGCCTTCTCACCATGTACAAAATTGTAGTTTATAAGCAGCCTTTACATGTAGCTATAAAAACAAGAACCCAGACAAGTTTACATGATGAACTGCTACCGAGACAAGTGAAAAACCCCAACGCAGTACGTGTCCCTCCTAAAGAGGCTGGGTTCATATTAGGGGTTTGAACTTGATCTTAAATAAGAGAGAAAAAAAGAAAGCTTTGTGATTTTCTCTCCCCCCCACCCCCCGGAAACTGTATGTTACTGCAAACCTTGTAAATTCCATATCCCAGCAAGTTGACGCCAGAGAATTCTTTCCATGTAAAATTTGCGTGATTTAAGGAAAAAAAAAATCAAATGCACATGGTTCACTATTATTCTCAGCTAAATGTGCGTGCAAAGCCTCTCCTTTAACTGCCTGTTAAAAAACACCCTGATTTTAACGAGCAGCTATCATAATGTTAAACTGGGATTAGCAGTTCCCAAAAGCAGCCTCCCTCTGCAATCTATGCTCCTTTAGTCCTTCCCCGGAAGGCAATTCCTTTCTTCATACACCTGTCCAGGTGGGCTAGATTAAGTGAGAGGCACTTAGAGCACTACTTTGAAAGGCCCCAGGCATGGGGAGGAGATAACAAGAAGGGGAAGAGAGTGAGTTAATGAGTTGCAGAACAGCTCCTGTAATCTTCTTGAGGGTTCTTTCCTCATTCCACACCTGGATGGACTTCAAACTCCATCCACCTCTGCAAACGCATGGCTTGTAAAATTAAAACCCGAAGGACAGAGAAGGATGTTGACCTGGGGAGACAAAAGAGCTGCAGTTTCAGACATGAAGCCCTGCTTTTTTTGGTTTGGTTTTTTTTCAAGGGAAAAAAGCCAAGGATATGCTTGCCTGCCCTCTCCTACAAAACCTCCAGACTAAACTCATCATGATTAATTAAATGAAAGCAAGTTTTCTAGGCAACTGACTAGCAACCTCCCTTCAGAACAGATCCTTTAATCAGAAACAACCACTGGGATAACAAAGAAAACACCTCCCCTCCCCCCCACATATATATTCCAGCATAATCTCTGGTCCAGCAGAATCAACAGCAAACCAACAACCACCCAGCAGGAATTTCCACAAGGAGGTTTCTGAAGTGTCCTCACGTGGATGTGGACACAGAGCAGACCTGGCCTCAGCAGCTGGTTGGAATCATCCACAGAGCTGGAAAACACCCTGGTGAAGCACACCCGGCGTCACAAACTCCTCCTGGCATCAGCAGAGGTACAGCATCTCTCTGCTCTTAGATCTTGAACTGGTTTTATTTGGATGAAAGGGTTAATGATGTTTTGCTATTTGTCTCCAGAATTCTCCCAGAACAGGTGTGGACTAGACTCAGTAAGGTTATTTTCAAGTGAACAGCTTGGTAAATAGCCTAACACTACTGTTCTCAATTACTTCTAATCACTGTGGCAGGATCCAATATGTAGGTCAGGGACAAAGTCAAAAAAGAAAAAGTCTAAAGCAAGGCTGCACTTTGATCAGATTTCCTCGATTTTAGCAAGACAAAAGAGTCCCTCCCTGGAATGCAGTTATCTCCTGGCAAACATTGACATGCCTCTCCAGAGAGGACAGTGAGTCCCCAGGAGATTCCACCTGCTGATGGATCCAAAGGATAGCCCAAAGCCATGGGGAATCTCACCAGCCAGCCTGGAAAAGATGGATTATACCCCCCCACAACCCTCTGCACCACAGACACTGCAAGGTGACAGCTCTCTGCATCAGGTGCTGCTCAAACCTTCTTTACTTGTAAGGACAGGATAAGGCAGTATTTGAGACTGAAGAATGTTCTTCCTCTTGAGATTTCCACAGAAACCCAAGCAAAGTCCTAAGTCAAATCAGACATTTCAGCACATCCCACTTCACAGAGGCTGGCAAGCAGGACCGAGGGCACGCAATGCAGGATAATTAAACACTGCCAACAAAAGCAACACACAGCAGATGAAGTGAGGAAATACAGTGTATCAGGAATGGATCAAGGGCAGATCTCCAACCTCCACAAACCATGCAAGCTGAGCTTATGGGAAAAAAGAAGCTCTAGTGAAGGAGAGTAAGGAAGAAAATGAGGAGAAGTTTGATTTGGGGGAAGAGAGCACAGTGGGGAGAGAGCACATGTGGACTCTGGTTGGCACAACTCTCACAAATGCAAACCAGTCTCTGCTGCAGTCACACACCTTCTCCCCTCTCTGTTTTGGCCTTCCCCACAGGCTGATGAGCTGTTTTTGGAGAGTCAAAAGTTTCTCAAGAGCAAAAGTTTCAGACCAACTCACTTTTTGCCCTGTGTGCAGCTCTCTCACCTACATGCACAAACCCCTGTTAATCCTCTGCCAGGCACAGCCTGTTTTCACTGGAAGACTTGCTCACACCTTGAACTTCAAGTGGGGCATCTGTCTTGAAAGCTTCAGCCAACAGACCTGAGCCAGCTTGGAAACTCCCTTCCTGATGCGTGGCACGATGGAATGGAGGAAGTGCCAGGACAAGCTGGAGCAGCTGGCAGCAGCAGCAGCATGACCCAACAGACACACACACTTTTCTCATCTTCTCAGGGAAGGCCAGGCAAACACTTAAGATTTGTTCCACTGGCTGTGCCCTGACCTCAGTACCAGGGAGCTGCAAACCTCTCCTTGCTTACAGTGACGGCCAAGGAAGCCTCTGCAGAGCAACTTCCAAGGAAGATTTGGCCTTGCCAAAGAAACTGTAGGTGGGATTCTCCCAGGCCCCTTCCCCTGGGAGCAGGGAGAACCTTTGCCTCCCACTCATTCTCCAGAAGCCTCTCGGGGGGTCCAAACCCTCCCCACACTGACTCTAAAGCAGATCCATTCTCTAGTGCCATCTTCCCTTCCAGTCCTGCCAGAGTGCCAGTGCTAAGCAGACTTTATTTCCAAACCTCAGAAATGGACTTGAAAAGTTCCCAAGGAAAGATGTTCAGATTCCTCTGGTTGCTTTTAACTCCACACAATGAGATATTTTTGCTATAAAGTGTTTTCCTTTAGGGGTATCTTCCATGCTTGCATGTCTGTGTAGACAAACCAACAGTCTCCCAAAGCTGCTGATTTTTCCACACTAAGTCCCATCACTGCAGTCTCCAACCTGAGACCAAGGGGTGTAGATGGGACTCTGGAAATCACTCACACACATCACTGCCAACTCTCCCATTATCTTCAAAGCAGCTTCTTCATTTGCCACTGCGTTGAGCCACAGGGAAGGAGCAATAACACATCAGACTCATCCTGAGCTGAGGCAAATTACATCTCTCTGCTGTGGTTTCCCTGTAAGGCATGAATGGCACTCTGCTACTTCTCCTGTGAACTGAGGTTTGTATCAAACACGCCTGCAGACTGAGGTTCCTACGTAATTTTGCCAGCTGAACTCTGCATCACTCAAATGTGACCGGACAATTAGAGGGGGAGGGAATAAGAACCCAAAGAGCGATGCCAGAGCGCCCAGGACACGTCCTAGGGGAGTGCTCTGCCAGAGCAAGCTGAAAGTTATTTCCTAATCTCTTCCACAAATTAAAAAGCTACTGCAATAACTGCTCAATTAGATTTATTTTACTATGGAAATGCTTTAAAGCTGCAGTTAATGCTTCCGTTCAGCCTTTTACACCCTCATGAAGAGAAAGCACGACAGTGCTATTCCAATATTATTTCTCAGCCAAGAGAGAGAGGACAATTCTTGAAAGTTATTTCATGCACAAACCAATCTGCCCGCTGAGGAAGGTTTCAGAACTGAATTCCTTTCAAAACACGTGAGCTGGCAGTTAGAACAAGGCATTTGGGTCAGCTACAGGAATGCATATAAAGAAAGGGGTTTGTGAGTACCCCCAAAAGAAGATAAATTAATATGGCAAACTGGGGATGGTCCCACAAGCCCTGTTGGCTCGTAAAGTATTTAAACCCACCCATGAACAACATCCCTGGTAGAAGCAAAGGTGTCTGGGCCACACCTCATGCATTCAACCTTCGCCAAGCCTGCCAAGGAATCCTTGGGCAACGCAAACCGACAAGGATGCAGTTTGTTATTCAGTCTCTGACAGAATGATTCAGGGGTTTCCAAGAGCAGGAAATGAAACAGACAATGAAAGCTTGAGCAGGATGCTAATGATTCACTACACCAGCCTGGTGATACATTAAGTCCTCTGCAATCCCACTTGTGCAGGGCTGGAGCCCTCAGCACACTGGGGCTGGCGGGGTGGGATCAGCAGCCACTGCTGGCAGCTCTGGGACCAGGAAAGCCAGCAGTGTACAGACAGGGACTTCTTCAAGGTCAGAAAGAAGAGAAGGAAGCATGCAAAACCAGCTTGAAAATCTTGAATAAGCCCTAGGTGCTCATAGCAGCTTTTTACAGTGTCAGTAGGACTGCAGCAGTTGGGTGGGCAGCACAGAGTGATGCTGCGGGACTCGCTGAATTCAAAGATGATCTTGCAATCATCTACTGCCTCTAGAGCCCCCTCCAACTCCTCTAAGAGTAAAAAGGATCCCCAAAAGGGATTTTATGAGGCTGAGACCAGAATGAGAACCCAGACAAGCAGAATGTTGCAGGGATATCCAGGGCAAGGGGGAATACTTAGCCCTGAGGTGAGCAAAACTTCACCTGTGATAACTCAGTCCTGTGCTAAATGCCAGGAGAGGGACTGGCCCACTCAGCACTTTCCAATACTCAATTTCAGCCCTGTGCTCCCACCTGGAAGCCCTGTTTCTGCAACTGAATCCCAGGAGGCTGCTTCATCCCTTCAGCAAGCTCACAGCTCTCACAGCCACACAGGGCCACTAGAATCTGCAGTTTAAGAAAAAGGGAAGATCCAGCCAAGAATTTCACATTAAAAAGGACAATAACAAGCACAGGAAATGCTACAGAAGATTGAATAGGAAGATCTAATTTAGGCTGAAAGTTCTTCCTAGAAAGTGGCAGGAATGTTATCATAGAAGTCACTTCAAACCATGTAGTGCTCATACCTGACACAGGCAGGTGTCCTGTGTCACACAGTCAGGATCCCCAGAACAATGAGATTGTCCTAAATGAGAAAAATTCTCTGCACTTTCCAGCACTGGTTAACCCAAGAGTGACCTGAGTCACAGAATTGTTTAGGGTGGAAAGACCCCACTAAGACAAAGCCAAATCATTCCCCCAGCACCACCATGGTGACCACTGAAGAATGTCCCCAGGTGCCACATCCTCATGGCTTTTAAATTTCTCCAGGGCTGGAGATTCCATCACTGCCCTGGGCAGCTTTTGCCAGTGCTTGAGAACCCTTTCAGTGATGAAATTGTTCCTAATATCCAACCTAAGCCTTCCTTGGCACACCTTGAGGCCATTTCCTCTTGTTCTGTCCCTTGTTCCCTGGTTGCATCCTCTTGTCAGGGAGTTATGGAAAGACAGAAGGATCCCCTTGAGCCTCCTTTTCTCCAAGCTAAACACCTTCAGCTCCTTCAACTTCTCTCCATGGACTTGTGCTCCAGACCCTTCCCCAGCTCCTTCTCTGGGCACACTCCAGCCCTTCAATGTCCTTCCTGAAGTGGTGGGCCCAGAACTGAACCCAGGATTCAAGGCATAGCCTCACCAGTGCTGAGTTGCTCAGGTGCTTTGCAAAGCCATTTGCTGGAGAGAGGCACCAATGTGGCTGGGGAACAGAGGCAAAGAGCTTAGGAGAGAACTGCCACAGCCCCACAGCTCTGGGGGGATGCTGCTCCATAAGCCCACACAGCCCCAGCCCTCTGCACCATCTCCCAGAAGCTCTCAGACTCCAGGAATTTACAACAGCACTTTTGGGAGATGTGAACAGCTGAGCCCAGCTGCCCACCCAGCACCCCAAAACACACTCCAGCTGCACCACAGTTCTTCTCTTGGATTCCATTCCAAGCTGTAAATAACAGCTCACCTCTACACCTTGACACTTTTCCCCTTCGGTATGAAGAATCTCTAATGATGTCATGTTCTCAGAGGTTTTTTGTTTCACTTTGGGTTTTTCTGTTTGTTTATTTGTTTTTATTTTATTGTAGCTTTCTTGATCTTTTTCCAAGGTGTTTTTTCAAGGACTTTTCACTGCCTTGCATTGTCTGGTGTTGTAGAGTCCTTGAAATCACTACAATGATAGGAGCTATCTACACACTTCAGCTAAAACCGACAAAATTCTAAAGGCACACAGTGGAAAATAAAAATCTGTCCTTGAAGCCAAGGGGATATTTGCTGAAGCATTTCTCATCCCTTCTTCCAGCCTGTTTTCTGATGGCAAGGAAAACACCAGGAAACCAACTTCTCCTGCACGTTTGTGAAGTGCCTGCTAACCACACCATGCAGTTGTGCAAGCCTGAAGTCATCCAAATTCCTTGCCCGCAGGATTTTTGGGGCAGAGACATACCAGCATATAAATACCATTATTTAGAATGCAGCCTGCTGGTAAATGATGGGACCTTCCATGGGTCACAGCTCCATCTACTGACTCTTCCACAAAATAACACTATGGAAAAGATTGGGAAAGCTCCTGGAAGGAGCTCATCCCCTTGGACCTATTTAATATATAACATGTGTCTTTGGACACATGGGTCTGTGCAGGGATTTAGAAACAATCCCAGCACAGCAGCTCGGCCCAAAAATGGCGAAGCAAATCTACCTTTTCTACAAAGAAGAGTCTTGGCACAGCAGCAGGTCTGGGGTCATGCCTGAACCTCCAACCACAAGGGCCTCAAATTGTGGTATTTTAGTGTTTGTGGAATTAATGCTGCAGCGGCTTGAACAGAAGAGTTATTTAAACAGGGACAACACGTGCTTGGAGCTGAGCACTCCAGCAAAGTTTGGGTCCAAGCATAAAATGGAAAACATTGTGTTCATTGGATCTGCTGCTATCTGAAGTGTGGCAGCAGCTGAGCACCATGTGATGGGGGAAAAAAATGTCAATTTACACAGAAACTGAGACTAGACCAACATCACATGTGAAACCTGAGGAAGATCAGGGTACTGGATACAGATCACTCACGCCACATCTCCCACTCTAACCACTACACCCTTCTTATGTGCAGAGTATCTCCCTGAACCATAAAGGAGCTCCCCCCTCCTCTTCACACCGAAGGAATAAGAATAAAGAAAAACACTGCAATGATTTATCTGCCTAGAGGGAAACAATCTTTACAGTCTTCTCTACAGCTCAGAGGAGACCTTGCCCTTGCAAGCCTCCTGTTTGCTGATGAGGCTCCAGACGAGCCCTGTTCTGCTCATTGTGTTTCATTGCAAAAGAGCCAGAACTGAATCAGAGGCTTTTAATGACTCAAATACACGAATTAGTTTGTCCCAAATAGCAGCAAACTTCAACCAAAAACTGCTCACCAGAAAGTTGGACACCACAGGGTCTGGTTCAAAGCTGTCACAAGACTAAGAGACATGAGAACAACCTCTCTTTTCAGGCCAGTGGAACAGAAATACATAACACTAACCTCCTTTTACAGTAAAAAGGGAGAGTTTGAGAAGCAGTTCAGGCTTTAAGCCATGGCTGTGCTGCAGCAGATTTAATTCCCAAGCTCCCTTTACCACACCCTGTATACTCACCATCTTCCAGTACAATTCCACAGCTGAAAAAAGTCTGTTCTCTCCAAATAGGTTCTGGCCTCTTCTGTTACCCAAACCCTCCTGAGCACCCACACTTGAAAAAGGACTGCCCTGCCCTACATGGCATTTTCAAGCCCTCTCAGCTCTACCTTCTGCAGCGAGCTCCTGATACATGCTCAGCCCTGGGTCTCTCCCATTCCCACTCACATTTCTTCTCTTTTTTAGAGGCATTGGGAGAATGTGAATCACTTTGGTCCCATCTTGCTGTTCAAAACTATCTCTCAGCTTAAACAACACCATCACCACAGCCCTAAAACAGGAACTCTGACCCTCAGTGCGATCTGAGGAACACAGATCAATTGCCCCAGATCAAGAAAGGAAGCAAACAAAGGCTCAAGGTCCCTCCTCCTCACCTCCTTCTTCCCACTCACTCCCCATGTTTCACACACAGCATCCACATACATTCCAAACAAACGGAAAAAAATAAGCATAAATGACCTTGTTTCATTCTGACACAAGAGATAACTTCCAACTTGCTGCCTGGTGTAAAACTTGGATTACAGAGACACCAGCTGCACACTCTTAGAAGAAGTCATGCTGTGTGAATTGGAGCCTTACCCACAGGTTTAAGCTCACACACAGATTTTACTGCACATCTCTCTGCCTTGGAGTAGCAGACAAAATGCAGTCAATAGCAAGTCAATTTCTGACCCCATCCCAAGGCACATTTGTGCAAGGATGAGAATGGAATTGCTGGAGAAGTCACGTGGTTAAAGACTCGCTGATGGCTCGTGGAAGACTCCAGGCTTTGCTTACACATCATTTTCTGTGTTTTGTTTCTTCCATTTTATTACTAGAGACAGTTGCATGAGAACGGGATCTTTGTTGCTTAGGAGAGCATCTGCTCCCACTGCTTATCCTTCTCCTGAAGTCATAATCTTACGTGACATCAAAATCGTTTCCAGAGCCACCAATTACAATGTCACAGAGGATTATGACTTCAGGTGTAGAATTTGCAGTGGGAGCAGATGCTCTCTTCAGCAAAAAAACCCCCAAACCCCAACCTTCAAAAAACCCTGTTTTCATACAAGTGTCTGTACTAATAAAATACAAAAGAAGAAAATAAGTTTGACAGCCAGAACTGTAGCTAAATATAAAAATAGTTTTTAACATTTCCACAAGGCATCAGCTGCTACTTGGAAAGCTCCTAGGGTTTAGATTATAAAGAGGTAGAGAATGTAGTGAGAATCAGTCCATGACAGAGAAAAAGAGGGAGAAAAGACTGCAGAATGTTTCCAATCTGCTCAGTAAGTGGATGTTAAAATTTTGGGCAGCGCTGCAACAGCACTTCAGAAGGGAGGGAAAACAAAAAACGGGAACTGCAAATTTCTGGCTCTTTCTAAGGATCCCCAAAGCACAACTGAAATCAACCCAGCAATGTTTTTACAGATATGAAGCCCCATGTAAAACAAACTCAAAGAATCCTTGTCGCATCACAAGGAATTTACTCAGATGTTTCCAACAATCCCTATCCCAGAAGGACACAGAGGAAATCAGAGGCAGCAACAATCTCAGGAGCAGTTTGGTAGGGAGCTAATACAGTCACAGCCTTCTCTGGACTTGATCCACGGAAACAAGCCAAGTGTAATAAGTTAGTTTGAAGCTGGAGGAAGGCTGGGGGGGAGGAGCACCCTTTAGGATGCACTAATAACACTGTGTGATTTGAAATTTTTATTAGAGCTTAACAGGGCACAGCAACAGTAGGTGACAAAGAAAACAGACTGAAGGCGGGGAAATAGCCTTATAGAAAGAAAGATAATAATGGCAAGTCTGCTGCATGGGAAATATTTTGTAAGATGACTGCCATTATTAGAAGATTTCCAAATGCCAAGCGTAATTAAAAGCTCTCTTTTTAAATGCAGTTCACGGCTCACACACAAACGTTTCCCACCACGTGAGCCTCAGAACGCTGTGAGGGGCCAAGCAAAATGCATTTAAGAACTGCCAAACGTGCAAAGGCAGTTTGTACCAATTCTCCCCCCTCACGCACCCCTCCGAAGAAAAAACCCTTCACAACAACCCTTTAAAGGCTTTGAATCGCGCTGCCAGGGGATTATCAGTAAGTGACATTTACAAGTGATTAGAGAACAGAGAATTATCTTAGTCACTTGTGGGAAAGGAGGAAAGCTTCAAGGTCAAATCTCTCAGTACTTAAAATGTCGGCAGATGTTTTGTTTACACAAAAAAGTGTCATTTGATTTATGATGGAGCTTTGCATCCAGAACTTCAACTCAGCCAGCAGAACTGCAGAGAACACGGGTGGAAATGGAATCAAAAATTCATATAATACCTTCAAATATTTCACCGATTCCCTCTTATTAAAGTAAGAGGCTGGCTTATGTGCCAAACAGTTACACATTACCTATTAGCTCCTTGGAACAACAGCTCCAAGCCATATAAACCTTGGCAAGCCAGGGACTGGAGATAAATCTCCAACAGCTCCAGAAATCCCACATCCACCCCTTTCCGCACTCACCTCCGGACAATGGACTGCTGGAGATTTCTGCAAACGGTGAGAGATTCTCCCATAAACATGTGGCACATGATGACCTCAAGGCAGTTGGCCATGAATGACATCACTGCGTCAGACTGCAGAGTCCCGCTCCGGGAGACGATGCAAAGCCGCTGGAGAGAGGAGCAGTGACTCAGTGCCTGGAAGAACTGGGCGCCTGCACAGAAGTACGGCTGTTCCAGCCTGCAGGAATAAACAAAAACAACTCAATGGGCAATTCATGCCTGGGACGCTCTCAGGCAAGAGGGAAAGACACAGCACATTCATGGGGGGCTGGCAAATGGATCAAGCAGTGTCTCCGACCCTGAAGGACAAGGGCACAAATAAGCAGAAATGCCCTAAACTGTAGAATTCCGGCGCCCACAGGGAGTAACCCTGAAGTAACCCCGGTTTTGCAAGTTTCTGACAAAATGTGGTAGGTAAGACAAGCCTTGGGTCTGAGCAGCAGACCCATTCTGGTCTTAAAAACACAGCCTGGCTTCTGTAGCTGATATCCACCAAGCAGGTGGTGTGAATTTAGGGACTTTCTGCTCCAGTGTATAAACACTGCCCAAGCTGGTCATATCTTCAGTTTACTGCCTGGGGAGAAGCAGGCATGAAAAATACACAGCACACAGGCTGATGCAGAACTGGGGCCAACACAGTGACCACAACCAGCCTTGGCAAAGGATCAGAGCTACTGTTCTCCCACATGAAGAACAACCATCATCAACCCAACCTTTACCTTAAACACCTGGCTCAGGGAAGAGAGACAGGATCCTCTATCACGGTGATCCAGGAGGACAATAAAACTACACAGTGAAGTCATCCCTGGCCAACAAGGGATCTGTGTTTTAACCAGCAGCATAAGTGGTTGACTCCCTCACAGAACCCAGCCTAAAGAGAGCTGAACCTGCTTGAGGCCCGTGCCACCAGGAGAGTTCATCTGCTTAGTGCAGATTTACTACCAGACTTCAGAGCACTTGGGAATCTCAGTCATTGGGTCAGAAAAGCCAAGAGCTCAAGAAGGTTAATCCATTAGGTGATAACAAGCTGTCAGGCCCAACCCGATCTGGGTAATCTCTGCATAGGCTTTGTAGTATGCAGGGGTACCTCAGCAACTTAATCCTGTTAATTGATAAATTCTGTTTCAGTCTCAGCCTGCGACTGCTGTCAGGTGGCATCACCTGAAGAGATCCTAAGGGCATATCTGCACTTTGGGTAATAAGTTAAAATTCATATTAAGAGAATGGGCATCATCTTCAATTTTTCAACATCATTATTGGGACACTGCAAATTTAGGACAAAAAGCACAGAATCTCCAGGATGCGGGTTTCCAGGCGAATCTCGGACACACCAGCCACACCCGCAATGCCGCCCTGCACTCGCTAGATGGCAATGTTGCTTTGGAATAGCCCCTTAAACTTGTCCCTCAGCCTGGAAAACTGGGAAGGGAAAAAAGGGTGGAAACAACAGAGAATTAGTCAAATCAAAAGGAAACTACATTATCAGGAGGAAGTGCTAATTTCTAAAACCATCTTAAGTCAATATAAAACCTTAGACTTTACTCAGGGAAGAAGAGTGACAGCTTCCACCCAAATGTAGTACAAGGAGACAGCCCTGTTGCAGCCTTTATTGCAGGCTCTGCACTGCCTCCCATCTCTATTGCTCTTGGCCTCCATTTCAAAGCCCCAGGAAGCTATAGGGCCTAGGATGAGAAAAGCAACACTGCACACCCAAAACCTCCTTCCCCAGCCCTCAGTTCCTCCATGGCTATTTACTCTCCTCAAGGTTAAAGACACATTCACGTATTCCAAGACCTTGAGCAACTGAATTCCCAACAGCTGCCACCCCTTGGATGAGACCAGCACACTCCTCCCCCATTACAAATGGGAAGTGGTGGAAAATTAAAACCCTCCTGAGGTGTTTCAGCCCCTCTGGCTCCCCTCACTATTGCTGTGGATCAGGGGCAGGCACACAAGTACTAGTCTCAGGTGATGAGCAGTAATTTCAACCACAATAAGAGAACTGTGACCTTGATGTCTCAACTGCACAACACTTTGGAGCTTTATGAATGGGACTGACTGGTTCTGCAGTTTCACTGAAAGGGGCTGATTGCGGAAAAAAAAAAAAAAAAGAAGAAAAAACCCATCTCTCTAAAGAAAAAAATT
>VWYO01004939.1:13784-42616 GCA_013400275.1 Rhadina sibilatrix
ACCAACATGTTACCATATAATACTTGAGGGAAAATTACACATAGGCGTGCTGGCATTTACATTATGAACATCAGATGACATGCAAAAGAATAACCTACAAGTGATGGGGTCCACTGAGCTCCCTGTGTCAAACACCCTACTCAAGAAAGGCTAACCCTGAAGGTGGTTCCAACTTTAAGAAAAACTTAAATTTTCAAAACTTTCTATCTGCAATACATTGCACTGTCTGTTCACTTAAGAACAGAACTGGAGGAAAATGCTTCTAGGAGCGAGTGCTTGCAGACAGGAAGATGGATCTCAAATAGGCTTTAATACAAAAATCTATCATAGTCCATAGTATGGACATCTACAAATTACCTTAAAAGGATTTTTTAAACAAATAGAAATATAATTAGGAGTTCTGCTAAACCTCCTTGAGCAAAGCAATGAGTACTGCCTGCCATTTGTAGATTTCAGAGAGGAACTTTCTTTAATACTTTCTCAGAAAAAACTGACTTCAGATTTATTAAAAAACACAGGAGTTTTCCCCCTCCTTACTAATGACTAGAGCAGATGTCATTTGTTTCAGTGAAAATCACAGAATAGATGAGCACTATGAATGAAAATGGAACAAAAACCAAGTCAGTAAATACTTACTGTAATTTGGTACATCCTCATCTGAGTCTTTGGAAGATGTTGTACAAGTTTCTAACAAGCCATTTTTTTCAGATTCAGGAGTTAAGATGCTGGGTTGGGTTTCTCTTAGTCCTGCTTTAGCTTCTTCTTCTAAAGCTGCTATCATATCTTTGTAGGCCTTCCTAGCCTCTGTTGTCAGCTGCACCATTCTATGAAAATGGTCCTATGGCAATATAAAATACCAGAGTTTAAATCATACAGTAAGTTTTAACATCTCCTTGAAATTTTAATGAATATTCCTTATTCTAAATGTGTAGGTTCATATATAAAAATTGAGCAGCTTAGTATGTATGAAGACATGAAAAACACAGCATTTATCAGCATTTATTAAAACAGCAGTTCCCTTGAAAAAAAAAATGAGGGAGATAAAGATGATGTCAGGAAGAGACAAAAGAGTAATTTTTTTAAACAGTGCTGACTGTCTGTACTTCTAAAATCAGTTTTTCATATAAGCTATGTATATGACCTGTGATGAAGAGTGTAAGTCTGCAAAAGCAAAATAAAAAAAAAATAAAAACTTAAAATCACAGTATTTTCATCTCCCCTTCCAAGTAAAAAGTGAAGCTGAACAAAAAGATGAAGTGACTTATTTCAGCTTACCTGAGCCCCATCATAACTGAAAATTCCCACCACACTCACAGGCACTGCTTTGTTCACACAGCGGCCCAGGGCCTTGCGATTAAGGGCAAAAACAAACGGGATATTCTGCTCACAGGCACAGTCAATAATGTTGTGTAGGGTCTCATCCAGCCCACCTGGAACAGACAATACAACCAAACTGATAAAGAACCATACTTTTAACACATGGCAAAAAAATTTCCAAGATTATGGGTGCATTCTGAAACTACACCTTAAAGGAAAAAAAACAGAGATCACAACCATAGCATTGGATATCCATTTTTAAAGGACTACTTGACATTTTTTCTTAATTCTTAGTTTACATTAATTTTAGACTGCTATTATTCCATGTTTTACTATATATATATATACTACGGTCTAATTTAGTATCAAAAAAGACCTAGCTGCTAAGGAATTATTGAAATGACAATAATTACAAAAATTTAAAAAAATATTGCTAATAATGACAACTTTTAGGAAACTGTCACTAGTGATTTATTGTCGCTCTGTGTCCTAAAAGAGATTGATATAGTGGGACTCCTTGTGTTGGCAGAGTTGGATTGTGTTGGCCTCTGGATTGTCTCAGTTGTACAGTGCAATTTTTTGTGCAGCAGCTAGCAAATCAGTAACTAAAGAGACCCTAATCTCAGGTAACTTCTCCCACCCCACGTAGTCTTGACTCAGCTCACACTTCAGTTGCACAGCAGTAAACAATCTGAGCAAGGAAGGCAACTTTATATGGCTGATTTCAAAGGACAGTCAACTAAATTCTTCCAACAATAATACTGCTGTCAATATACTGAACCTTCTCTTTTGCATTTCTTTTATTAAACAGACTTTTTTTTTTTTTTGTTAAGAACTTATTTACCCTTTGACTGAATCTTTTCACAGTTAGGAGAGATGATGACACACTTCAGTTTTTTCAGCTTCAGATGTTTCAGAACTTCTCTAAGACCCATAACAAGCCTACGTTTTATCTTGGCCTTTACTGGGTCTTTCTGATACAAGCGATCTTGGAAACGAACCAGTTCTTTTAAGAGATCTGTCACACAACTGTCAACTTCTTTACTAAGTACCTGGCTGCAGTAACTGAAAGAAAGGAGTAATCAAATAGTTAGATTCACTAAAATTACAAATATGTAACATTTAAATATGTANGAGCTGGATCTGGGTTTACTGATGGTCTTCCAAATTCAGTATTGCCATGTCAGCAGTTGCACTCTTTTCCAATTCCAGAGCATATGGGTTATATTCTTCTTCAAGTTTTCTCTTCCAGACTTTAACTAGGGAATATTGGAAAAANAATATGTAATACATTAAATATACATTTTAAATTCTGTTTTATATATTTGTATTTTTTTTTCCTGTTTCCACTTCAAGCACACTTGTTACATACACAGAAACAAAAATTTACTTAGGATTTTTTTTCAGTGTCTGAGAACTTTAGAGGAAGAAGTTTTTTTCCTTTTGTTAACTGGCTTCCTAATCTAACTTTATTAAAAATACATATATACATGTACAATAAACCTATATATCTGTATCTGTAGATATACAGATATATATTTTACCCCAAGAAACAGATATGTGCATATCTTTTTCTACTGAAGCATTTTTCTGAGGGCATTTATTTTAACATGTATAAATCAAAGTACAGCAACCAAAGTACAGAATTCTAACTTTCAAGGCTATGTGTAACAAAAATGGAAAACTGTATCACATTCCTCCTCCCTACATTCATGTCTGTCATCCTTTTTCACTTATCCAACTATGGCTTTGTGTTGTTTGTAAGGAAAGGATACAAACCAATGTAATTCACCCTTCTAGTACACTCTGGGGAAGATCAGAGTTAAAAATTATTTCCCTCTACCCCACTTTTACATGAAGAACTTTCTGGGGAAGAGGGCTATGAAAGAGAAAAACTAAAGATATATCATTAGCTGTCATTCTGCATTGTCAACAGAGAGATTTGCAAGTGGCAAATTCACGTAAGATAAATGAGAAGAGATCACAACATCTATCTGAATCTTAGTGATACAATTATTTCCAAATTTTATTTAGGTTACAAGAATTTTTATTTACTATTTCCTACTGGTTTCACTAAGTTTGAAGACAGATCCAGGTTTACTGGAATACTAAAAAACCTTATCTAAAGAAAATAACCTAAGCTTTGCTGAACGCTCTACATCCTGTAAACTGAGTTGTCCTTCACATATTGAAGCCAAACTGTGCTCTCAGGAAAACACTGTTGCATAGACACAAAGTAAGCAATTTTTATTGCAATTACAAGTTAAATTAAGAGTTAACAGGAATGGCTGCATCACTATTAACCATTACTATGACATGAACTGCAAAAAAACCACCAGTGGTGGATTTGCTTTATGGGAGGAAAACTAAAAGTTGAAACACTTCTTTCCTCAAGAAACTGTCTGAAGCTCTCATTACTGGATCTCTGACCTCTTCACATATAGTAATGACTATTTTTTATAAAGGAATGTGTATGCACATCATCTTAAACATTTGGCTGAAACCGTTTGCATACAATAACTCGTAAGTATTACCTTTATTTCTTTGTGCAGCCACAACATGAAAATGTCATCTGGTTTCTTTACATTTTTGCCATTTGGTCTGGCAGTAGAAAAGCAAACTAAAAATACTACTTAAGAAATAAAGTAGCACATCTCATTTAAGCTGTTATCCCATTATTTAAAATAAAGTACTTATACTTTAACAGCAGCTTCTTTTCTTCCCTTAGCCTCTAGCGAATTTGGGGTTTTTTTCCTTCATGGAACATGCATTTTCAAGTGAGAATCACAAAACACAGTAAGTTTGTTACTTCCTTGTGTCAGCTTACAGAAAGAGTGAAAGAAAAAAAAAAAATTAGAGCCTTCAGTCTAAACTCCAGTTACCTTGAATTACCTTGCTTGAAAAATGCCATATTGGTGGTACTGTAAAATGAGCCATGAATACAATCAATACGTACTCTCTAAAATTCCTGCTGTGGATTTTTGGAAGAGTGGCAGTTAGCTGCTTTGAAGTCACAGAACCTTCTTTAGATTCCTTGATCCCCTTTTCCTCAGGAAACCCTTCAGCAACTTGTTTCATCGGAATAGCTATCATGTAAGATAATTCAAGATATTTCAATGAAAAGACAGCCCGAAAAGCATTGTGAGGAGATTACTCTGTCATGCATGTATGGAAGAATCACAACTTTAGTATTAGAACAGTCTGTGGTAGTAGGGAAACTANTTTTTTTTTTTAATATACAAATCTCCTAAAGTTTTTTTCTCGTTTCAAACCTCATTAACTGCCAGAGGTAGGTGTGAACTCTCCTTACAACATATCATAAAACCAACAGGCATAGAAGTCTGGAACAGTAATCAGAATCCCTATTACTGACTTTCAGCTTTGGCCCACTTTACAGTCAAGATAAGCCTGAGATGAATCTCAGAAAACTCTGAGGTTGCAGCCTTCATTTGGCAGTATTTAGTACTTATTTTCTAAAGTACTAAATGTGCTCAGATTTCCAGCTATATACTGTATTAGAAGTTCTCTCAAAAGATACCTGCTTGACTATCCTGTAGAAGTGTTGCATTTTCAGTAACATTTCCTGCTGTCTGACAAATGTTATCTTCATCTTTTGGTGCCGCTTTCTGTTCTAACAGGTGCTGCTGTTTTCTTTGTTCTCTTTCTTTCAGAATAATCTAAAATATATATACCAAAACCAAACCAATTTGATATCAAGCAGATAACAAAACATTACTCTTTCCACATATTTACACAAAAACCATTTATAAAGAGGTTCAGCATTAGCATCTGAAGTTTACAACCTTTTCTTTCTATTTGCACATAAAAAGCAGGAAAGATAATTCCTAAATTTATACAGAAAAGGACTTTTACCTTGATTACCAGTGTATGGGTGGAGAAAATATTTACTAAGGATGATAAACTACAAGGGCAGAACTAAAGTTAAAAAAATCCTCTGTATAGAAGGCATGACAGGAAGCAAGGTGAATGGGCAAATAGGGAAGATACAACAGAAATCACCAGTTGGACCTAACACCTGTTGCTGCAGAATCAGCTGGAGTTCTGGCTTAGAAGAGCACAGAAATATTAAATATGATGTCTGTTTGATCCATCCTCCCCAGTCCTGCAAATAAGGTCATCTTTACAAACCAAGTAATACTTCTTTGCATATCCCCCCAGTACTAATGATGTATGGATACTTTTGTAATGGCATTTTATCAGCTATCAATTGATTCACGGGAGAAAGTGTATTTTTTGGGAATTTATATATGCCATTTAGCAAGACTACCCTCTTCTACCCCTCCCCTCTTTGAAACCAAGCAAAGCTAAAAGTGAATTCAGACAAGTGGACACTGAGATGCAGACCTCCATATGAGAGTGCTTAACAGACTCCCAGAGTAATATATTGCCCTATAGTTTTACTATTACAGGTAAAAAAGAATGACCTTTTTAAGAGGTGTTGGTCTCTTTGCTTTAGGTACTTCTCGCTGTTTCCCTTTCTTCACCAAAGGAGCACTGGAATCCAAGGGATTATGAGGCATCTTTCCTTGGTTTAAACGATGACTTCTCGTGGCTGTAGCAGGGTCTTTAGATAGCAATGGTATGGCACCACCAACTGAGATTTAAGAAGAAATCCACATCAGACAACTAAAATGAATACCTGAACCAGAATCCAATTTCAAGTTTTAAGACTGGTATACACATATTAAAATTGCGTTGTTATTAAGAATATTTACAGGCAATCCCATATCTTTGAACAATGTTATTTTTAAAAGATACTCCTCATAAAAAACTGCTGTGTCCTCTACTACTATTATATCCCTGGAATCACAATCTCTGTCTCAAAAGCAGAATTTGTCCAAACACTGCAGTCCAAGCTGCCTTCAACACCATGCCATGTCAGCTTGGTAAACCTTCAGGAAATCCTGTGTTTCATGGTGGTGGCATTTCCTCCTCCACAGATTCCATACTGGATTAAGATACATACTGAGTAGTAGTATCACAGACTTTAGATTTACTTGCTGTAAATAAACTTAAGCACTTACATTTACATTTTGTTACACCTTAATGGCGCTGGATGAAATTTACTTGCAAATGGGTCATCACTAATTCAAAGCTACAGCTAGGTCTCTTTTGCTTAACCTGCAAAACTCACTGAAGATATCCTCTTTCCTTGCATTATTTCAGAGGGTTTAGAGCACAGAAGCTTTAAATGACTGGACAAATGACTAAACCTGGATCTTCCACACCATAACCTCATATCAAACAAACTACCCTCTCTCACTATCAGTAGAACTGCTGTATTCTGTAGAGCACTTTGTCAAACTTTAGTTACCTGCAATATAAAGCAGTTACATTAGCAAGTCAATGGAGAGGATGACTAAGTTATCAGTGGAACCAGCTTGACATCTCCCTCTGTGACTCAGGCGACCTCTCTCACTAAATACATGCAAATATTTTGGCAGCTGGTCTTAAACCATCTTAATTTACTGCTTCCACAGTATTTATATGCAGATCCTCCTACATCACATGCAGTACTCTTACCGTAAACAGTTTGCATCATAAAACTGCTACACTCGATGCTTCTTTTTTGGCTCAGTGTATCAAAGCCAAACTGAAACACTGCCAAGAATGTGCAGCATAGGTGACTACAAAAATTGAAGCTGTATTTGCAGCAATAAATAAGCATGCACCCTGCAGATACATATTTCCTTCATGTGTACATCACCATTTCAAGTTCACAGTTTTCATGTTCCTAAACTTGATGACTTTACCAGTATTATCTATCTGCAGTATTATTTATCAGCATTATCTATCATGTGAAGTAGTAAGTGGAAAAAAAACCCAACTGTCTGTGGTCACACTCCTTTCCAATCTTGTTCACTGTCCTCTTTTTGGTTAACACAGGTCAGCACCACGCCGCTCCGCAAACTGAAGTCCTACTTTAGTACACACCAAAGCAATGGTATACTGAGGATTAAGAAAGTATAAAACTAGGGTAACATCTGCCTTATGCTTCCAGGATACAAACATGACACATGAATTTCTCTTGTGCAGCAGATTCAGGCACAGGGAACAGTATTAGAAAATAGGTATTTTGATCCATACCTCTGTGGCTCACCATCTACTAAACAATCCATGCACTGTATAATTTTATGGAAACAAAACTGGTTATTAGCACCTCTGCAGCATTAAGTCTGATTGACCCAAATGAAAATAAAAGGAGATCAACTGAAAAAAGAAGTATTTTAAAAAAGCATCTTTCAAGTTCTCTCAGCTTAGTGAAGGAAAATCTCATCAATGCTTCATCTTGAGCTTCATATTTAAAATCTCAACTATCACATTAAGTATTGTGAGACAAAATCTCTTGTGATCAGATATCCTTCTGAAATAATTTCTAAAAAAACATCTTTGTGGACATAAGAGAAATTTTACTGTCATTGAATGCTAGCAAATATCGTGGTTCCTTTCACAAAATATACTATAGCAGCATAAACAGGATTAAATTTTGACCTATAAGGAGAAAGGCAATGAGCTATTTTTTTCTGCTTCCTCATTATACATCATAAAGAAGTGAAAGATCCTCTCCATTAGCAAAACTTAGCATTTTGTTAACATCAATTATTTCACAATTAAGAGGTATGTCAGAACTCATCCTTTGGTTTGGGCTGCCTGAGTCTCGTATAACCTCTGTGCTTGAAAAGAAGCTTTTTCAATCAAGCCTCAGCTCCATGATTTCTAGCATCAGAGGAGATTAAGAAAGCCTTTGTTACTGGGTAGCCCCTTTGTCCCCCTTCAGATCAGAACAATAACACACATACTTAAGGAAGAGCGAAAACCTCCACAGACATTGGTATTTCTGTCAAAGCAACATTTCAATCACGCTTTGTATTTATACAGGACACTCTTTCACAAATTAGTGTCCTAAAAATATTTCTTTCCATAAGTCTTCCATCAAACAATTCAGACTGCCATGCTTTTTAAATGTCTTTTTAAAGAACCTTCATTTTCTCTTGTCTCTGGTGAACTTGCCTGCATAGAGATGATCATCATAGGATCAGAAATCAGAGTACATTTAATGTCTGAATACTTAAAAAAGCTTAAGGTGAAAAAAAGGAGTTTCATAGTAACCAATACCTGAAAATACCACAGGTTTAGGAGACTGTTTTGACTTTTCTGTTTGCTGCTTCTGCTCCAAGACTGCAAGCATGCCACCCAAATCCAACTGCACTGGAATCTGACTCTTCTTACCACTGCTCCTGGATGTTTCCTGAACAAGTTCAGCACCAGTTAGAAACGCCCTCCACTTCAGAATATAAAGACCATTATTTTTTATGATGTAGTACACTTTTAACATCTTTATCCACAATACTTCTGTTCTTTAATGTCATTGAATAATCTTCAAATAGACAAAAATTTTAATGTCAAAAAATATAAAAAATCAAAAACAGTTTGGGTAACTGTTAAAAAGGCTACTACAACAAAGCATAAAAGCATAAAGTCTTCAATAAAGGAAGGCTTTTCTGTCAGGGTACCATTTTGGTCAGACTGTCATTTATCCTTGAAAGAGATAAAAGGCTCATCAGAATTTAAAGTTTTCTTAAAAGTATAGAAAAACTACTGTGATTCTTCCGGGGTATGTGATTGCAACACACATAAATCATTATCTCCAATGTCCTACTAAAAAGAGAGGTCATCATCTTTGCACCACCCCCTCATAAACCCTCATCCTTCTCTTCACTTTGTAAAGAAGGCAAAAGCTGTGATCCATATTTAATGATGCAGAAAATAAAAAGACTACAAATGAATAGTGTGGTAAAGACTATAAACAAACTACCACAGCAAAACATGCGAAGGAAATGACTGCCAGATTTGGCACTTTTGGAAGTCTTATCTGGGAGAATCAATTCATTGTAATTTCGGTTACAACAGGGTTACAGAACATGACTTCCTCAGTCTTCAGCTAGGATCTCATCTTGAATCAGAGCTGTGCTAGAACCTACTCACCAACACAGAACTACTTCGTGACCTCACTTGTTGCTCCATACTCCTCCTCCCTGCCCCAAGATAAGGGGATCTCCTTGCCTCCTGTTCTGTCAGAACCACCTTTAGGAGGTTCCCAGTTCCTTACAGCAATCAGTTTGGACTGGATTTATGCCATGATTAAGTAAAACAGGTGAAAGAAAAATTCTTGACACCTGAAACCTACAGATATTAATGAAAAGTTTGTATTTTTCCCTAAACACTGTATCAAACCCTGGGGGCTGGCAGTTACTCCCACTGATAGCTTCTAACCAAGAGGACCATGTCACTATTCTCAAAGTACGAATGCAGAATCCCAGATGAGCATGGACTTAGTCTTATATGTAAATAGGCTCATTTTCTTTGTCCATTTTGAGTTGTGAACTTCTCTTCAAAACATGAATTCACTTACCTGAGTTTTCTTTCTTTCTAACACAGAAGATGAAGGTTGTTTCCCTGACAGACCATCCACCTTGGGAGTTTCATCCAGAGAGGGAGAAAGACTATTACAAGGCTCTTCGGAGAGATGGATCTTAGAAATTTAAAGACAAAAGGTGACAGGGAGGAAGAAAAAGTATTTAAAAACAAGACACAAAAAGGGTGAAGATAATATTAAACTGAAACCAAGTGCACCTTCAACATATCTGTAAATGACATCAAGCTGAATAGTACACTTCAGGGAAGGGATGCCATCCAGAATGGATGATGGATGGCTCTCTTGACAGGCTTGAGGGGTGTGCCTGTGTGAAATTCATGAAGTTCAGCAAGGCCAAGTGCAAGACGCTGCACCTGTGCTGAGGCAACCCGCAGGACCAACACAGGCTGGGGGATGAACAGACTGATAACAGCCCTGTGAGAAGGACTTGGGTGCTGGTGGGTGAGAGGCTGGACATGACCCAGCCATGGGCACTCCCAGCCCAGAGAGCCAAATGTGTCCTGGGCTGTGTATAAAGAAGTGTGGCCCATGAACTGAGAGGAGTGATTCTGCCCCTCTACTCTGCACTTGTGTGCCCCTACCTGGAGTCCAGGTTTTGGGATCCCCAGCACAAGAAAGACATGGACATGCTACAGCAGGTCCAGAGGAGGGCCACAGAAATGGTCAGAGGGCTGGAACACACCTCTTATGATAGAAGGTGGAGAGAGTTGAGGTTGCTCAGCCTGGAAAAAGGAAGGCTCTGGAAGACCATATGTGGCCTTCTAGAAGGGTGACCATTTACTGGCTGCCATACTACCTAGTGACATTCATGGATTGGGTTTTTTAGCTGATTTGGAAGAAGAAACTAGCAAGGCAGCTTCATTTTCAAATAATGATCACATCTCTACAGCATATGTAAACTCTGAGGGGTTATATCCCACTTACATCTACAAAGCTAAGGGGTTGCTTTCATCTGAGCTGCATGTGTGTACCTTTTTTTGTAACAAATCTTTTTTAAGCAATTGTTGTGCCTTTTGCTACTCACGCCTCCTTGTTAAAGCTATTTACTGCCTCATAATAAGCAAACAATGGTTTTATTTTCTTGTGTTTTGGGCTATTTTTTAAACCACTAAAATTCACTGGGAAACAAAGCCAAGGACTATAATTTTTAGTAGCAAAACTAACTTTAAAGCAACTGAAACCTGGAATTTTACCTTTACTATTTATATTACTTGCTTTGACAGAACAATCATATTTTCAATCCTTGTAATTTATGCTTAGGATTCATTCACATATTGAATGCATTTCCAAATTAATTCTTGAGATTTATTTCACTCATGTTAAAAAAAAAAAAAAAACAAACCCTGAACAATTTGGACTCATAATTGACATTTGACTCACACAGTGTCCCAAGATTACTTACTTCAGGCTGTTTTCTGACTGCAGAAGTAAAGGATGGTTTCTGAGGTCCTACCCTGCTTCTCCTATCAGAAGCAGCTGCCAGATGAGGAAACTCCTCAACGTCCTAAACAAATAAACCAGATGAAGATTTCATAAGAATAATCAAGTCCGTATTTCCAAAACTTTTTCCTACACTCCAACCATTTTCTCCCTGCTTATCAAACATTCATCATAATTTGTTTCACTGTACAAAAATTCAGAAGGCAAGGGTAGTGCTACCAGCTATGTCAAGTATAACAATGGTTAAATCTTCCATGCAACAGCTAATTCAAGGCTGAAACAGCTTGTAACAGAAATGCTTCCAAAAGCAGTTTGCTATGCTTGTCAGCTGATAGAAATCATTAGAGGTAAATGGCTCCTAAAGGAGTATTTTTCAAAGCATTTAAAAGCCTTGCAAACAACTTCCCTCTTCTTCCAGTACAGTCTCCAGCTGTGCAATTCTGCCTTAAATATGTGAGTGGTTGAAGAACAAAATAGGCAGTATGTACTAAAGTACAGAAATAAACATAGAAATTACTCACATGATTATGGCTTACACACAGGAGTAAGTTTTACTAGCAGAGGATCCACCGTGCAGAATCTGGATTAATCAAGTGCAGACAGCCTGAAGTTTGCCCTATGCTCATCACCCTATACCCACTGTCTCCATCATAATGATCCCAATGCACCAGCTGGATTTTTGCTTCTCCTCACATTTTCTGAGAGGCCTTTTAAACTGTGCTACTGTACCATTGAACAAACCAAGATGTTTTCCAGTCTGAAAGGCTTCATTTAAACACCCCAAGCTAGGAAGCTCCAGCACAAGGACTGACACGCTTCAACCAATGAAATAATTTTAAAGAAGCTTGCAAGTAAGCCAAAAAGCAACTGCAAGGAAGTGAAAAAATATTTCACAAATGCACTCTTTTCAGCTTAGAAGATTTAAATAACTCTGTCCAATTGCTTCAGAAATGCAAATACATTTCTGACATTTGCAACATGCTGTAACAAAGTGAATAATTAAAACGTAACACTGAATATAAGGTTACACCTCCCTGTATTTGTTCTTACCACCTGTAGGAACATCAAACATTAGGAGAAAGGTCAAGTAATTTCCTTTTTATTTTCTTGCCACTGCTATATTCTAATTCAGCCATCTCTCTTACATACTGAGAAGTCCTAATTTTGGTCAGTCCTGCCTCCCACAGAAATTGCTTTATATCTTTGATTATTTTTGGAGCCTTTTGTCTATCTTTTTTAGTTCAAATATGTGTATTTTTTAAGGAATGAGGGGAATGTAAGAAAACAAAATCCACACTATATATAGATCAGACGTGCCCTGAAATTCTGTACTGTCATAATCCATTTTCCTTTTTATTTTCCTAGTAATTCCCACCACTGTTTACATGTCCGACCAGTACTACTAGCAAGGACCAGATTATCAATAGAAGCTTCAATATTTAACTCAAGGAAGATATCGAGGTCAGAACATACCAATGTGTATGAAAAGACAGGATTGGTTTTCTCCAGATGTATCCATTTACGCTTATTAGCAGTGTCTATAAATGACTGACCTTTATAAAACTAGAGAGCAATCTGATATATTGCTCCTTGAGCTGCTGCACATAAACTGAACCTTCTTAAACGTCCTGGGTGCCCAGAAGCTCCATGTGTGTCATTTCCTCATGGTTTATTATTTCGAGAGCATCATACAAGCATCTCACCCATTTTTTAAACTGATGAGGATATAAGCATTCCAAGCAAACCAGGAGGGTCAGAAAGCTTTCCCCCACTGCCACAATGGATGCTGCATCCACATCACAGATTTCAGTGCAACATGTATGTTTTGTTCTATGGTTCTAGGCAATTTTTTTCAAATTTAGACTTCAACAGTTCCATTACCATTCTGCTATTTGCCATGACTTCTGCCATTCTCTTTCAGCTTAGACAATGTCCATTCATAGCATATAGCGTTTATGGTAGTATATAGCAAAAATGGGGATATTCTCCTGAAGAAAAGAACTAGCAGATCTTTGATTTTACCCATAATTCTCTAACAACAAGATCTGTTAATACTCATTTCTTATGCCACGTAGCAATGGGGAACAAAGCGGCATGGACCCCCTTATGCATCCAAAGGAGATCGGTTTATTGTACAAATCGCACCCTTTATATACCTTTTATCTCTACCTGACATAACTGAAACCAAACTGAGCCTTAACAGAACTTAACAGACAGAAGACACCCACTGGCTGGTCCAGCTGCAGTGCTGCTGTCCACATGTTCTACCATCCAATCACCGCTCTGCTCATGCGCTGTCCACGTGTCCCTCCATCCAATCACCGCTCTGCTCATGCGCTGTCCACGCGTCCCTCCATCCAATCACCGCTCTGCTCATGCGCTGTCCACGCGTCCCTCCATCCAATCACCGCTCTGCTCTTGTGCTGTCCACATGCCCCTCCAGCCTCACTCCCAACTGACTCTCTCCTCACTCCTAACTGCCTCATCCTTCAACTGACTTCCAACCGCCCAACCTGCAGCTGTGTCTTTCCCATAGGGCCTTCCCATGACAACAAACCTTTAACACTTCGACAATTACAAACCAAATCCTACAGTGCCATTCCTGGACAAGGAACCACACAATGAAACCAAGAAGACATAGTTCTGCTTCATGTTCCACATTAAAATGTACAGAACAGAGGCCAGCCAGGAAGACTTCTTCATGGTGTCATTTCAGAGACTGAGTATTATGTACACTAGACCAAACGTAAATCAACACATGAACACGTTGTACATTAGGCCTTCAATGAAGCACTGTATAATCACATACCAGAAAACACTGCTCTAATGTGGGAGAGGCTCATGCCTTTGCAATACTGATACACAGAAATATCAAAATATTAAAATGACTATTACAGTCACGTGAATTTGGAAGGAAACTGAAATTAAAAATTAGAAATGTAAGCACTGTCAACTGTGTTACACAGAAATTGCTTCCAGCTGTGAGACAACTAGAATTGTAATACTCGTTAAAACCATGGTACACAGCAGCACCCAGTATATTCCCCATACCCAAGCAACAGTTGCTACAGAAGATTTCTAACTCAGGAAATTGTGCTTGCCAAACATGTGGTAATCTAAAAACTACAAGTGTCTCCTAACAGTAAACTCTGACAAACATCTCAACTGAAAAAAAAAACCAAACAACTGTACCAACACCCTCTACAATTAGGACTTGAACTTAAATTTGTACAAGGCTGTGTTAACATTTAGTCTTTTAGTATACTCATAACACTTAAAGAGAACAGCAACAAAGACTTCTTCAGTTTACCTCAATCTTTGGTGGTTCCTGTATTATGTTAGATTCACTTTGAGGTCTTTCTACATCAGCAGGTGACTTTAGTTTTTTCTTCTTTTTCTTTTTTTTTTTCTTCTTTTCTGGCCCTTCTTCAGGTTCGGTTTCACTCACAATATCTTTTGTTCCTGACTGCTACAAAAGACCATGAGGTATGACCTTTAAAAACTAATCTTTTTCAGTATCACCTACCAAAACGTATGCAAGTGACTAGCCTTATACTACTAAAGGATATCTTAATCAATCCAGGCTGGGACATTAAGCAGACAAGGAAAATTCAGTATCTCTTAGAAATTCATAGCTACAGAAAGAATTCTTCTGTTGCAGCATACTGCATTATTATCAGACTGTATTGGGACTACTGGGAATTAGGAAATATTAAGCCAAATAAGGCAAGAGTTCCATGTTTCATGCCTTATTCTGAGGGTCAGAAATTTGAAAAAAAATCCAGCCCCTAAATTGAAAGTTCTTAGTCCTGGACTAGCACTGTCTTTTTGATATCTTGTGATTCTTTTCCATGACAAGAAAAATTCCAGTAAGAACATGCTGACTTCATATCATCTCTTAAAAGAAGTGGATACTGTACAGAGCCCAGGGAAAAAATGGCAATAAAGAGACACAAACACAGAGACAGGTAGTAGTTGAGAGCAGAGGATTCTCAAGTACCTTTGGTTCACTCTCCTGCTTCCCTTTGCCTCTGGAAAGACCTTCAGATCCTGGTGATGAAACAATTTTCTTTGGGGGCTGGGAAAGTACCACCGCCCAAGACATGTGTGGCTGAGCAGAGCCATCTGCAGGTGCTTCAGGAAATGGCATTGGGAAAAAAGTAAACACAAGTATGTCTCAAAAACAGTCCTCAAATACTCAAAAGAATCGGTAAATAATTAGTCAAGGCCTAGCAAACAATGCAGAGCCATATTCTTTCTGAGGAAGGACTGGAATAAGACGCACATTTTATTTCTCCAGCAAGCTTTCCTGAATTTTAACTACTCCATATACTGCACTATACACATAAACACAATTAACTGATATTTGCAAATCTGTACTGTATCATACTAACTCCATACTCCCATGCTCATCTTCAAAATACTGAAAATTCTGCTATGTTTATATACAAAAATTCCTTTAATATTTCTCCTAGCAGTCATGCAGCTTTCATGCACAAGGCCACATTGCTACTTTTTAATTTTCCGAAAACTTCCTGGTGTTAAGGGCCTATGTAGCAGCTGAAATACTTCCCAGTGTGTCTCAGTGTACAAGAATGTCACTCACTATCACTGAGGTGTATCAATGTTTTGAAAGGTATTTTGAAAGACATAATTAATTTTGTAAACATTCCTAACACAAACCAAATATAAAACACAATCTAGAATTTCTTAAGAATGAGAAAAACTTCCCTTGAACAATAAAACAGCATAATGGGTTTAGATGGCTAAATTTTGGTACCCAGGGAGATTCTGCAGTAGCTGCTGTGAAGATATGGACATGGTCAGCCCCAGACAGCTCCAACATAGACCCTTCCCCAGCCTCAGCTGGGCCCATCAGGCGTGCTGATGGTGCCTATATTAAGGAAGAGTGAAAAACGTGCTGGAGTAGGAAGGCAGAATGAAAAAGAAAAACTGTGAATGCAGCAGCCCAGTAGACACCAAGGTCAGTGCAGAAGGAGGGGGAGGAGGTGCTCAGGCACCGGAAAAGAGGTTCCCCTACAGCTCCTGGTGCAGAACATGGTGAGGCAGCTGTGCCCCTGCAACCCTGCAGAGAAAGAAGTAGCAGAGTGGCCCCTGCTTCTCTGTGTCACTCAGGGCAGGGAGGAGATACTTATGAAGAAGAGAGGGCTGGAGGAAAGTGGCTTTAGTTTTGTTTTTGCTTCTTACCATCTGACCCTATTTTAATTGTCAATAAATTGTCAGTCTTCATCAAGTTGAGTCTGTTTTGCCTGTCAAACAAGTACTCTCCCAGTCCTTATTTTGGTTCACAAGCTTTTTAATCTTATTTTCTTCTCCTGTCCTTCTGAGAAGTGAGAGCCAGAGAATATCTGTGTGGGAGTCTGACTGCCTGCCACAGTCACCCACCGGAAACTGCTACTTCTCTCTCACGGATAGGAACAGACAACAGTGTTTAACTAAAACCCTCCCTTATCAGATGATTTTAAAAGTTCTGGAATAACTTTATTTTTAGAAGGTCCTTCAAGGCATTTCAGCAGATTAACCTGTCCTTTCTGAATCCTTACTTAAGTTACTGAGAATATAAGGACCCAACTGTTCAGATTGGTGCATGTCTGTGTATGCACAGAAGTCCAGTGGGAGGCACTCAGACAATTTAATCTTAATGTATGTGATGCCTCCAAAGCAGAGTCCTCATGAAGAGAACTCTTTTCACATGAAACTAGCCATGTGACAGCTTGTGGCAATTAAAAAAAAAAGCTCTTCATCCCCACAGCCAGACAACAGGTAAACAAAAAAAAAGTGCCCAAAGCCCCTCTTCCCTCCACAAATTGCCAAACAAAATGAACAAACATAAAAAAAGGGAGGTGTTTCCACATCATGGTTCTCTTAACAGAAATAACATAGCACACAGAAAAAAATTTAGGTACATACTAAACTCTGGGGTGCCAGCTATTTGAAACAAATCTGCATATAAAGACTAATCAAATATCTGTATCTCATCTATTCTTGGAAAACATCTGCATATGACTCAACAGACTTCCAATAACCAATACATGTTACTTTTCTCACCTGAAACAATATGAGAGGCAAGTACAGAAATATTTTCCCTTGAGCATCAATGATACAACAAAATGGGACTCAATATTGGAGCCAGTTTTCTTTACCTTCCCCTGTGCTCAGTATTGGGGCCAGTCCTGTGTAATGTATCAATGACCAGGATCAAGTCAACAAGTTCACAGATGACACCAAACCAGGCAGGAGTGTTATCTGTTAGAAGGTAGGAAGGCTTTGCAGAGGGATCTGGACAGGCTGGATTGATGGGCTGAGACCAATTAGATGAGGTTCAGCAAGCTGAAATAATAGGTTCTGTCCTTCAGATTGTCACAACAATCTCATGCGGTACTACAGGGAAGAGCTATTAGGGAAGAGCAGCAGGAAAGCTGCCCAAAAGAAAAGAACCTGCTGATGCAACTGAACATGAGTGCACCCAGGTGCTCGAGAAAGGCCAATGGCATGCTGGCCTGTATCAGCAATAGTGCGGCCAGCAAGACCAGGGCAGGGATTGTCCCCCAGTACTCAGCACTGGTGAAGCCATACTTTGATTGTGTCCAATTCTGGGCCCCTCACTACAAGAAGGACATTGCGGTGCTGGAGCCTGTCCAGAGAAGGGCAACAGAGCTGGTGAAGGTTCTGAAGCACAAGTCCTGTGAGAAGCAGCTGAGACCTGGGGCTGTTTAGCCTGGAGAAAAGGAGGCTCAGGGGAGACCTTATCACTCTCCACAACTACCTGAAAGGAGTGTGTAACCAGGTGGGGGCTGACCTCTTCACTCAGGTAACAAGAAACAGGAAAAGAGGAAATGTTGTACCAAGGCATTTTTAGACTGGACATTAGGAAAAATTTCTTCACCAAAAGTGTTATCAAGCACTGGGTGGGCAGCCCAGTGTAGTAGTTGATTCACTATTCCTGGAGATATTTAAAACATGTGAAGACTTGGCACTTAAGGACATGGTTTAGTGGTCAACTTGGCAGTGTTAAGGTTATGATCTCTTCCAAACTAAGTAATTCTTCAACTCTAATTCTCAGCTGATGAAATATATGAACAAGAATGAGTGGTAAGTGGTCATCCCACTTGAAAGAAAGTGATACCTCGTTATTTTGTTTTTTTTTTTTTTCTTTTATAATGAGCTTGCTCTTAAATTCTTTTTCTACTTTACACATCAACAGCTCCTTAGAACACTTTAGTTTTCCAAACTGCTGAGCTACCAGCAGTTAAAAATGCAGGCAAATAATTTTTGTTTGGAGAACTTACCCCTACCATCAAGTGAAGAGGGAATTAAATTGCCTCCTGCTTCATCTGAAGTTTTTAGTGAAGCTTTGCTTTTTGCCAAAGTATCTTCCTGCAAAATAGATGGTCAGGTATCATAAAACTATTAAAATCACTGACCTAAACACAGGTAAACACAATAAACCCCCACAAACTAAATAATCCTCAACCCATCCACAGATAAGGGCATAGGGATCTTTTCAGCCTTTTTGTTGCTTGTCTTAGTGGAACCATCATTTCAGCCCTCTGGTATTACAAAATCTACACGGGTGTCTCTTCACTGGTGTACAAGCAAGATTATGCTGTATCACATTTTACAAAAGCATCAAAACAATGATCTCACAACAATTAAGAAAATATTTTGATTTTTTTCATGTATGTTAAAAACAAATTCTATCCTCAAACTCAAACATATAATGAAAAATGGCACCCAAGCATTAGCAGAATGCTAATTAGGTCTTTTTTCGTTACAGTGTCCCACTGAGAAGCATCAGAAATATTATTCTGTTTCAATCCTCCAGAATTATTAATAATTAATCACTACTGAAAACTTTGATTCAATATATGTGATACACTGCTGAATACTTCAGTGTTTTATTTACTAACAAACAGGGAGTCAAAGAAATATAGAATAACATTCAACATTTTTTCTCCTTCTGGAATTCCATTTGTTATTTATAACCTTTAGCAGAAAGCAATTAAGTACAACAATGCAGACTTTTTTTTTTTTAATCTGTTGAAACTATTGGATAAGCAACTGCTTACTTATTATTTCCATGTGAGAAAGAAAAAAGCAAACTGCTAAGTACAGGAACATATGTGATCGCTACATGAAATCTAGATCATACCAGCACATATTTACGTTCTGGTGGTACCTGTCTTTCCTCTATCTATGGGAAGCACAGACAAGGAAAGAACAATAAGAAAGTGCAGGAGACAGCAAGCACTGACACCACCACTTAGAAGAAGAGCCCTAAAACCTCTAGTTCTGAACCTCCTTGATCACAAGGTACTTAAATAGGTCTTAAATTGCCATACTGAATGCAAAATACTGGCACTAATAATGCTTGTACTTTTGACAAGTTTTATTTTCACGAGTTCTGCAACATGGGTTGCAGATAGCATTGGGCTATCTTCAGTATTCAGCAGAACAGACAAGTGAGGTTGACTAAGGACATAGTGTCACCTTCCACCAAACTTACCCTAGTACTTTTATGATGTACATTCAGTATCGCACTTCCTCCCAAACTCTGCGACTTGTGGAAATCCAGACTGCTAGCTTCAAATGTGGGTACAGGACAAGACTCTGATTTTGGAGTTTCAGTTGACTTCTTGTTTGTAGTTTTATTGAACCTGTCTAAATAAAGCATGTAAAGGCTAAGTAATTAAAATTGCTTGTGATATTTCTAGGTACATTTTATAGTACACTAGTTAACATAACAACAGGTATTGACAGGAGGATTGCTGCTATGCACAGCTCATATTAAATAAAGAACTTAGCAATTATAATCAACTTGCAAACACAACACTGACTGAACAAGCAACTATAAATTCAGATGTTCATTTTAGAATTTTTTGTATCAGTTTACATAAATTTGTTCAATCAGGAAAAGCCAGGTCACCATTCCTTCTCAACAGTCACACAGAAAAGGTATCTTTTTTTCTTAACTATTCTAGATTTAGAAACATAGGCACAAACTGCAGCATATTGCACAGATGCCCATTCCATGTACTTATAACCAACAACATGCTCATACCTGGCTTCACGGAATCTCTGCTGCATGTAGAAGCCTGGAATGAAGTCCTGTTCACAATTCTGACAGAAGCTTCACTTCCATCATGCTTTTTCTTGTCCAGTTTTTTCTCACCTTCTTTTGATCTCCTTTGCTGCAAGTATTTGTGACATATTTAGTAGGTTTTACTGAAACTCTGTAAAGCTAGCAAATGTACATGAGTAACACTTAACCACCTCTGTATCTGGAGTTTGACCATCAAGTTAATACAAAACAAATAGTTAGTATATCATAACCACAAGCAACCAATAAAAATAGGAACAGCCATTTAGAGATATGCTGTTTAATTTCATCTACCTTGTTCCCAGTGCCATATTTAGCATATATTATAGCCCAAGTAAGATGAATATATACATATGCTTCTAGACAATCACATTTTTTTGGATGTCATTAATCGGAGCGCTTCGAATAGTTTAAAATTGTTTGATATTAAATCATCCAGTTTGGTATTAAATCATCCAATCACGTTTTCTAAAACAAAGTTTCTTCTAGAACAGGGATAAATCTTAAAAGCATGCAATCTTTTGACTAAATTACGTATTATGGGCAAACTTTGTAAGACTGACGTCACAACATCCAAAAAAAACTTGGGAGTAAAGTAGTTAGAGAAGACACACCTACATGATTCCTGTAAAGGACACACACTCACCCATACTGAATAGTTGTGAAAATCTTACAACTCTTCCATGAAACACAGTTTGGCAGAGCTGGGCTTAGGAATCAGCAAGCAAGGTACAAGCACCAGGTTTCCTTCTATGCAAACTATACTATACCAGCCTAGACAAATGTCTTAACTCTGATTACAGGATGCTGGACTAAATTCAAAGTACATTTGGCAGCAAAACTGTTTTCTTACGTGGGAGGGCAAGGCATTTCTTGATCTCCAAAGGCAAATTGTTAAAGCATTAGGACACATGATCAATTAATGCAAAGCTGCAAAGATCAATCACTTCTCTGAAGTTCACAAAAAAATGTGACAGGGAAAAATGACAAAAATACTGTAAAACAGTACAAGGCCCATACAAACATCATAGAACTCCTCCCAGGAGCTTAACTAAGTTTCTTCATATTCCACCAACTTGTGCTAATGCTGAGCTCATCCTTTCCCCAGACAGCTTCAGCACTTAATCCTCCTCTCAGCAAGAAAACTAGCAATTTTAGGTGTCTAGACTTTGTGCTTCATGTTTAGTAATGCTTGCTTAGGACCTAGTCTTAAAACTCCTCTGCACAGGCTTGACCACAGTGAAGTTACCAGGTCTCTGCCTAGGGAGTAAGGTCCACCAGAAGGACGTGACTGCAGAGCAGATCAGATGAAACTGCTGGAAACAAAAGCAGCCGTACAAATCTAAGAAACACAATGTCTAAACACAGAGGAAAATGAGTTTACAATACATTGGGGGGTTTTTTTCCCTTTTGTATTTTGAGAGGTTAGTCTATTTTTTGTTTAAAAATATTTTGCAAGTTTCAGGAAATTAATCCCCAAACAGACACACACAAAAATGACTGAAGATGTTTGTGGAACCTCAGTTTTACTTCTGACTGAAAAAGAGTACATTTCTAACATGAAGCTTTCTTCCCTCTCCCCAGCAGCACAAGTTCCTCTTTTCTTGTGGATTCAGGTCTTCAACCTGTAGCAAGTCTTAGAAATCCTTCAACAACATAAGTGGTTTTACCACTTATCAGTCAAACAGATGATTACAGACACCAGGTCTGTCTTAAGTCAGGTTAATGGAAGCTGCCTTTTTTTTTTTTTTTTTAAATCCCTTCTCCCATCTCTCAAGCTCAAAGAGTGAAAAAAGAAAGCACAGCTCACAAATGAATGGCCTTCCCCCCGCCTCCCCACTTCAGATACTTTTCTCTGAGAAAAAAAATACATTTCCCCTCACATTCCAAAAATTCTGCTTGAAAATTTGTATTAATCTGAAGTGTAGAACTGCATGAACTTTTTGGTTTTCTGAAGCTGGGCACATTACACTACTATCCTCTTTAAATGCCATTCATGACCAATACAAGAAGGAAGAGTGATGATTCACTTTAAAAGTACAACCCAAAATTTATAAAGATTGATTTAAAGTAAGAATTTAATATTAATTTTTAAAGAAACATAAATTTGCTCACCTTTGAAAGACTCTTACTTTCTTGTCTGACTGGGTATGTTTGCTCAGCAGATTCACTGCCCATTCCTGAACCATTATAATGTGTTGACTTGTTGGACTGATACTGTGATCCAGCTACTGGATACACATTTGTAACAACATCAGGTGAGTAAGAGCAGCTGGAGTATTCACGGAAGGCAGGATCTCCCAGAACACTATGTGATGGATATTGAGAAAGAAAGCAAAGTCATCCTGGGGCAAGTCTTCAGCACCTACTTGTTGCCTAAACAAACATATTCCTTGTCTAAAAGAATTTGTTTAACAAGAAAGCTCTATTTCAGAAGAAAACTACTCTATGTTATTTCAATTAAGTATTTACTCACTGCTACAGACTTCTTTAAAAACAATTAGTCTTGTTTGGGAAAAGATGTAGTTAAGCAAATACCTTAAAACACACATTATCCATTTCCAAATTTCAAAGCTAGTCTGCTTTGCAGTTATAGTTCTCATGCCTGTTTAAGATTACTAAGATTCTTTATGCTTATTTTCAGTAAGCCCCTTCTTGTGAAACAAACCAAAAGCACAGTGTAAGGACATGACATGCATAACATACTTGACTACAAAAAACAAACATTAAAACCTGTCTTAAAATGATAGTAACAAAATGGGAGTATAACATTTTATGGAGTACAAAACATGTAGAATTATAAAATAGTAATTAACTGACCCGCATGTAACCATCACAATGTATGAAAACACAACATATCTAGGGCATGCCTCTTTCCTTCAAATATATTCTCAAAAATTCCCTTTCAATTTCCTTCTACACTTTGTCCAGAAAATATATAAAGCCCAGATTTGATAGGGAGAATAGAAATTTCTCAGCTTCAGAAAGTTGCACTCAGTTTTTAAAGCTGTTCTGCATGAAGCTGCCAACCTCAGAATTTTGTGTAGATAATGACAGAGAAACATTCCCACCAGTGCAAGAGCCTTCCGATAACACACTCTCCTGGGATGACTTCACATTACCTGTTGCAATTCTGACAGAATGTAGTCAAAACAATGCTTATAAACAGTTTACACACAAAGAAGTAGTATGCCAAATGAGACTCAAATATAATTATGTCTCAGTCCCAAATATAATTATGTCTCAGTTTTGCCTCAGTGAGGCAAAACACTCATTAGAAGATTACTGTTGTCTGGGTTGGGGTTGGGTTTTTTTTGACAGTAATTGACTTATTGCTAATGCTGTGGGCTTCCTCTAATGCATAGAACAGGCTACACTCACCTCAATGTTAAATTTCTAGTACAAATGAAAATAGCTTGAAAATACGAAGATTTGCTGTAGGATAAAACGATGGCCTACAATGATTGTGTTCACTAATGCTCTGAATTTTTAAAGAAACACCAATAACTTTGCAGTAATTGAATAATCAATCCAATGCTTAGGGTTCTGAGAAGCATAGATAAAACTATGTAACATCATAAGATTCTTCCAAGACTCATTTATTTCCTATCTTACTAAGTAGGCTTTTTTCTAGTTTGGTCTGGTTTAAAAAATACTTTATACTACTACCACAAATACCATTCCTGGGCTCTAATAGAAAAACCCCAAAACTTTCAGAAACCCTTAGCATTTTAGTAAAACTGCCTTTCTGGAGATGCACAGGTTGTGGAAAGGAGATCCAGGACAGGCCCCATATACTAAATATTTTACAGGATGAGAAACCTTCTTGAGGAACCTTTTTCCTTGTCTACAGCTACATCTATCTCAGCCTGGTTGCAATGCCACCATTCTTTCCTCCAAGAACTGGACAGAGCTCCTTCCAAAACACACAAAAAGTGGGCCAACCATTAAAGACCACCAAATCCTCCTTAATGCTCTGTAACTATACAGCCCCTTATGAACAAAAGACAAGGTACCTGGTATATGCCCAAAGAACATAAATGTAAGAAACTAAATCACTAAGATAATGCAGAAGCATTTCTACAGTTGGACTAATAATGTATTGGAACCCTGACTTTGTAAGAGTACTCAATGTCCAAAACCAGAAGGTTAAAATCCCCCAAGAAATAAGATTCAGAAAATATACATACTTATCCAAAGATGGTTCCTGAACAAATGGGTAGCATGTAGTTAAGTACCTAGGAAAGACACATGCTTCTGAGGGTTCTGACCATGCCACAGTTACCGCCGCATGCTTTGGAACAAATGGTTTGACCTCTGCTGACAACTTGATGCCCTGAGAAACAAAACGTTTTTTGGCTACATGCATTTGGAGATTAATGTTATTAAGTGAAAAACACTCAAGTCTCAGTGAGCTTAACTGTCATTGGAAAGTGTTAATTTGCCCTCTTCTAACAAAACATGCAAAACAACAAAGGTCACCAAAAGCAAAAGGAGAAATAAAAGTGAAAACAAAACGAAGGAATTCCAAGAAACATCTGACTGCTCTATAAAGTCACTTAATACCCTCATTTATCATTAAATACTCACAAAGGTCAGTTATGTAAAGGACGGAAGGCTGCTTAAAACAAGATGCAGTAAATGCAAATATATAAATTCTTAATTCACATTTGAACAGTACAAACTAAAATTCATAAATATACTAGCACTACTGTTAATCAAACTCTGAAAGTATGTAACAATGACTTTGTGCACATCTGTATTTTAAGGCAGTCTGTCTGAAATGAACACTTCATTTTAGCCTTCTTATTTCTAGCAAAACACAAATTTATTAAGACAAGTTTTCCATTTGTTCTGAATTACCATCGACTTAAACTGGATATGTATATATGGAAGGACAATGAAATGAGACTCGAAGTATTTACTGGCATGTCATCAAAACATGCAGGAAGCAACGGTGACCGTAGCCGGATCACTGAGAACCTGACCAGGAGATAGGTCCATGTGCGTAACACTACTACTACTGGCTAGAATATGGGCACCTAGCCTTAAAACGTCTGGGATGTCCACCTATCCTTGCAGCAGACTCTCCACTCTGAATGAGAAAAGGCTTCCACACCTGAACTCACTGGAAGTTAATGTCTGGAGTTCCCCATCCCAAGCGGTGGGAAGTGATTCGCTGCCCTCTAACCTGAGCGACCCCTCCCCCCCGATTTTGACCTTCTAGAAGGACTCTTCCCTCAGTCCTGAACCAAAGGCTGATGCAAGGCGCGCTGGGAGTCACCATGACCAGGGAAGTGTACNGGCGCCGCGGGTCTGGAGGCACCGAGCGGGGGAGGCGGCAGGGCCCGGGGCGGGCTGCCCACAGGTGCGGCCGAGCCTGTCCCGGAGGAGAAGGGACGGCAAGGAATAAAGGCAGGCATGTACCGGTGACAACCACCCAGGAGTCCGGTGGTCACGTTCTGGAGAACAGCATGACTTAATCAGAGCTCACCAAGATTGGTAGTAAAGGTGCTTGCTTCAGACTTGGACAATCCTACTCTAACCAGGCCTGGAGCAGACAGCTTTGGCAGGCTTTGGAGGAAAGACTGCAAGGGTTTGTTTCCTCACTAAATTTTACAAGTTACTTACGTCATCTGTCTCTGTTGAGAGCACACATTACACAGACAGGGCACATACTTCAGCCCTGCTTTTGTTGGCCTCCCAAATTGTACACAACTATAATGTAATTCACCTTTGAAATCAACCCGTTACTCTTGAGTTACTGAGTTACTCAATATACAGAAGCACCTTCTTTAAAAAGTCTCTATGGCTACTACTACAGAGTCCCAAGAAGCCACAGTGACAATTTGGATGCAAGACAGGAAAGAGCAGGCTAAAACCTGAGTAAAAAATAACTGGTATTGGCAAAGTTAAACAAAGGAGCCTAAAAAGCTCTTTGAAATACCACGTAGTACTTGACCCTAAGTTTATACCAAGTAATACCAGGTTCACCAAATTATTTTTGCTTTTTTTGAGGTAGGTACTCTTAAAAACATTAGACAATGAATATTTGTTTTGTCTAGTAAATTACAACTCCAGAGACCTATGTTTCATAAAACATTAAAAAGTTTATTTCTTAAGCCTTCTTACTACTAAACAGTTGATGTATTGGATCTGAACATACTACACTACAGCAGAAAATATGAGTGCAAAAGTTACAGAACAGTAACAATTGACAAGCTAATCAGAACATGCAACACAAACATCAACACAAATTTAAGTCAGAAAGGCACTTACATTAACAGTAAAAGATAAAGTCATCACTCTTTGAACATCATAGCAGCCTGCTTGAAATTTCATTTGACTGAGCTTTGTTGCTGTGAATAATACAGCTCATGCACAGGTTTGGATGTATGTTTTGTAAATTTAAAGTATTCACTGAATACTACCAACATATATACACTCATATACATAGTTCCAGAAGATTCAAGAGACGATGGTTTATTTCTGCTCATCCTTTGGAAGAGGCCTTCTGAAGAGCAGAATATGTGGTTCTGCAGAAAGAAAACTGAACAGTGTCAGTGTCCAAATCTTGATTAAAGATATTTCTTTAATCTTGAATGATAGTTTAGTATCAAGTAATTAGGAAGCCTAAGTATGGCCCCACATGTAATATTAACAGACCAAGTTTGTAGTGCTCTTCTAACAGTCAAGTTTTTATACACCCAATGCTGGCAGTATCATAAACTTAAGATCCTTACAGGAGGGAAGTATTGGGAAAATAGAGTATTTTAAAATGTCTCTTTACATTAGGCTATTTGATAAACACTGTTACTGTAACTTAAGACTAAAAGACTGATACTGTCTTTTAGGCACATATCAAACCAACAAACTCCACTTTGGTTAATACAGCCAGCTTACATTATTATCAATCTTCTTAATTCTAAATGCTTCCAGGAAAGTCTAAAATACCAAAGGTACCCAAATAAGGGAAATACTGGAAGGGTATGCTAATTTCTTTACCTGGTTCTTCAGAAACTTGGAACTTCATGCTGCTGCAATTCATCAATCGCCTCTTACTTTTTAGTCAGGCTTGTCTGTTACCTGGTAAGTTACCTGGAATTGCTGCTCCCACAATACCAACATCCTAGTTAGTTTGAGTTCTAGGGCTTTGCACCCCATGAACTGAAATAGTGATTTTTCAGGAGGTTCTACAGCTAAAGCTGAAATAATACTCTAGAATTTTCAGAGGATCAATACAGGACCTTGTTTACATGAGCATCTACTAACTTGTTGTACAAAAAAGTATGTGTATCAGACTTATGATCTAAAGATATGTTGCTACATTAACTTTCAGTCACTGCATACTCACGTTATTTAAGAACTCACAAAAAGCCTATTTCTATGGGCAGAGGCAGGAACACTTTCAGTCTGGTATTTTTTGTCTACAGATAAACTATACATATCTAAGACAAGGCTCGCATTTTCCAAGTCTAGAAGCAGGATGTGAAAGGTTGAAAACAAAGATTACATAGCCTTTGCTGGCAAAGGACTAAAGCAGCAAGAAGGGAGTAACATTCAGTAATGAATTCCAAATGGATTCCACAGTAAGAGTTACACATCACACACTTCAGCTGAGCACCAGTTGATATTTGACTCTTTCATTTGTCTAATTCTGTTCAGATGTGCTCACCTGGCTCATGGATCATATAGTGAACCCAGCCAAGACTCTGCTGAACACCAAGTCGTCTCCACTCTTCTTCAGACATCAGATGAGATTTTGGCACTTGTTTTGAAAGTTCTCGTGGCAGCATCACATGTCTGTAGAGGTTTAATTATTAAACACATGCACAAAATACTGCACACTAGAAAACTGGAACAGATCTGCACTGAAAGACAGTAAGCAGGTTATGAATACTCACTTTTCCTTTAAAGAAAACAAGAGTACTGACTCTTGGCATGTATTTGATAATAAAATTCGTCCCAGAATCCAGTTTAAAGTCACTTACTACTATTAAACGTTACATCTGTAAAGCGACTGCATACTGGGAGCCAAACTGTCTTCCAGAAGAGATTTAGACCCCTTCAGACTTCAATGACGGTACACTCAGAGAAGCATGCGCTCCCGGCAACAGGCTGCCGTATCAGCTACTTGAAAGATAAGAACTTTGGACTTCTAAAGATCTGTAATACCGCTTTCAAGTAAGCCTAGAAAAGTTAAACTTCAACAGTCCCCCGTCGGCAGGGGCCCACGCTGCCCCATCCCAGGCTCTGCCACAACTCCCTCCCCGGACTTAGCGCAGCGGCTACCACCCCTCCGCTATCATCCTGTGGCCAGGGCTTGTGTTGGCCGCTCGCCCAACAATCTGAGCTAACAAATAACAGCATTCGGTCACTCATCCCCTTCGCCCCACCAGTCCAAAGCCACGCGGACACCCCACATGGGGAGGCTCGCCACAGCCCCTCCCCGCTGGCTTTGCGCCCTCTCCGGCTCCATTTTCCTGGCGGAGCCTC
>VWYO01004945.1:8952-85111 GCA_013400275.1 Rhadina sibilatrix
CGCCGGGCGGGGGCCGTGTCTCGGCGCCGCGGAATGGCTTCTCCGGCTGCTGCCCGGCGTGGGGCCTGCCCTAGTTTGTCTGCTGCGGGGGAGCGTCGGTCGCCCGGGCAAATTCCGTCCTGAATGATAGAAGTTTCCTCGTTAGCAGCTCAGCTTCCTAGTTTAATGCTTACACGCCCTCTGTGGAAAGCGATGAGCTCACGCCGTCAGGCGCTGGCCGCTGCGCCTTCGTGGCCGTCCCACCCCTGCTCCCTCACCTTGCGCTGCCTGACTCGGAGTTACCGAGGGTCTAAGGGAGCGAACACACCCAAGGGAAAAACTGACAGCCTCCACCCACGCTTTGGTGTTTGGGTGTGCTACTTTAAAGTTGGATACAAACAACAACAATTAATGCCGCACATATTGTCACAGTGTTTCACGTAAACCCGGGAACATTGCTGTACTTTCTCTTCCAAGTATTTCAACGCTGTCAGTGCCAATACAATGGTACTGAAAATACGTGTTGACTGACAAGAGTCGTGTACCAATACAAGTTTGAAAAGCAGGCAGTGCATGGGTCACACGGCTTTGATACCGGCTGGGCTTGGATTGCAGAGTACCGTTGTGATCCAAACAGAAACAGTGAATTTCTGCTTAATTTCCTGGACTGTCTGAAATGTGTATTTGATGACCTATTGAGTATGCAATATGCCATTTTAACAGTCCTGGAGCCTGGAGATCTGCTCAGCCACAACACAGCACATAAAGCTGACAGCGGGGTGGATTTGTACATGCTGCTCACCTTATGCTCCTTAATTGTGCTCAGTAGAGACCAAATCTAAGGACAGAGGTAGTTCTGTTTTCACGCTAATTTAATCCCTGGCTACTCTACTGGGACTGCCACCAACTAAAATGGAATAGTGTTTTACAGTGATAATCTGTTTACTGAGAAATTGCCAAAATGCTAAGAAATGCCATGTTATATGAGCCATTGAACAGCAAGGGAAAATGGTATGTCATGTTACTATTGACCTGTCCCTGATTTTAACATATGACTAGATGAGAAAAGTCCTTTAAACCCCTACCAGTCCTTGAAAGTAACTCAAATTGATATTTCCTGTTCAGAATTATTGTTTGCTTCATCTAATTTCTTATAGGGCTTTGCATGAAAGGTTTAATCTTTAGCAACAAAATATAGAGATGATCAAATTTTTATAAAACAATACTATTTTATAACAGTACTGCTATTTATTTTAAACTTCTTGCCTGTATGTGAGAATTGTACGTTCAAGTATCCAGCTTTTATCCAGATACAGAAAATAAGCATGCATTTCTACTAGGATAATAATATTCCCTTACTGTTTCTTTACTTTTCTCCGTCTTCACAGAGCATACAGCTCTACTTTGAGGACTACATCTATGCTTAAATTTAAACAATTAAACTAAATCAAAAATAATCATCAGAGTTTATAAAAAAGATAATTGTGTGTATATATATGTTTCCCAAAACATTAAATCACTTCTATTTCTTCTTGTTCAGAAAAGCCATTTTCTTCAAATGAGTCAGCTTTGGACTAAGGCCAAGCAAGAGAACTTTACCCTCACTGACAACAGATGTACAATTTCTCACTGGTGCCCTACACTGAGGCTATAATAAAGTTACTAATTTTTTTTAATCTCTTGCAAATGATTGATCATTCCTGTAGAATACCAAATAATGTATCCTTATCATAATCAATGTGAATAGCTCTCCGCAACTGATGCCGTCCATCATCAGCTCTTCAATGCACTTTTTTTACGTGAATTATCGTAACTTTTTTAGTGTGAAAATATTCTTTGGAAATGTTTACTGCAAATTGCCCAATGCATTTATAAATACAGCAGAGTAATAGATGGGTGTGAGAATTTATAGTAGCTGTTGCTCGGTTGGTGAATCTCCCATAGTTGTTAACATTAGTCGCAATGTAAGATGCTGTTTCACTTACAGTTTTAGCCATCAAAAATAAAAGCCTAGCCAAAGTCTGCTGAAACTACAGCTCGCTGGAGCACAGCTACTGAAGACATTTGGCACAGACAAGATATAACTACCTATACAAATTAAGAAAACACCAGGAGTTATCCTAGGGATCTAAAAGTGCTATAAATACCAAGACAGTATTTAGATTACAGCTCCAGCAGAGTCCCCAGCAATATTAATTCCCAGAGTTGGTATCCCAGTTACCAAATAATTACAGATTAAGTGCACAAAGTACAAAATAGAGAGTTACATAATAAATCTTTCAAGTGAGACTATGCATCTGATCCCACTGAATGTTTTAACTAATCTTTTATATACATTTTCATGCTGGACATCACATCCCAACTCCTCTCATTTTAATTTCTATTTTTATGTTTGAATAGGAGCACTAGTAAATACTGCAACAACATGCAGCTAAATCAAAAGAACATTTGGTGAAACAGTCACATGTATGTTTGTCTCTTTCAGGAGTTAAGTGGTCTGAACAATTACTACATAGTTTCTTCTGAGTAATAGGGTTTAATTGCTGCTTTTCCCTATTCTTACTACTGTTGTTCATTATGATTGCATGTTTCCACTTTTCCAGGAAATAGATCGAAAGGCCTCTGGGGTAAGCACTTCTGCTTGTTAAATGCTCAGGTAGTGACTTGAACAGTGGATTTCAACTTGATTAGAAGTGGGACTTCTGGGCATGATTGCAATATAAATAATAATAATAATGATAATAGTGATAATAGTAATAATAATAAATAGTGGAAGTAATACCCACTTGAAAGCCACAAAGAGGCAGTAAGGTTTTTTTTTCTTTAATGAGTATATACTGAAGTTTATTTTAAGTATTCCATAATTTAAATTTGCCAAAATGTCTTACTGCAACATTTTCTGAATTTATGTGGTTCACAACTGGATGACACCACATTTATGCTGGTGAAATTAATACATAACTGATACAATTCAGTGGCAAGTATTAGAAGTGTGTTGTTATAACTTCTAAATGCATAATGTATCTACTATATTTAAAGAGAAGCTAAGTAAACAACCTCTGTTCAGTCTAACTTCAATACAATCCCAAATATACACTGGCTAAGTATACCATACAAATAAATTTTCTTTGTATTTGGTTGCTTTGGTTTCTCAAATAGTAGAATCAAAGTGATGAATGCAAACATGTTGTGTGACTAAGTTTTGTAGTATTATGCAAGTACCAATAGAAAACCTTGGTAACACCACAGGCTATTTTTTATGTGCTGTGTTCTAGAAATGATTAGGAATGTTTTAGAGTTATTTTTAACCATTTTATTGTGACTTTTTGTTTGTATTTATCTTCATTGGTTAGCATGGGAGAGCTGGAGAATTCTGAGAAACACTTGGGACATGGAGGAGCATTTCATATGGAGGAGAAAAGACAAAAAGTTGTGTTAAGGTACTTTTACTTCTGCTTGATTTGGACTGCTTTGCTCCTGGATGGTCTCCTTAACACTGATTTTAAGCTATGCTGCAGCCTCTTAGCCTAAGGGCCTGTTTTGACAGCTGATGCCACCACATAAATCTTGTGCTGTTGAAAACAAAGAGAAAGGAATGAAAATGAAGCCATACTGTGTAAGGACACTGACATCTGTGGATCATAACCAAAAATTCTTTGCTGACTAGGTTAAGACAAAGAGTTACACATGATGTTGGCAGAACGAGCCGACTGCCAAGTTGCCTAAAATAAGCCATGTGCTCAGCATGTTGCCTATGCACCGATGGTAGTTTTCAACTGCCTTTGCCAAGTTCTTGGATCCTAGAAGGGTAACAATTAATGCTGTTGAAGATGTTTGTGTCCAAACAGAAATCCTTAAAGGATGATGTACTGACTTCTAGTCAGATCTGGAATACAGAAAATTTTCTACAGAAAATCAGTTATGCTAGCTCTGTAGAATCCATCATCACATAACCATTAAATAAAACCAGACTTCTCTAATTGTAGGATGAATTGCATTTATTTTACATTTTATGGCTTACCTCTATTTTGACAATAAATTTTTCTTAGAAGGTGCTAATGTTGATAATACAAATCTCTTAGCAGTCTTCAGCATTTATGTGTATGCACACATAAATTTTTTACCTTTCCCTTGTGTTTTTCCGTGAATAATATCAGTCATGTAAAAATAAATGCTAGCAATGTGTGGATTTTGGTTTCAGTGTTGGTTCCATGATATTTCAAATTTAATTTCTTATGGACTACCATATTTGGAATTACAAGACAAATCCTTTTGAAGCAAGGAGATGCAAACAGTCCAGTGAGATGAACTATCCTGTCTCCAGGCCAGCTAAACTGACAGATTGTAGCTTAAGAAAAGAGTTTTTGATTTCTAGAAAAGCCACAATAGAACATTTTTAGGAAAGTTAAAATTTTTTTTTTGATTGTTCTCCATCTGCAGAATATGGTTCATGATAAAAGATTGTTTCATTTGGGGAGAAATAATTACTTTTTTTCTGAATCTATTAGAGCAATTGCAATTTTCTCTCATTACATATGAAATTCAATTTTTAGTTCAAGTAAAAAAAGAATGATTTTGTCTTCCCTATTTGTCTTCTTTATGAAGTCTTCAGTTCTCCATTTTTACTTACTTTTTGCCTTTTTTCTTCTCACACAATCAATACAAATGACATAGTTCTAAGTGCTAAAATGTTGTCTTTTTCAAGTGTTTTATGCCTTCCCCTTCAAACAAACAAAATATTAAAAATTTCATTTTATCACTAGTACCACTGAAAACCTTATAGAAACATTATAGATATTTTTAATTTTCCTTTGACAAGAATGATTTCAGAGTTTTTTTTTAAATCTAAAATAGATTTAAAAAAATCTATTTTGCTACGTTCTAAGGCATGGTAGATGTAAACAATAAATTTTTTATGTTTTGATTCACAGGTTTCATCTACTGTCTTCCTAGACAAAAGGATATTTTTATACATCTTTACATGGTAGGTATATTCTACAGCATTATTCCATGCCAGTAAGGAATTAGTGACTTTCCAGGCCACAAAAGGGAAGAAGTTGTCTATTAACTCATTTCTATTCCTGCAAACAAGCAAAAGTGCTCAACAGAGAGCTTGGCTTTACCAAGTACTTTGAGAAATCACTTTAGTCTAGGGCTGTAATTATTTCTATTTCTAGAAAAAAGTATTTAAAATATTTTACTTTCTTAAACTAAAGTGAAAATGCATAGATTCTGATTAACCATGCTATTAGCAATGTAGCAGAGTTTACATCTGAGCATCATGACAGCATCCACTCAACCCATTTCCGTGAACATATTTCTAACTGTTGTGATTAAACAGCAAACATTCAGATGAAACAGACACATAGGTCAGGTGAGAGACACCTTCAATGAATTTTGACACTGTGGGATATAAATTAGACAAAGTTTGTAGAAAAGGTGATACCTTTCATTAGATCAACTGATAGAAATGGAGAAAAAAAGTTTTTGACTTGACTGACATCATTAATGAAAACTGAGAAGGAGGAAAACCCAAACTAAATTCAAGTAGGATGTATTTGTTTTAGTGCAATAAAATTATTTTAATCAATTAAACCACTGGAGAGAAAACAGCTGCTAACATGTATGTACAGAGGATGAATCAGCAAGAAAACTGTCAGCTTTAAAAATGTCTCCATTAAGAATGTAGTTCCCAGGATAACTTTTTAAACATGACTTGGAGGTCCCTTGTTAGTCCCTACTCTATGCAAGAGATGGACTATTTTTTAAATGAAATAATTATTCTCCTGCCCTTTTCTGTGTTTTGTCTGTGATCTGTTATCTGTGTCAGTTCATTGTAGTGAATAACAGCTGATGAGTTCCATGCATGTAATTCTCATGAGGATGTCTGATACTTAGTGTAATATATCACATTTTAAAGAGCATGAAGAAAACCCATGGAAATTAATTCTTTTGGTTACTGATATCAATTATGTTAAATATGTCAATATTCATGAAGTTTACTTTGGCTGTGCCAGCAAGGTTTCATTCTAAGGAGTGTTAGTATAAGGGAGGCCTGCTTTGGATTGTGAGTTTAATAGTGGAACTGTTGTTTAAAAAGAGATATGGTAAAGAAGAAGTCTTCAAGGAAGTGCAAATGCTGTAATCATCTAACAATTTTTTGGATATATACCAGCATTGAGTATCACGCAATAAACATGAATATTTTATCAATGAGGGCTTCCATTTTGCATTATTAGATTGACAGGTGGTATTTGAGAGGTTAATTCAAATGCAAGGCCTGCTCCTTGCAAGGCAGTTCTGAGACTTTTTTTTCTAGTGTGTCTTGCAGTGGCTAATTTTCTGAAGTTTTTTGATTTGTGGATTTCTCTACAAGGTACTTTGCCTTGTCACTTCTTGCCAGCCATGTTATCTAGAAAAGTGATGTTCATTTTCTAGTACACAAAAAGCAATAAATTCTTGATTTAGCAGTGGTAATTTGTGAGAAGTTTAGGTGAGGTTTAGTGGCACAGTTCTTTAAAATACATTACCATGAGTAGCTCATGAACATGATGTCATTACTGGCATGAGGGATAAATTTTAAAATATTTTCAAGCTTTAGTTGCTCTCTCCTACTGATTTCCACAGTTCTTTATGAGTAGTAGGCACCTTCATCTGAAAACCACTAATTTAGGTGTTTCAATATTGTATTAAATGAGAGAAATTATTGTTCTGGTTTCCAGTTCTTTATTTTTGACAGAAAATAATCTTGAATTAAGCCCCTGCACAACCAAGGGACCTTTGGGAGAGAAATCGTCTAAGATGTGAATATTCATAAACTGCTTTTTAAGACACTCAAATGTAAATGGCACTGTTCTTATCAGGCTCTTCAGCATTTAGAACTATGCAAACATTTTTTTTATCATACTCTGAAGAAATGGGAAATTGCCAGGGTGTGGTTGTATTCTTTTCCATCACGTATCTATTTTTACTATATAAGCTATTTTGCTTCTAGTTCAGTCATGTCATCATGTGTTAATGCAACCATAAAACAAAGAGTTTAACATATGTATATACACGCACAGACATAATTGAGCCACAAAAGCGTAAATCTGAAATATTATATGAGATGTATATGTATATAAATGAATGTGTCATGTACCTATATATGTATGCATATGTATACATATGTGCACAAATATTGAAGTGAAACCATTCACCCTTGCAGTGTGAAATGCTTATGGCGTAGATTTAATTTCTCTTTCATTTTAAGAGGATAAATGCCAGTACAAATATACAGACACAAAAGCTATGTGAATCCCACATATGTCTAGAAAAAGTAGTGATGTGCCAGGAAAGTAATTTAACAGGTATGCTACTGTCGCAGAAATTTAAAATATAAGGATCTGCTTTTTCAAATGCAGAGATACTTTACATAGGAGCAAGCTTATTGCCTTCACTGATATTGCTAATAGAAATAAGATGCTACACCTGTCTCTAGATCCATTACCAAAGGGCTTGTTTACACTGAATCAGAAAAGTACACTAACTCTGTTTTCATTGAAACGCCTTAATTCCACGTGATACAGTTTTAGTATGTACTCACTCTTGAGATAAGGCAAAGTCTACGTACCCATCTGATGCTTATTAAATGAGACACACATAATATTTTTCTGAGCTACTGCCTTCCTGCCTTTCCAAAGCTGAGAGTATGCTGGAATGATCAGGAAGCTAAGAAAGGCCCCTACTTGCCCCTGAACTTCACTTCCTCATTACAACACTGCAGGCTCATAACACAGCACAGCAAGCCATTTTCATCTCCTGTTCAGCAGAAATCAAATACAGCACTTCAGAGGGCACTAACAGACCCTAACAAACAGCCTCCTCACAGAGTAGAAGGAGCTTAGACCTTGTTGAAATGAGGACAACAATGTCTGGCTGCCATAGGCAGCTCATGGCACTTGTTCTACTGCTCTATTGCCATGCCACATAAAATACCATAATCCACTTCCAGAGAACAAAAACAGATTACCAGCAATCCTGCTTTTAGCTGCATACATGAGCAGAAGCCTGACTGGGTTTTGTCTAGGAAAGACGTACCGAAGGCAGTTTGCTGTAGGCAGTGCTGATGCCAGTGTACACAGTGAGAACTCCAAGGCTGATCCATTGTCTTGTCAACAAGGCTCAGATAAAATCCAGGACCATTGTGTCTGAGTGCCTAAGTGTCTTGGCTGTATACATGCAAAGGGAGCAGGACAGGTGTTCAATTCACCTATCTGACAGACTACTTGTGCTGACAATCCTGAGAAGGGAACATCAGCCAGTAACTCTTGTTTTGCCTGGTTAATATGCCATTAATGTGAAAAGCTATGGAAGAGGTAGCAGGTGAGGGAGTATGACTTGCAGTGTTATTTGTAGGCATTTAAAACTCCTCTGCTCCTAACAACCAGCTGCACTCTGCAGAACTCTTCTTTCCCTAACTGCTCAGTTCAGTTGCTTTCATTTGTACATTCCAAACAGTGACCATACTAGAAGTTTCAAGAGCCAGTTAAAAATAATGATGTCTCAGCAAATGCAATAGTTTAGTCACTCTTAGATGTTCAGTGGAAAACACTCCTTTCCCTTGCTCTCCTTCCCCACCATACACATTTTCTCTTTCCTCCCCTCCCTCTCAAGTGCTTGAGCTTAGAAGGAGAAAGTCCTGAAACTCTCAGTACTGCAGCAAACATGTCAAAGTTCTCTGCCATCATCCCTTACCAATAAAGAAGGAGAGGCATGAGCCACTGTTAACTATTGAAATTTTAAATAACCAAGCTTCACTGGAAAGAGAGCATTTCTCAGGGGAATAAAAACTGAATTTAAGATGTCAAAATTATTATTGCATAGCTGTCTTGTTCCTTATTCCAACATTGAAAGCAGCGACTGTGCTTCAGAGAAGATTAGACTGCTTCTGTTCCACTACATATAGAAAATGTCCTATGAAACCTTTCTTTCCATAATGATTGCATGAAAAGGGAAATCACACAGAGCCAGTGCTGCACCAGTGCTGCACTCTCTCTCCTATTTAGGGACTACAATAAAAAGGAGATTGATTAGCTGCTAATGAATACTGAAGACCTTCCTGGAGCTGACTGTAGTTCAGCCATCATTCAGAGAATGACCAGCCTTTGAACAGTGAAAAGCAGAGCGATAAACAGAGGTGTTTTGGTCTCCACTGAGGAAGAGTGCTGTCTTGGGAATAGAAGTCAGTCCCAGCAGACCACGGTGGAATGTGTGGAGAAGAGGCCAGTTTTACCACCTCCAAATATCATACAGGTGTCCCAGCAGTTGTTTAATTTTCTTGTCTGTGAAGCAGATAAAAGTCCTGGCAAATTTCAGTTATGCTGCCTGTACATACAAGCTCCTGGAAATGCAGATATTAAAGTTTTTTGTAATGGAAGAATCAACACTCTGAACACTGCAGGAGTAATCCTTTAGGAAAGAAGTGTAAGTACAGATTCCACTAAGAAGGCTACAGTGTAGGGAGAAGCTGCTGACATTGAGAAACATGATGAATAATACTTAGAAAGTAATACCTGTTGGTCACTACAGAGGAAATGGATGTGAGAAGTTAGCATGTACTCTCAAGTTAATGTACAGCTGTGAAGAAATTAAGGATATAAATGAAAATAAATATTATCAAGTAGAACAGAAGGACATTCAGTGGTCTTAGTCTTGGGAGAACAGGGAAGCTGAAAAAGGAAATGAAAATAGGTGAACTAATTTTCAAAATTAATATAGTCACATATGTCTGGGAAACTATTCTGCAAACAAGCAGGGATCTGCAGTTGGGGTGAACACCCTGTTAGATGTAAGGCCACCATGTCCATGTTTTCTTACCACAGTGCAATAGTCACACCACCCCTTCATCATTCCAACATCTGTTTCTCTCTCCAGGGTAACTTGCTTTTCCTCCTAGGGCTTTATTGAAGAGCAGATGTGATAGTCTGATGGAAAATGAGGTGAAGGCAACCAAAGGAGTGGGAAAAGTCATTAAGTCTGTGGTGAAGATGACTACAAAGGAGAGGGAGACTAGTAAGTGGAAGGAGAGAGAGGAGGGAAGGGTAAGGAGGGGACAAAACAGGTAGGTAATAAAATACCCACTTTTGGCCTAGCATGCCATTCCAAAAAGAAAACTGCAGACCTACACCATACATACTCCACTTAATGAAATCAACAAATACATATCATCAGGTCTCTGGAACTTCTGACGAAAGATTTAAATTGGATTGAGTACTTTTCTGTTTTCGGCCTTAAAATGCTCTACCAGAGCATTGTGGTTGTTCACAGCCACTTGAGGATTTAAGATTGAAATGAATTAGAGACTTTTCAATAAAAGGCTGAATCTAGAGCCAGTAAACGTATTTTGGCACTTAATTCCATTTATTTCGGAGGAAGTAAGAGTCCCTAAGTACTTCCTCTGCTGTGAGCTGGATGTGTTACTCACAGAAAGTACAGTTACAATGGAGGCCCTAGGACTCTGCTAATTTATCCCACTTGACAATTCTCATCACAGATGTAGGAAAAATCCACTGTGGCAGTACGACAGTGCAGCAAACATGGCCCATCTAAATAAAGGACATTTTACTTGTCCTTAGCGAGATATACTCAGATATACTCTTCACCCAGTGCCCAGGTTAAAAATTAAATTGGTATATATTTTAGCTGTTCTTTAATGCTTGAAATTAATTAGTCAGATGTTAAATACATTGAGGCATCCAAATTAATTATATTGCACACAAATTGTTTATGTAACTTGCAGCCTTTTGTATAACTGAAGTATTAAACATTTTGTTAGTATATGTGTATTTGTAATTTTGAATGTTTTGTACACCTCATTCATTTTCCTTCACTGACTTCTGAATCATGACTGAATCATGAAAGATTGAATTTCAGTTCATGTGATCTTTGCTGTCTAAATCACATAAATTTTAAACAGAGAAAGTATTTTATACATTTAGAGAGCAAGAGAGAGGCATCTATTCACTAGGTGTTTTAAACAAAAAAAAAATAGTGTGCAAATACTCTTTTTTGTTGGTTTTTGTTTGTGGTTTCTTTTGTTGGTTTTATTTTTTAAGAAACATTTTCATATATGTTGAAGCTAGCCATTTTTAAAGAACTACATCTTTTTGAAGAAGGCCAATATATAGCCAATGTCATTGTAAAATCCATCTTTTATGAAGTCTTTTTGTTGACATGCACCACTACTTGTTAAACTTTGCTGATAAAAATATAAAAGAGTGGGCAAGTCACACTGCAATTAAAAATTACATGGAACAGTATACAGTTGTCTTCTAAGTTTCCCATTTCCATTGGTGGCAATTTACATAACAGAAAGCTAGGTTAAAATTAATTCCTTATGCTCTTTGGGGAGTAATAACTTGCAGAAATACTTTGCTGTTTCTCTCTTCCACACCCAGATATTTTTTGTGTAGATTTCAGATTTCAGTTACAAAACATAACATAACATAAACACAACAGTGATAAAATGAACTTGATTTAAATTCACTTAAATATAACCTGTCCCCTGTTTTTAATTTTCTACAGTACATTCCATTATTTTCCAGATGGGATATCCGTAGTAAAGAAACACAAGGCAGACTTCCTATACAGAATGAAAATTAGTTTAAGTACAAATACAGCATTTCTAATGACACTGTTGTGTGAAGTCAATGTTCTGTTTATCTACAGGACAGGCTGTTACTCTACAAAAACTGAAAGACAGTTTTACACATCAAGTGATCATAGAAAACTGTTAGTGCCCTGCAGCAGTTTAACAGTGCAGGGGAAGAGAAAAGGCAGAAGTTTAAAAGCTACCATTGCAGTAAATACAGTAGAACAAAAACTGAAGACAGACTTTCAATATGAGTCTACATTTCTTTCTCTTAAAAATGTTCTTGAAAAAAGTTCTAAAAAGGCAGATTCAGGAAACAACTACCTCTCCATTGTAGATAGCTTCATATGGGAAAAGTGATAGAGTAGCCCACACTCTGACCAAGGAAAAATCATTAGAAAATGCTCATATTTCCCAAAATCTCAGTTAAAAATGTTTTCGGTTGCAAAATAAATGCCCTGTTATGAACGTCACATTAGTCTTCAACCAGAAAACTCAAAATCAATGTCTTAAGCTAACATTAACTTAAGTTTTATATATGCAGCATGAAATTTAAATGATTTTATTTTATATTTTTCAGCATTCAGATTTTTTTTCAGAAAAGGCATATTGGGTTTTCTCATTTAAACAGTGCTTCTGAGAATCCTGAGACTTTGAGCAGCACCTGTTAGTGCTGGGAATCTCCTGCTGACTTAGACCTCAAACTAAATTAAGAATTACCATACTAGGCATCTATTCAATAAAGAATAAAGTTCTCTAAATCCTATTACCAGTTGAAAAAAGAGAGTCTTGCTTAGATCTCTTACTGAAAATGGATGTTTAGATCACAAGGCACTGATTTTCTTTAGGCTGGAACAGAGAAGAAATGTGCTTTTTTTAACGTAATAAAGCTAGGCGCAATACAGTGAAAGTATAATTACATTTGTTTAGACATATTTTGTACCATGCATTTTTACTGTAAAATACAGGCTAATCATCCAGATGCTAGGGGTGCTAACTGATATACCAGAAGAAGTAGAGACAATAAATTACTTGTGTTGATTTGGCACAGCCTCGTTTTTTTGGCAGTGGCAAAGCGGGACTTCTGTCCCACCTTGGGGTGGCTTCTGTGAGAAGCTGCCAGAAGCTCCCACCACTCCCAGCACAGATGATCACTGATGGCTCTGAAAACGGACATGCTGCTGGCCCAATTAGAGAGGCTGGTAACATCTCTGTGATGACATCTTTAAGAAGAAAATCAAAACAGCACAGGTGCAGTTTTTGTCCATGGGTGGTGAGGCGCTGCTGCTGGGGGCCATCCCTGGTTCAGCACATGGCAATGCGCTGCCGCGGTTGCCGCCATCTCGGTGCAGCCTGCGGCTGCTCACTGCCTGCCTGGCCACCCCTGGCCAGCCCTGCTGCGGGCAAAGAGGGCAGGGGCAGCAGCAGCTTCTCCTTCCCAGTGCCCTGCATGAGGAGAGGCCACCGTGGCCAGCACTGCCTGCGCCATGGCGGTGGGGCCACATGGTGATGGTGAAAACATGGCAAACGACTCCCCAGCGTGGAACCTAGACAAGATCAATCTCTCAGCACTGCAGGATGCTGCAGGCATCTTTGAATTTGTTGGCAATGGTACCTACAAGCAGCAATTTTTCTTCTAGATAGAGAAGAGGAGGAAGTGAGGACATGTGAGGGAAAGCAATATGGCAGCACCAAGGTCAGTTGGAAAAAGAAGGGGAGAAGGTGCTCCAAGCATCAGAGCCAAGATTCCTCTGCAGGCTGTGGTGAGGACTGTGGTGAAACAGGCTGTCTCCCTGTAATGCATGAAGTCCATAGGGGATGCAGAGATCCACTCACAGCCTGTGGGAAAAGGGCTCACACCGGAGCGGCTGGATGCTGGTAGCAGCTGTGATCCAGTGGGAGACACAAATAGAGCGAGAGGACCCCTGCTTCCAGAGAAATAGAGAGAGGGCCCTTCCTTCTGAAGTAGAGCATATCCTTAGAGGACTACACCCTGTGGATGAGTGACCCACGCCACAGCAGTTTTCGAGAAGACTCTTGGCCCATGGGAGGGACCCCATGGCATGGCAGAGAAAAGACTCCTCTCCCTGAGTGAACAGATCAGATGATGAACAGGACAAACTCCCACACTGTGTCTCCCTGCACTGTTGGTGGGAAGGAGGGTAAGCTGGGGAGAAAAAGGTGTTTTAAAGGCTTGTTTTACTTCCCATTATCCTCCTCTTACTCTGTTAATAATGAATTTACTTTATACCTTTCAATTTGAATCTGTTTTTCACTTAGAGTGTTTTTGTCCCAAAGCTTATCTTTTATTAATTTTTTTCCTCTCTCCTCTGCCCAACTGTAGCAGGAGAGGGTAAGCCAATTACTCGTGTGGGTGCCTGGTGTTTGGCCAGTGTCAAACCACGATATTACTTAATTCCATGTTTTTAATTTTTTTACCCAAGATCCAGTACTATTTTGTTCAGTAAAATATCTTTCTGAATGCATCTACTATTTAAGCAATATTTTACTTGAAGAAATTCAAAGATAATTCTTTCACTACTTTTAGCCATTTTTGCATTGGCTAAAATAAAGTTCCACAGCATCTATGCTAATATAACTTAGGTAATATAAGAACAAAAATTCACTTTTTCATCAGCTGAAGAAAGCAAGCAGAACAAGTAAGGAGTTTTTTGTTTAGTTGGGGTTTAGGGTTTTTTGTAATTATAAATAATCTGATATCTTGGCTGACTAAAAAAAAAAAAAAACCAACCAAAAAAAACCACCAACAACAAAAACCCCCACAAACTTTAGGACACAGGAAAGCAGATTTTATGTTTACAATAAACAGCCACAGTTCTGTTCCAAATCTGATGCCTGTACAGTATTCATTCATGCATGACTTTTAGAAAATGCTTTAAGGAATAGGACTTTCATGCTGTGGCATTATTGCAGATTTAAAAGAGATACAATAGACTTTTTCTGGGTTCTTCATCTTAATTTTTAAAAGTGAAAGCTTATTTACAAATAATTTCTAATATTTATCTGCTGGGAAAATATGTGTCAATGGTTTACTACTTCTCCTGGCTTCAGTTCAAGGACTGCAGCACTAAGGTAGACAGATCACCATTATTTTTATTACTCCTTGGTCTTTGAACACTGATAATTGTTTTCCTCTCAAAACCATTCTTCTGCTTGATCAACTGCTAAGTGGGATTGTATTGTTTCCACCCCTACCTCCACCAATGATACTACACTTACCTGAACAGAAAAAAAATTGCAGGCTTTTGCAGAGGCCACAGAGATCCAGCAAAAGACAATGATAAACATTTAGGATCATTAACCCTGTTCTAACCATATTAAACATCACTAGTGTATTTTGTTGCTTTTTAGGAGAAAAATACCTTATGGAAAGAGTGCACTAAAAATCAGCATTCAATAAGCAAACAGCAAATCAAATAAGCCGAGTAGTCTAAATATTCAACTAAAATGGTCTGAAGTGGCTGTAAGATTCTGTTAAGTTTATGGAACTCATAGGTCCACTGAAGTTTTGTTGTTCTAAAATACTCAGGAGGACACAAATCTTTCAAAGTTTAGATGGTAAATATATATATTTCAGGGTTCTGCTTATTTGTAATAATCCTACCACATTGCTTGTCAATCTCAGTTTCTAAACAATCTTTATTGGAAAAACTACTGGTATATCCATGTGCTAGTATTTTCAGAAATGTATATTAACTCATTTCAGTTTGATAGTTAAAAATAGTATCTTATTAAATTCCTGCTGAAATTTAGTCCTGGCATATGTGCTTAGCGCTAAAAATCTTCCACTTCAAACCACTTTTATCTTTCAAGTAACCATTTCTCCCCAGCGTTCATGTGGCATTTTCCAGGCAAAAGAATTTAACAAGTGAAATGAAAGCAAAAAAGAGAGTGACATTTAGGCATGTTTAGGCCAAAACACAATACAGAACTGTATTAAAGGTATTAAAGTATATATTACTGTATACAGATGAGTATGTAGGGTAATTTAAAATTCAGTCAACTCCATATAAACAGTAGTTTGTTAAAGAAGGAAAGAAATTCCATGCCAGCAGTTTATCCAGCCATGCAGAATCAAAGTCTCCCCATGCAAATAATTCTTTAATGAGCAAAATTAAGTAAGAAGTTGAAGGTATATATGCTATATCACAAAATTTGGCACGAAGACTTGGCTCCAGTAGCAGAATCTGCATACTCTTTTCTCTGCAGATTTAGTTTTCAAAACTAAGACACTGTGTAGGGAAAAAGAGAGAAACTTTTCCAACCCTCCAGTGCAGACACACTTCAGACACAGAGCACTGTGGTGCCAAGAGGAGCCCCTTGACTGCAGAGCTTGGAGGAAGACAGCTGTCGGTACGCTGGGTAAACAGCTCTCCTGTGCTCCAGGAGTGGGAGCAGGGGCCCGGCAGGATGGACCCAGCGCCGCTGCGGGCAGGGCCTCCAGCCTCGCAGGGTAAGGAAAGCAACAGGCATACACTGCCTGCTCTGGATCCAGACTGTGAGGTTTGCACTTTGGCCCTGACAAAGGCGTGGGCTGCAGAACAGCACACAAGTAACATTTACTCCTGTTGTTGGCCAACAGGCAGTGGCAGAGGCACGAAACAGCCCGAGGGGAAGGCTGATGTCCCGCAGCTGCTCTGCTGCAGCAATGTGCTGACTTCTAAATCTATAAAATCCCTTCCTGGAGCATGGACATTCCTAAGACAGTCTAGATATTGCATATTTCTGCTTTACAGTGGATTTCATACAAATTATAAATCTCAGGAAAAATTAATGGAATAATACAATTTATAAAAAAAAAAAGAAGGTGTATTTAAACAACAAAAAATGGATTTCAGTAGGAAAGTGGAAGGTCCTTGCTTTGGCACTATGGTAATACGGGAGTTGGCCATTTGCTGTTGGGAACAGCTCTGTTTTCCTTCATTCCCATGGCCTGCCTGAATTTTGCTGGAAATGCAGATCACACTAATAAGCTAAATGATAAAGCAATAAAATCTCATGGAATTGGGCTAAGACGTTACATTGGTTTCACATATATTGTTGTTATTTTTGCTGGTGTTGTTGTTGTTGTTGCTATCATTATCTCATTTTGATAAATACTGATGGGAGGACAGACCCTGTTCTGCAAGCATGTTAATGGCAGTTTTTCCACTGCTCATATTCCTAACACACAAGATTCAAGCAAACACATCTACAATTACATGATATTTTCTCCTCTCTCCTCGAGGCCATGCTAGACAGTCCTGCCAGCCCCTGGGCACAGCCATCATTGTACTCAAAAACTGGTGTTTGGAGTTGAAATGAAGCACTCTGAAACCAGCTTAGGACAATGGAGCCTTTTCAGGGGAACAGTGAAGGGAGACAGGGATAGAGCTGCTTCCATGGTATGTACTGAATTTAAAGGTGACATGAGGAAACCCTTCGTAACTCCCACCAAATGCTGAGTCCACATCCAGCCATATGACAGGGTTATTGCTGGACATAGTTTTTGCCTCCATATGGAGTACATAAGTAGTCCCTTGATGGGTATATGAGTCCCCCACATGCACAGCAGGTAGCCAGGTGGGCATGTTGATATGTAAAGCTAACAGTGACTATCCACCATGTTCTGCCATGAGAGGAGCAGTCTGGATGTCCTAACACCTCCGTCATGGCAGTCACTGAAGTGCTACCATGGTTTGACCAAAGTGTGTGGGAAGGAGCCCAGTGGAGGCCAGGCCCTATCACAGTATGATTGAATGGCTTGGGTTGGGAGGGATCTTAAAGATTATCTAATTCCAACTCCCCTGCTGTGGGTAGAGATGCCACCCACTGGATCAGGTTGCTCAAGACCCCATCCAGCCTGGCCTGTGGGCATCCTCACACCACTCACAGACATGCACAGGCTGTATTTGTTGTATTGTTGTTACACCTGCAAGAATCTGGTCACAGAGGGGCACTCTGTTTCTTCATCCTCAGCAGACCCCAAAAAACACAGAGGTTGCAAGTGGCAATATTGTAAAGAAGAAAAGTCTGTTGGAAAAGCTGTGAAGAGGACAGAACAGAAAGAGGTCTACCTCTGCTGCAAGAGAAGCTAGGAAAAGCGTGTGGTTGGATTTTTGTGAGAGATCAGCTGAAGTCACTTTTGGATTTACAGATTTCTGTGACAAAGATATATTTTAAATTTAAGATTTGTCTGTGACTTTTTCTTTCCCTTAGACAATTCATTACTTTGGTCTGGCAACAGCTATATTGCTTGGGTGTAACACAGTTCTTCATATAGACATACCATAAATGTCAGAAAAGAGTTTATAATAAAAAATGTTGAGAGAAGCCTAAGTACCCAATGCCCGAAGTTGCTTTGCGGAACTGCATACACCCAGTACTTTGTACAAAACCTGGCCCATAAAACCTCTTTTTTATGGGAGATCCACCTGTTCTGGCTCTCCATGGCATCTAGAATGTTAGCAGAGCTGCTGATCAGGACAAACTGCTGTTTCTTATGCCATTAAGCAGAAGGCTTTGGCATGGCAGCAGCAAGTATTTAGTACTAGGACGTCTCCTCTTTCATGGAACAAGTTATTTTCATTATGAAAGCATTCATAATGTCACAGGAGCTATTAAAAATAAAAGACATGTCAGTAGTATAACTTTCAAACAGCCTCGCAACTGACATGTGCCTGTATCTGTAAGATCAAGGTGGCACTTTTACCACCAGAGTTGTGGGTAGATTGGTCTTTTCCTTAAGCGTAAAATCTAAATGTTTTACAGTTCCAGGCAATTTAATGTAACTAGTTTTGGGTGTTATCAAAATCTCTCTCTCAATCTTGTTTTCAGTGTGAAAGGATAATCTTGTTAATTCGATAATCTAGGATTTAGAAGCTCTGAATTCTATCCTGGTCTGCCACGGACCACGGGTAGCAGGAGTGCAGCAATCCCTCCAGGTACACAACCTGGGAGAGGGAACCTCCCTTGTTTAGCATTTGCAGCACTTGGTACGCCATTTTAATACAAATCATAGGTGCTGCAGTGTGGGAGGAACCTGTCAAAGTCACCGAAGTGTTGTTGGTTGTGTGTCAATATCTGCTAAGCTGCCGCAGGAAATGTGGCTGACAGATGCAGCCAGGTCACCCGGCGCAGGGCTGCAGCGGTGCTCGGTCCGCAGGGCTCTCTGGTGGCCAGCAGAGCGTGCCTGGCAGCACAGGGACCAAAACAGCTGAACCTGCTGCTTCTGGGATCTGAGGAGTGAGTCCCCCACAACTGCTTGCCAGCAGTGGAGCTGCCGTGCTGCTCCTCTCCTTGCTGCTGAAGGCCCCGGGCAAACCACAAACTGCCTAGACCTGGCAGGGGAAGAAGAAAAGATAAATCAATTTAGAAGGCAGTTCAGCTTGATAAACCGGATAAGTTTCTACTCTTGCAGGCTCGTGACATCTAAACTCTATGGTAATAGCTTACCAGAAGAACAGCAAAAGTGATCATACGTGTTTTCTTTAGCCATTCAAAACTCCCAGGCGTTGGCACAGCCGCTGCGTGGACTTTGGTATGCCACTTGCCTTACAAAAGCTTCCGATGCTGCGCTTCATTGCTCAGGGGTGGTGAAAGTCACAATATGCTTGCATTTTGTTGTTTTCTTCCCTGTAAGTCAGCCTCAGGCCTTTGAGAAACATTTTGCCAATTTAGCCTGCCAATAAGAACAGGTGGTTGCACAGCTTCCTCTAAAAAGTGCAAAAAGCCACATAGCCAAGGACACGTGAAGGGAATAAATAAAAGTATATGGGGACAAACTCAAGGTCAGGAGCAGCCCAGGTGAATGGCTTTGTTGTTACCATAGCACAGCCCAAACTGACAAATCCAAACATGGGAAGCACGTTTCAGTGGGAAAAAATGTGCAGCATGACTGGAGGTGAATTCTGTCTAATAGAGAGAATTTATCATTTTGTTTCTGCAAAGTGGACTTAAACATGAGTGCCAACATACAGAAATGGTTCTACAAAGTTCCAGTCTAAGCCAATTTGCATCATGTGCAGATGGCACAGGTTTACCTTCTCCCACCTCTCCAGGTTTTCCTCTCCACTAAAGCACATCCATATTTGCTTTTCACACAATTCTCTCTGCTCTTCCTCATGCTCTTTCCCGTCTGTCTCCTCTAGTTCTGCCTCATAAGAGTTTTACTATCAAACACAAATGGCTCTCTGAACGAAGCAGTCAAATTATTAGATATTCTGAATGTAAATTTTAAATGCCCAACAAACCAGATTAACCGTCCTTTTCTCCGACCCAGCCATCTGCAGGCTTGCTGTGTTAGATTCTCCATCTCCAGATGCCAGTTGTTAGTCTGCTCTGCAGAACACAATTGAAGGTGAACAGTATGCTATTGGATCTTCAGAACAGCTTTTCTTTCAGCTTTGCAGTTTCTGATTATTGTTACTTCTGTGTAAAAGGATTAAACATCCTTAATTCTGCTATTTCATTTGTACACATTTATGAGTATTCTATCCCTAGTTCACCTACTAAATTTCTCCACAAGGAAAATTAGGATGATAGCCATCTCTCTGCCAGAATGCAAAACAACATCATATGCTCTCATTTAGCATGCTTGTTTTACAGCTGCAGAGGACTCTTGAGTTTTTTGGAGATGGACTACCAGGCTCTATAGCTGTCTGCTCAGAGGCGGAGGAGATTATAAAGAATCAGTTTTCCCAAGTTTCTCTTCCTAGAAGTTGTCTTTAAAGCACATGACAGAGACAAGCAAAGACAACCTCCTCTGCTTTATTCCAACTCCTATGGAGCTGAAATATTTCTCAGACAGACATGTTGCACAGGACAAAGCAATTTGTAGCTAATGTGCAACCACACAGAAAACACAGGAGAAACATGATGGGCCTTTAACCCCAGGTACGAGGACATCTAAAATAATCATAAGCCAAATGAGGACAAGAGGATGGAACAAGATGTCTCACACTGTTGCCTCTGTGTAAACACTCTATCAAACTCTGATACTTAATAACATGGTTTGTTTGTGTAAGTAGAAGGATTCAAGCAACACATAGAATCACTAGGGTTCATAGAGTCCACCTGTGAACCCAGCACCACCATATCCACCACCTCAATACAGGGAACTCATTGTGATTAGTAACCATGACACCTGTAGCAGCACTGTATGAAGGTCATTGTCAACAATTCTTTTTCGTTCCCCTGCTAGCCACAAAAGCCCTTTTTATCAAAAGCAACTTTTCCTTTTCTTTGTCCATTCCCTTTCCCCTCTTCAGACAGACCCTTCACTTGGAAGTTTTCCTTTGCTAGCACACTAAGGGCCTTGCCATGTAGAGAACAGTGAAACTTATAAGTTATCTCTTAGCATCTCTTAGCATGAAAAAAGTACTATGCTTGAAATTAGGTAAGATAAAACATGTCCAAATTTTAACTCTCACTTACTTTAGGTATGTAAAATTAGAAAACGGATCAAACACTATGCCAAGAATAAAAAGAAGTAACTAAAACAAATACAAATATTTAAGGTAGTATATTTGGATAGAAATAAAGTGCCCTGATCTTCAAAATTTATGATCATCCAGTTCATCCTTAAATCTTAAGGCATCATATATTATTATCTCTGATTTCCCTATTGTTCTTATTTAAGTAAACAGAATAGGTATAATCTCACTGTAAAACAGCAGATTTGATAAAAAGTGAAATTTAGTATGAATTGCAGAATTAAATACACTTTATTTAGCTAAAATAAAAAGAAATGTATTAGCTCACAAAGAATTTTCTTTTAAAATGTACAATAATACCAGAAAAAAATATTTCTGGCTGCTCATACTTCCAGAATCACTGGAAAAGAATTTATACTACAGAATCTTTACAATCCTTAATGAATTAGGATGTAACTTTAAACACCCTATGGAGGAACCTATCTGTAAATTCAAACACGCTCTCTTGAAGTGAGTTGTTGAAGAGCACTGTTGAAGTTCTTTTGTTGGAGCTAGTTTTGAGCTCTGAAGCACTCCGAAGCAAAAAGCAAGATACCTTATGATTTTCTCTTGCTCACAACTCCACTCAGATCACTTCAGAACTTTCACTCCAGGGCACAGAAATGTCATGCTTGGCTTTGCTGAGCACAGTGAATTGTCAACTCCCACAGACTGGAATCTGTGCTACTTCATAAAGAAAATGTTAACAATTTGCCTTTACAACATTCAGGGAGACATCACAATTACACACTAAAAGCTTAAGTATCTAGGAAGTTCCTGTAGCTGACAGCAGCCTAAGTAAGTTTAATACTGACTGTTAAGTCAGTGACATAAACGATTCTAAATACAGTCCATTTACAATTTCAGACACGCTCAAAGCACTGGTGGGAATTTCCTTCTCGAAATTTGCCTAGTAGACAAGGCCCAAGAGTCAGGAAGTGGCAAAGCTGTTGTTCTTAGCCCAGGAGGCTGCAGGAAGAAAGACAGTTGCTGAGTCAGACAGAATTTCCCCTGAGGACTCTGGCTGCAGACCAGCCTCTGGAAGACCTGCCAGCTCACCTAAGGGTAAAAGCAAAGATTTTTAAAAAGCCAATATAGCTCATAAAGAAAGAAACTACATTTTGGCATAGCTTCTTTTTTTTTTTTTTGTATTTAAAGTTAGATTTGTGGCAAAGAAATCTATGGAATCTTGGAACATCTATATGCACAATTTGTATACTGTCCTTCCAACCTCAGCCACTGCTGACACAGCCAAGAGCTCTGAGTGCTGCTCGGCTGAATACTGCTGTACCTGCTACTGTTACCATGGGAATGGACACTGGTAAAAGTAGGATTAGAGCTTTAAAGTAATTACCAATATAATTAGCACTTTCACCTTTTTGAAGATTACATCCCCAAAAGCTCCCAAATAGTGAAACCATCCAATTCAGACTCATCAATATAACAATTAGTGTCTAAAGAGGCATCAGTTAACATGATCAATGTGGGAATGACACACAAAAGGAAAGCATTGTTGGACCCGGGAAGCAGTAGGTTCCTGTGGCCTTCTTTGCTTATTGCTAATAAGGAACTCCGCTTTTTTGCTATGAGTCACTGTTCCAGTTTCATCCTTAATTAATTCAGCGTCAAGAAAAAGGGCACTAACATGAAGAGAAGCTCCCAGAGATGGCTCAATGAAATTTGCAGAAGAGGGGGAGGGGAAAATGTCATTATAGGAACAAAATTTGAGATCACAGAGAGAAGAAAACTTATGGAGAAATCTAAGTTCAGTGTTTCTTATTACACTTCGACTCTCTGAATGAAATACATAAAGAAATGCTCATCAGAGCAGTACTATCCAGTCCCTATGCACAAATCTTTCATCCAGGCAGTGAGTGCATCAGTTAGTACACTGTGATCTGCACTGGTTTCTACAATATGGCAAAAGCCTTTAAAGGCCTCTCAGTTTTCTCAGCAACATTTTTAGCTATGGAGGGTCATCAGGGAATTTTGGAATTTGATACAATTTTATGCTTCTTCACTTCTTCCACAACAGCCTGCTTGTACTCAGGTTGAATACAGAACTCACCTTCAGTGACCAGTGAAGTGACTCCTTGCATAATTATCACTGCTTCTAACAACATTAACATTTGGTTGGATACAGCCTGAAAGTTTTTGGCTGTGGTTACTTAGCAGAAAAAGACACACTTTCAGAAGGAACTGATGAACACCCTGAAGACAGTTAGGGCAAGACATAAAATATTGTAGATTTATTGGCTTACTAGTGGATATTGACAATCTCCAAACATATATTTGTTATTTATAAACCAAAAAAGCCCTAATTACCGCTTTCATCCCATACTGGTTTTTTTTGTTTTGTTTTGTTTTTTGGTGATTTTTTTTTTTCAGGCTGCCTTTGGGCAGGGCTGGGCAGCAAAGCCAAGCTCCTGGCAGAACCTGTGAAATGAAGCTGTGTCCCTGGGGATGTCTTTTGTGCAAAGTCCTACTTGTTAGTGCGTTCATACCCCCCAATCTGTTCCCTTTGGAGTGTCTTATTACTTAAGGATTATCACACAGTCTGGCCACTACACACCAGAGCAAATAAAGTGTCTTTGTCCCTCCTACCCCATCAACAGTGATATAAGGTAGCACAGTGAACTTTCAGTTTGTTGGCTAAATATAGTGGGGTACAGGGTGGGGGTGGAGAACACATTGCTTTAAGCTATGTGCTGTACAGCTGTTTCTCATGCATGTGGATTTTCAGGACCTTTTAAGATGTCAAATAATTTTCTCCTACTTACTCAGTGCAGGAGTTTTTTGTAAAGACACTGAGATCCAAAGTTGTTGTTGTTCTTCAACAAAATACCATTGAGACAAAAGATTCTATCATCCAGATGAATTTGTCATAGTTTGTCTCCCTGCCTACTGCTGTTAAATGCTTTCAAATGAGTGTGAAGTTAGGCCAAGTTCTTCCATTAAGGGCAAAACATTGCTGTGGGTGGAACCCTTCTCTGCTTTCCCCATGACTACATAGATCTAACTGGCTGGACAGCTTCCTTACAATAGAGCACCCTTGAGACATTTGTGCATGTGAAAGACACACATTTTATCATGGCTCATTTCAGAGAAGACTGAGGCTTTTTCCCAGAAAGAGAGATAGGTAGGGGCAAGAGTGGTGAAGATCACGCGTGTGGAGGGAACTGTCATGCCATGTGACTCCGTCAGGAGGTACTGTGGCTGCCAGGCACTGTGTTTTGCTCCAACACATAGTTTGAACAATTTCCAAAATCATGCCGTCTGCTCCAGACACTCCAAGATGCTTCCAAGATTCCTAGGCTCCCCAGCTGCTACCCAGAGCCCTCCCAAATAGCTCTCATTCCCCAGAAAAACAAAGCAGCCAAAGCCCTCAGTAACAGCTTTACTTTCTTCACAGTCTACTGCCAAATTTTGCACTAACTAGCTTAAAAAAGTTAAATACACAAAGAAAACCCACTGAAGCTTGCACTAGTCAAGTAACTGTCTTTAGCTGTAAGAGGGTCACAACTGATACAACCATGGTGCGTTTTGTGGTCCAGCACAGTTACACCAGACTGAGTTTCAAGGCAAGCATGCAGAGTTAGGAGGTGCTATAATTAAGGTGCATAAGGTTAGGAGGTACATAATTATGTTCAACCATAATTACACCCATTGGTGACTGTGCTTTATGATAGAGTCTTCAATTACGTGACCACCTCCTTTCTTTTTCCGATGGAATCTGTGCCTGTGTCAGGACTGTCTACATGGCACCGTGCTGCAGCATTGCCCAAATTGCCATTGAACATTCAATTCAGCACACTGGGAAGTGCAGCAGTATTTGCATTGCATTCTGTTCAGGACACATTACCTTCTTTTGTGATAGAGATGTTTGAGGCATAGGAAGTCTGAGTTCACAGATTAAAATGTTGGCATGCAGATTTGAAAAAAATTCAGATTTGCATGTCTGGCTTGCATATTATCAAAGCCTGTATTTATAAATAACTTCTGATATGCAGCATCTTTATGAGCTGTTTTCTTAACTATAGGATAAGAAGCTACTTACCAAGACTTAATTTTTTTCACACAGAAGGCCTTATCCAGCCTCAGTTTCTGTAGTAAAATTCTTACTGACTAAAATGGGAGTGGGACTGTGCCTCTGGCACCTACTATTCTGCCTCGCTCCCAACAAAGCATTGTTCAGTTAAGCAAAACCAACAGGAAAAACTGCAAGGGTAATTTCTGGAGTCACAGCACAAATACATGCACATCGTGTGACAGACTGGAAGGCTATTATTATTGCTTACACTGAAAAAGTGAGCTGGCTCTTCAGATATCTGGGAAATCTCTGTGTGTGCATTCTGAAAAGCAGAGCAGAGCACTCATCTTTTACAGGCACTCACATGTCAGTATCATGAAGAAATATTTATTCTGTAAGCAGCTAACAGCAATCTTTCATAATTGCTTATTAATGTCTCCATATTTCTGAAGCATGGTAGAATTATAGTTTCAGTGATACTTTGTAATACCATGGCAATACAGAAGTGTAACTATTCATAATTTTAGCATCTGTGTCTGAAATAATCTATATAGCAACTATATTGGTGGCACTAAAACACAGTTCCAAATGACAGGCTAACCAAAACCTGATTTTTGAAAAGATATCATTAAACTATAGATCTCCTTATAATGTAAAACTAGACAACTAAGTCATGGAGTTTGCTCTAGAATAAAAGTGTGCTTGAAAATTCATGATTACATGCACCAAGTAAAGCATATTTTGCATTAATTAACAGTGTAACTATTTCTCATATGAAATAGGAAGAAGTGCAAAAGAAATCAAAAATATTCATCTATCAAACAAATATGTAAAAAAGGGACAAACTTACTAAGGGAGTTAAAAAAAAATCCAAAAAAACCCAACACAACCACCATATTTCAGAATTAATTTATTTTTATGTGCTGTGACCAACCTGGGAAACCATTCTACAAAACAACTCAAGTGAGGCTACTTGCTTTCCTCCAGCAGAGCACTTGGCATGGCATTCTTGGCACCACAAAAGATTTTTGGCAGCAGGAACAGAACTATTTCTACCTTTCTTTAATCACACTGGACAACCCAGAGCTGTTATGGTTCAATGTCCCTGGAACAACTGGAGAAGGCTTTTTTGATGTATTACATTACACTAGGATAAATAAGATTAAGAATCTTATCATATAGTAAACAAAACAATTGTTTCAATCAAGTCGTATTCCCTTCCTCCATCATCCCACAGCAATATATATTTTTAACTTCGATCAGTTAGTTACATCCTGTTTATAAACACAGTTTTCTTACCAATACCTCATTTACTCTAGTTCATTCTCTTGGTGATATCTTTTCATGTTTCCACTTCCAAAAGTTAAAATACCATGATGTCAGGTTTCATTATCAAGGAAGAATTAACACTGAAGCTAAAGATTACAGTCACCTTCTTATTTACACCTACAATTACTACCCACACAAGTGTCATCTTGCTTTTAGTTTCAACACATCTTCCAATGAAGCATATACATGTTGTCATTTGGCAAGTTACTCTCCTGCCCTTTGCTCCTTTCTTAATCTGTAACATCTACATTTGCATGTCAGCCTGACATCCTTTTATCCACATCTCCAAGTGTCAGGCACAGAGAAGCAGCCACATGGTTATCTAGCCCATTCCACTTGCACCAGCAGCCTTGTAAGTAGTTCTCGCCTGTAACTGACAATTCTGGCTTTGATACCAGTCTTTGAATATACCATTGTTTGAAATAACTGCTTGCTTTTCCCTTACAACTCTTCCACAGTATGAGATTTCAGGTCTAAATGAGAACACAGAGGTAATACATGACATATTAATTAAATAATAGGATGGCTGAAATAAATCTATCCTTTACATGTAGATACTGTCTCTTTTTAAAGTTACACAAAAATTTACTGCAGGAGACATTTAAATATTTGGTGACTGTCAGCATTCACTTATTCTGTTAAAGCAAGCTGACCAGACAGCTCACTTAACAAAACTCCACTGGCTTTTACTAGACTGTATCAGTGAATCCCTGCTAAAAATTAATTTCCATCCAAAAGCCATCTGAAGAAACATCTTATGCATGTTAGAGTAAATCTGATTGCTAAATCTGACCATTCTGTAAGAAAAATATGTTATTTTTATGTAAAGGAATATGTCTGTAAGAATCTCAATTAAAAAAAAAAAATCTCCATTAATATCTCAGTCAAGTCTTAAGGACACACCACAATCTAAATTACACAAAGGCATCTGATGAAATAAATATTGAAGAAAAGAAATCATGTTACTGAAATCCAAAGCTCTAATTAAAAATATTAAAACATTTTAATTACCATACCAAGTTTGATAAACCATTCCAAGAAACTCTGATCTACTTTTATGAACTCTCATACTTAGAAATTACTTTCTACATGTGGTAAACTATAGTTTGGACTTGTAGGCCTGCCCGCAATTTCGGTTGCCCAACAATTCCTATTATAATAACCTGTTGCAATTTCTTTTAGATTTGCCAAACTATAACAGTTTGAGCTGAAGTTCTCCATGCTGTATATATTCCCCAGGCTAATTCTGGTGAGGAAAATTTCAGCTGAATTATTTTGGCTGACTCTGAAAACAAAGCAAAGTATTATACATATTATTTCAATAATAAAAGAATTCTGATAGCAATGCATTAGAGTAAGATTTAAACATAGAAGAGAAAAAATTTTGTTTTGAAATGTCCTTTCAGCTGTTCTCGTGAAGATACGCTTAGATTTACCCGGATCATAAATCATGATTTACCATACACCTGGTAAAAGCCTGCTATAGCTATATAGCTGAAAATCTCTGAAATCCCCCTGAAATGCTTGAACCTCCCACAGCTTAGGGTAGGCTCAACTCCAAACGAGCCATTTTATCCCAAGCAAGAGCTCCCTTCAGGCCACAACCACAGAGCTAAAGTTGGGAAGCCTTTAATAACAGTGGCTAACCTGCTCAGGCTACAGCAAGATAAACCAGAACTGTGGAAGTGCAGCTGGTCCCTGTTGTGCCCTTAGTGGTGAGTTTCCTGGCAGCAAATAAGGAGGTTGTTACTGCAAAAGGAACAATCTTCAAAGGAACCAGCAGAAAAATTTTTCTAGATCTTAAACCTAAGACACAAACTTTTGATTGTGAGCTACAGTAAGCTGATGCACATAAATCTGTGCTGTAAAATAGATGATCTAGATAGTATCCTATTATTTCCTTTAGTGGAAATAAAGTCTAGTGGACTGTGCATGCATAATTAAAATCAAAACGTACTTTGAACCCTTTTTTTCCTAGTGTAGGTTAATAATCATGTCCTTGTGAGATATATTTAAAACAGGTAATACTCCTCTCCATGTCAGGGACTTTTTTCCTTTTTCCCCCAAGACTGACAATCTAGTCCCTCACTGGCATCCATGACAGCACCAGCACCTAAGATCACTGAAACTAATGGCATCACTGACAGAAATGCTCAGCATAGAGGGCCACAATTGTCTTCACCCAAGCTCATCACCTTCTTTGTTATAAGAAAATTCAGTGCCCAAAGTAATGAATTACAAAAGAGTTAGATTTTTTTTTGAATTTTAATCTTTAATCATCAGAGCACTTGCTTAAGCAGGGACGGACTTGAACATGTTGGTGTGTGTATTGAGAGAGCATGCAAAATATTTATTTTCATAGTAATTCCTTTTGTGCGTTTTGGTCATTTAAATTACATGGGTCAGCAAAAAACCCCTTGAATATTGTTGCTTTTGCCATATGAAAATTGCTCTTGTACTTTAAATGCCTCTTTGTATGATAGATATGAGATACTGACCCTTAATTTTACATTTTTGTGCATCTAATAAAAAATGCATTCATATTTGTGTTTTCTGGTGAAGAGTTATAGCTATAATGTTCTTCCAGTGAACAGAAATTTTATCATCACTTTAGTGATTTCTCCCCATTCATATTCAAATCTCCTGTAATCATTCCAAGAATCTTCAGCTTTTCTGGCTGAATATTATTCCTTTTTTCCCCCCAAAGTGAAATTCCTTATGACATTGAAATATTGGTTCTCTAAACAAAGGGGAGATGATATAATCTGCAATAACTACAGCACAGGGAGACAGGAATCCATGTTTACATTTTCAAACCCCTAAGACTGTTTAATAGTTGCCAAAATACTCACCTTCTCCAGGTCTCACTTGTTTATAAGTAGAGGAAGACATTCTTATCCTTGTTATCCTGAAATTCTGTATCTGTTATTCTGTAAAATGCTTTAGACAAAAAATGGTCAGTGAGAGGGGGACAAAAATTTTTAGCTTTTGGGTAGGTTACCATAGTACCATAGACTTCTCAGCTTCTTCAACAATGGCTCTCACTGAGCTCAATAGTTCCTCATTCTCTGAAAAGTCAACTTAAATAACTAAATAATTTAAAATAACTGACCCTGAGCTCTGTATTTTAATATGTAAAAGTATAGCTATAAAATGCTGTTAAATAAACACAGATTAGACATACAGGAGTTACACTTTGTGCTTGGGGAAAAATCAAATGGTTGTTTAGATTCACTCATTCCTTTTCTGTCAGTGGAATAAAAGAAGTGCTTACCAACATAAAACATTTTAAGGTGAAAGTAGCTGCAACAAAGCATAGAGAGTTCACAGAGGTGAAACGGCACAAGACCTAATCAGGACTTAAGAAAAGAGAGGAGGGGACTTGTAACCTTCATGCTCAAGCTGTATTTGAAATACAGGACAGCTAAATTTGTCTAATGACCATCTGATTAAAAGTGACCACAGAAATGTTACTATGCATTAAAGATAGATTCAGAAATCATATATTCTTCCAAGGTGTGCTGTTGCTTACACTGAGGTATCAATTTTCAAGTGACATACAGAAAGTTTTCAAACACTTTCAGATCTGTTTCAGAAATCATTAGCCTGAACTCATGGTACCATCCAATTATTGATAAAACTGTGTAACAAGCAAATCCAATTAAGTATCAAGAAGAAAATTATATTCTCTTCTACTTCCTTTAAAATGAAGGTAATTATTTTCATTAATTCTGTGAAAGAAAACTAAGAATCTTATTTTCTAAGATATCTTGTTGTTTTTTTAATTTTATGATACATAGAAATATTTCATAAATAATTTTTTTGTTTTATAAAACAAATGGAATAACCTTCCTTAGCTAAAATTTCTCCTCTGAGGGTACTAGCACATATCAGAAAACAAAAAGCCAATATAAATAAGTAATGCCTCAAAATTAGGTAACATCATACAAGTCAGCTGCTAAGCTCTGGGATAAAATCCTTAGTGAGATTCACCAGGGGAAATGATTGAGAGATTTATTCTCTTGCATCTGAAGTTCTGCTTTTGAAATTTCCAATGCTGCTGATGTCTGAATTCATCTTTTATTTTTATGTTAAATTCTATGTTCCTAATATAGTGCTTCTGACTGAAAGTTCTTTTTAATGAAGTCATCAGTATTTTTATACTTCTGATGCCACTTCATATTTTAATTAAAGTTGTACAGAAAAATTATATCAGCAATCGAAATATCTTTGTTATCATGAGTAAGTAATCTAGAGAAGCATAATTTTTGTTACAAGTATGGGCTAGCTAATAAACACTAATAAACATATCTCAATAATAATTTTTAGTATTTTAAGAACATTGTTGATAACTAAACAAATGCTACTCTAACATACATATTGGGGATTTATTTGGAAAAGCATTCTACAGTGGTCTAAGGACTCACACCTGTGCCACTTCCCAAACAATGTGATGGGTTCCAGAACTGACCCCAAATTAATGAAATACATGTATCAGGCAAGCAGAATTTCTACTCTCTGAGGTTTCTCCAGCTCAGAAAGCAATCTAAGCAGTTTGAATTGTCTCTTTTCCCCTTTTTGTTTCGAAACAGTTAGTTGCAGTCTCTGCTTCAGGTGTGGAATGTCAAAAGCAAAAAAAATCGAAAACACAAAGCTACCCTGTTGCCTATTCCAAACCAAGAAGAAATGGCACCCCTTCTGCTACAGAAACAATCTGTGTCTTGGATCCTTGTCAGTTATCTTCTTATTTCAAGATAAGAATCACAGAATACCAGACTGGAAGATAAGAATCATAAGATATCAGACTGGAAGGGGACACCAAGGATCACCTGGTCCAATATTTTTTTGCAAAAGCGTGATCTAGACAAGACGACCTAATACTGTGTCCAGCTGGATCTTAAAAGCATCTAAAGTTGCAGCATCCACACTTCCCTGAGGAGATATTACAACTGCCAATTGTTATTATTGAAAAAATGTTTCTGTTATGTCCAACATATGTCTCCAGGAGTAACGTCTACCCATAATCCCTCCTTCTTCCCATGTGATTCCTTGTAAACCTCCATCTTCTCCTTGCCACCCTTCAAATACTGTAACATGGGGATAAGGCCCCCCACAAGCCTTCCTTTCTCAAGGCTGAACAAACCCATCTCCCTTAATCATTCCTGACGTGCCAGGCTTCCCAGCCCTGGGATTGCCCTTGTGATCTCCACTGCACCCTCTCCAGCCTGTCCACGTCCGTGCTGCCACAGGGGCCAAAACTGAACACAGTAGTCCTGGTGTGGCCTGACAAGCATTGTGTGGGGTGGGATGAGGACTTCATCTCTGCTGGTGAAGCCCTTCTTGGAGGCACACAGGCTCTATTCCTGTGCTGTTTCTGTGCTGCAGGAGCACGCAGGTCACTCAGATGGAGCTGAGTCCACCAGGAGTGCCAGGCCCCTTCCCACAGAGCTGCTCCCAAGCTGGGTAGATCCCAGCCTGTGCTGCAGCCCTGGATGATGCTTTCCCAGGTGCAAAACCTTACACTTGTCCTCACTGAACTTCACAATGTTCTCATTAGCTCACTATTCCAGGTTAACCAGGTCTTTCTGCATGGTGGCTCTCCCTTCACAAGTGTCCACCTTCTCAGACAGTTTGCTACTACTGCAAAATTTCACCAGGATACACACTTGATCCCATCTTCTAGATCACTTTGGAAAATAAACGGTGCTGGGCCCAGTATCAATCCCTGGGGACACCCCTTGTGCCAGGCTGTCAGTTTGAAGAGAAATGACTGACCACTCCCTTGGGTCGCCAGGTCCCCACTCACCCTACAGACTCCTTGTCTAGGCCATAACACAACAGCTTCTCCAGGAGGCTGTGGGAGCAATACTGAGAGCCTTGGAGAAATCCAGGCAAGCAATGTCCACCACTCACCCAACAGCAACTAAGCAGGTTGCTGTGTTGTAGAAGGCAGCCAGGTTTGTCAAGCTCAATTTGCCCTTGGTTAATCTGTTCTGGCTTTTCCCAGTCATGTGCTTCACTTGATATGTGATAGCCCGCAAGAGGATTAATTCCTTAACCTTACCAGGGGTTGAAGTAAGATGGATGGCTCCATATTTTCCTGGATCCTCCTTTAAGCTCTTCTGGTAGGTGGGGGTGACATAAGCCTTCTTCCATCTTCTGCAACATTCCTTGATCTACATGACCTCTTGAAGATTAGGGAGAGTGGCCTCACAATGACACGACCCAGCTGTCTGGATCTCTTGGGGGGATATCATCAGAGCCCCTCGAGTCATATGGTCAGGCTCCAGCAACGGCGCACACTGACAGCAGATCTGTGTTTGCATCAGCCTGGGTTTTTGTTCCTGACACTGGGGGCCCAGCAGTGCTGGTAAGCACAGAGATGAAGAAACTGTTGAGAACCTCTACCTTTTCAGAGCTGTTGGTGACTGATTCACCTCTCCTGTTTAATAGCAGAACAGTATTTTTTTTTTTTTTCTGTTTCTGCTTGCTGTTTATTTACCTGAAGAAGGCTTGCTTGTGGTTTTCGACATCTCTGGACAATTTAAATTAAAGCTGATCTTTTGCCATTTAAACCAAACCTCTGCCCACCCTGACAACACCCTTGTAGTTCTCAATGGGTATTTACTATTTGAGAATTTACAATTCTCAGGCTTTAGGCATGCTTTTGAAGAACCCAGGTAGGATCTTCCACTTGAGGCTGACTTTTCTGCCTTGAAATCTATGAATGGTTTCAGTATATCTCCTGATCAGGAGAAAGTCCGTGAGAGACAGTTATATGACTGAACTAACTGAATTTTTCTCTGGTATAAAGATAAATTTTTTTCCCCTGTAATGAAAACCTTTTTTCCTGTGAACCTAGATAAGTCTTGGAATTCATTAGCCAGTTTTCTGTGTTTTCTCAGTGATCACCATTAGTCTTCTGTAAAAACTGAAGGTGGGGTTTGTTTGTTTGTCTCTTTTCTCTTTATAGATCATACCTCTCATAAGGGGTCCTGAGTTTCATTTTCACACATCTTTGGGGGGAACAACCACTCCTCTAACATACAATTTTTTTACCACATCAAGCTTACCCTTGTACACTAAATTTCTGTTACCTAAGTATCACACCCCTCACCTAAAAAACCTGATTAACTGCATTCCAACCCAGATATCATGTTATCTTTCTATTCAGACTAAACTGAGATCTATCTCTATCTAACTTCTCTTCAAGGTATACAGGTTTCTGGGTACAACTCTACTGAGGACTGATCACACTGGATCTCTGATAGCATGAGAGAAGGGCTAAAACGAAACGAACTTGTTATTTAAGTAATTTCCATAAGAAGTCAAGCAAAACCAATGTAATTCCTAAGGAATGAGAGATAAAGGAAAGCCAGCCATGTCAAACTAAATCCACACTTTATGAAGCACTAAAGTGGTTAAGTTCTAATAAGCTTTCTGGACCAGAAGGTCCTTCTTCAGGTTAAGGGGTACTGTTGCATGTCTCCAGCAGAGCAAAGCACATAGAGAAAACAAAATGAAGGAAAAGAGAAGCTGATTTGCCAGTAAGTCAGATCATCTTCAGAGGTGGATTTTTTTCTATGCAGATTCACACTTGTTCAATCTTTCCCTTGTGCATTCAGTTCCATAAAAAATGGTGAAGGGGCCTATGGCTGGGCTTATCCAGGGTTCACTATGGAAAGAGAACAATCCTATTTCTGTAGTAACAGATAAGGCATAAACACACTGGGCAAAAACGTTCATAATGTAAACATGTATACAGACAGCTTATCTTGAACACCTCCCAACTTCTGACGATTTTTCTTATCTGTAGAGACTGTGATTTTTTTTTGTATAAAATAAAATTTAAACACAAGAGAAAAATACTATTAATGCTATTAGGTTTAATTGCACTACAATAATTAATATTTTACAGATAGCTGATTTAAGCCCTGTTATCACTATAGATCTTAATTCTGAATTTTCAACAGGATGAAAGTCATACTTCCTGACTAAGCTTAAAATACAAACTCAGACTTTTAAAAATTTACCAAGGTAAATAAAATGTATTCCTCTTGGTGTATCCTCTTAAAACACAATATGTGCTTTGAGACAAAACTCTTTCACATTTACAGAATCAAGTTTTGTAAAACTTGATCAATTGTTGTAAAAACCTTCTATGACTAACAATATTTGTAACCTGTTATATATTATGTAGCTGTAAAATTCTGATGACTAAATTTTGGTAGTAACTTATCTTGAATGTTGAACCATGACGGATTCCTAACAAATAAGGAATTTAATAAAAGGAGAAACACAAATTGCTCTGTTCTGTGCTAAGTGCTTCTTCCAGTTAAAAGTATAATAATAATAATAATGTGTTGATGAAATTCCTGAGGACAGCAACACTTCAGTGGAAAGGACAGAGAGAGGATAAGTTTGGGGCCCAACAGTGAGACCAATCAGAAGATATCAGCTCTGCAAAAAAGAAGTCATCTTCAAAAGTCAACCTAACTGAAATCTGGAAATTCAAGGAGGACAACACAATGAAGAAAAACTAATGTTGGCTACTCAAAAGTCTTATTTGTAACAACAAGTTCGGAGTACTACTCATCTTCTACCTTCTAAAGAGAAAAATACAGCCTTCTTCAACAAGAAATCAAAAGATGAGTTTATCTTCTGTCGTGTAGACAAGCATCTGTCTGCTCATTTTTCTTGTAAAAGTTTTTATATCCCACAATCATGCAGTTAAAGACAACTATTTCAGGTTAAAATGTTTGCTTAATTTAAAAGTACTTTTTCCACTTGCTTTTACTTTCCATTAGTGGTTTAGAAGGCAATAAGTCTTTGGCATTGAATTACATTTGGTAGTTTCACACTTCTTCCCCATATAAATATGCAACAAATATATTTGCTAAGATAAGGTTTAATGGACTTGTAGAGTTTTAAAAGGAAAAATGAAGACAATCTGATTTGTATATTACCAGCCATTCCACTTCACCCAGTAATATGAATAAAATCTAAATCATTGTGTTTAGTGAACATGTATCTCCGTGAAGAGGTTTCACTTGTCTTGATTTGAAGACATTAAGAACGGACTAACCATAGGGACAAACAACTCACAAAGTTGGGATTTGTCTTCACTGTTAAAAATGCAGTTATTTTCTTTTTGAAATGACTGGCCTCAGCTTCTGGCTGCCATTCTCCCACTAAGGAGTCCTTCATATGTGATGCTGATACCTAGAGAGTCAAAGTCATCTTCTGCTCTTTCTCCTGCCTTCATACTAGATCAAGCAGCAGGTTGCTTTGATACAGTATCCTATTGCCAGCAGTGGCTAAAAGCATATGCCTAGAAGAAATGTCAATAGGGCTACAATACATGCTAAAATGTTGGACATTCTTCATATTTCCACTCCCTACTTCATAAGGTCCTTCCCAAGGATGAAAAGGGTTTTATGTTTTTAAATACCCTCCACTGGCTTCTCTTCTAAGACTGGATTGTTTTGAGTTTTATTTTGAACTCACATGAAATTATCACCTCTACAATTATCCTTGGCAAGGAGCTCCACAGCTTAACTTTATTCCACATTTAGAACCACCTGTGTTTATTTGGAATAACAAGGCTTACTTAGCCCCAGTAAAAAAATCAGGACACCAAAATTCTGCGCAATTGCTGTGCCTATTCTACTGCAACATTATACAGAATTAACTTGCTTTTACACAATATTTTCATGCTCATCCATCATGAGGTCGCCTAACCATTTCTTGCTACAGTCTCCTAACCATTCGGATTGAACTGGTTATTGTAACTGGCCTCTAGATAATTTCAGAAGTAAGGAATTTACAGAATATAGTCCTCCAAGATTTAGTTTTAACCTACATTTTAGTTGCTACAGGCATGCTACATCTTCCTTTGCCCATGGTACATCAGAATGCCAAAAGCTTTCTAACAATCTGAACAATTCATTGTGACTGCCTTTTTCTTTTTCTTTTTCTTNTTTTTTTTTTTTTGTGTCAGTTCCTTACAAATTTTACCACCAGTGATTTTATATTACTATTTTATGTCTTTATATTCCTGTGTGATGCTTGAAGCACTTAGACCACTGTATCCCGTTCAGTGGTAATTCTATGCCAACAAGTACTCTCAACAGTTAGCTACTGTGGTGGCCAACAGCTGGCCTGAAAGGCCTCATTATCAATTAATATTAATTAATTACAATTAATCCCTATTTTGTAACTGAAAGGTAACTAATTATGTAAGTACCTTGATTTTATAACTTGAGCAGTGTGGACTGCTGGAGGGCAGGCCTAGGCTGTCAGGGAGGCGAGCGGCCATTGGCTGGCCGGCTGGGCGGTGACTGCTTCGGCCAAAAGGGATTGAGCAGGCAGGCCTTCAGATCAGGGTACGGAGGACTCACACCTTGGCTGTTGAGCATGGGCCCAGTGTGTCTTGTCTCTGGTCGGCCTCCCAAACTGTGACGGCTAGCTGTTCCTAATCCCTTTTATAAATCCTCCTTTGATACCACAGAGTGTTATTTAAAAGGAAAGTAAGCAGCTAAATCAAATACATAAATCTGTACAATTGCCCTCAACAGGCTTGTAATGATTACATAAATGATTGCATCAGGCTTGTCTGAAAACACTTGTTTTTCATAAAATCATTTGCACTCTATAAATTATAGTCACTGTTCTTCAGCAACAGAACAATATTGATGCCTTCCTGCTGTTTCACTGAAGTTGGATTTCAAGCTATGTGACCAGTAGTCACCTATTTGGTTTTTGAAGACTAGAACTCATTAGCAGTGTTTAAGTATAATGGCATATCCCCAGTTATCCCAAAATTAACAGCACTGGGAAAAACTTCCCCACCACTAATTCTTGTTTGTTTTCAGGGTACAAATAATTCAACCTTATTCATGCCACAGTGATTACTCTTAGTAGGTATTGCTTAATATGCTCCTCACTTAATAGACTGGAAAGTACCCCATTGTTTTCACATGACATGACTACATCACTTGATTCTTTGTAAATGCAGAAGAGGAACTGAATTAAAAATTGTCTTGGTTATCATTTGCCATATTAGCATTTCCATCCACTGAAGGGTCTGTAACACAAGTGGTATTTATTTGTTCTTAACACATTAAGTTATACATATTATTTGCTATAATGCTTTAATCCATTTTTCTTTGCCTTGACACTCTTAGCCTTCTTTATAATTTTTAACACTTTACCATCCCTCATTTTATAACTATTTCCTACTTCTGACCACACACTTCTGTTTTATTTTTAATTGCTGTTTTTACTGGTTAGTAGAATGGTTCTTAGTTGGAATCTTTCCCAAAAATTTAAAGTTGTGAAATTGTGGGATTTTGGCCAATTGAATCTCAAAGACATACAACTTTTCATTCATATTTTTTCCCAATAATTTTACTCCTTGATTCGCCTAACACTGAGATATTTAACCAAGCAAGTATTGGTTGAGTCTATTCTCTGTTAATCGATACTGAACAAAATTAGGTCATGATTCTCGTTTCTAGGCAACCATTTACTTCCAATTCATTTACTTAATTTGTCTTTATCTATCCTAATGAGGTCTAAAATAGATTGACTGCTGTTTGGGACCACATCTTTAGTATCATCTACACTTTTTACACAAGCCAGTGATGATTAGCTATACAAGGTTTCCAGCAAATGCCCCACAGACTGAACTTCCCCAAAAACAACTTTCCCCCACCATGAAAATCTATTATTTAAAACATATTAATGAAGAAAATAGTGGTGAAACAAAAAATTAATCTCCAGATGTCAGAAAGAAATCAAGTTCTCAAGTAACAAGCCAGTGCATTGTTCATTGGCTTGCAAGTAAGAACAGAAATTTATTTATAGAAAAGCATGCCATGTTTCTAATTCATGAAACAATGAAAAACATTTAAATAGCCTTTTACATATCTACATCAAGTTAGCCTTCTTCCTGTTATCTGCCTCTGACATCCACTTCAACCCTTTTACAACTGTTGTCAAAACACCCTTCTCCCAAATTCATCCTTCCACCTAACTGCTTTCCTTCCTTTTCCTCTGACTTGGGCACACATAACCAGCTGATGTCCAGCCTCTCTAACCCCTATCAGTAATCACTTATCATGCAAACAGCTCATATGCTTCCAGAAAACCTCTCCAGGAATCTCCATTTAACTCAACTACCTTGCACTACCTCCAAAGGTATTCGGATATTGTTTCATTTTGTCAGAGAGAAGTGTAACAACTAATAGCTGCCACATCTCACAGAGCAAATTTAAACCTCTTACTCAGACTGTTTTTACCATTTATGACTTGCAGGCAATCTGGAAAGAGCCTACATGCTGGACCTATGTCAGACAAGTAGGCAGTAGCGGCTGCTGAGGCCATCACTTACCCATCTTGTAGCCCAGCCACATGCTCAAACCATTCTATCCTTTACAGTGAAGCAACAGATAGAGAAAGCCATTGCCTGTTATCCACTTGCTAAGTGGATAATAGGCACTCTCTCCTGAGTTAACCCTCCCCCTTTCCTGTGAAGCTTTTGTTGTGAAGCCAAAGTCCAATTTGAATTTCTAATACAAGAAAATAATAATCCCTTAACATAGTGAGGTTCTAAGAAGATACAATAATAACTTTAAAATGCATCTGTTTTTTACAGACAAAAACTACAAATTACTTCATCTATTACAGTGAATACTTAAAGTTGGGTTGGAATAAACTCAGGCTGTCACAGTTTTGAAATTTAGTTCAGGGAAAGCCTAGGTCTAGCAAAAAGCCTAGGTCTAGCAACTCTAGAATAGGCTGGGCTTTGTCAGATACCTATGTTTTGGCATGGTTTCATACATGTGATTATTTCTGGCAGTCTCAAGGTCATCAACTCATGTTTGCAAAGTAGAAGATGTGTATCCTGTTAAATAGTGTCAGAGAAAGTTTTTCCTATACAAAGTTTTACATCTATTACAGACAGGTGCAGAAACAGAAAAGATGCCTTTACCCAGGTTACTTTTCCATTCCATGATCAGGTATTTAGAATAAAGGGTGAACATCAATTTCATAGAATCATAGAATAAGTTTTAGTTGGAAGAGAAAAAGTCATTTAATCCAACCCCAACTGGATTCAAAAGTTAATTAAGAAGGCTCCAGGAAGCCAATATAAAACTTAGCAGACAAGTTTCGTTACCACATTAAGATTTTCATAACCACTTCATAACATACCCATTGCTTTTCTGTGTTGAGTGTAATGTTAGCCATAGGCTGATCTGACTTAATTACTGCCCAATGATGGAGCTGGCTTCTACAAGAACAAATTACAGTAAAATCCTACACTTTTGGAAGAGATATAGAACATAACACTTTCATTTGTGGTTACAATATGGTTTAGTTTTTTCCTCCCTACACACATGGATATCCATTTGCTGCAAACATAACTGTACAATCATGCAGGCATTTTCACATACAAGTAATAGCAGGCATTCTCCTGTACTTCAGTATCTTGGCTACTCAACATTGTACAACACACAAGGACACAAACTAAAGAGTAAGAAAATTAAAAAGTCAATTAAATTGTCATAATTACCATCAGTACTGTTCTAAATCTAACTTTTAAATCACCACATGACTCTTTATCACCACATATTTTTGTCTATAATTACTGCACTTACAAGTATCTACCTTGATCCAAGACTGCTGATTTATGCAGAGAAAGGTCTCCCTCATGTGGAAATCTGCCTACTAACTGTAAAATAAAAACTGCATTTTGCTTCTTAATAAAGGTTCCATTGCTTAGATTTTCAGATTTCTTTGGGGAAAGTATCACTTAGTATATTTTTTACAGTGTTTTCATTCTTTGGAACTATCACTACAGGGTGAAAGAAAAAAACATGTCGGTAAGACAGAATCACAAGAATTTTAAACATATATAAAAAGATGGCAAAATACTGTAAGCAAAAGAATGTAAGGGAAATCAATCTAGGCAAAATTCATGGGTTTTGGGATAATCTTGTATCCATCAGTTTTTTCCGTTTTCCATTCTGGCCCTGCTGAACATTGTTCAAGATGTTCTCATACATGTCATTTCCATATATTACCTTTTCATGACCCAGCAGAACTAAAATTTTAACTAACTGTAAGAGTTAGATTTGACTTAATTGTGTGGTCTGGTAAGACTATAGAGTTAATCTGTTTTGGCAACAAATAACTAGGTTTCCTCTGTTATGATCTAGCTGGCGCAGTTTGAAGATAAGTCTGTTTAGCTTTTCCATTTTAGAAACCAATTAAGCTAATTTTTAACTCCCCAGTTTCAGTGCTTTAAAAGGAAAAAAAAAAAAAAAGGCAAAAAATGAAGTTTCTCACTTTAAGAAACACTCACAAATTGTGAAAACATTCCCAATTTCAGGGTTTTTTCCTGTGAAACCAATGGACAGCCTTGACCCAAAGTGAATGGTATCAGTTTTCTTTTGCTGAAAAAAAGTCTTTTAAATTGACTAGGCACTTTTTCTTATCTCACTGTTGAACAAAAAACTACAGACTATCATGTTTACAACTGTGGTTCAAATGTCTAAAATGTACTGGCTAGTAAATAAAATTTAAAAGCTCTTCATTTAAATGCTGTAATAGTAAAACCACAGTAAGATATAGTACCTAAGACAAGAAAAGTGCACTTGAATTAACAGCTTTATATGTATAGTATAGAGTTGGCTTGTAAGCCTAACTTTTCCTGATTTTGCAGAAAAACTGCAGAATAATTCCTTGATTACTTTCACACTCCCACAGCTGAAATCATTAAATCAATTGCACTTTTTTTGTAGCATCTCTGCATGCCACTGGAAAGGAACAGGAAAACTTTTAATTGGCTTTTGTCACTCCCATCATGGATATCTTATTTCCTTCCTTCCTTCCTGCCTTCCCTGTATCTCAAAATACTTAAGAAACCAACTGAAGCCATTGGTAATTGCTCGAGTACAGTATTTCAATGCCAGTGTTAATATAATTTGGAAAACAAAGACCTAATTTGTGGTCATCAACAGAAAGAGTGGTGGAAAAACTGAAAAAGTCACAGATTTTGGCTGATTTCCCCTTTTTTAGTTATACTATGTAAATATATAAATGGTGCAAAGGTTTAACACGCATCAGAGTTAGGTCTAAAAGTACCACACAAACATCTCTGCTGTAAAGGTATCTGGGGGAGCTTCTCTGTCTTGAAATTTGTCAGGTAGCTGGACTGAACTCAAAGGACAAAATCAAACACGCTTCCTGTCCATCAGAGACACTCATAAGCCATCAATACAACAGAGAATAAGAATAAGAATGAACTTGTTTACTTTATTGCTGGTTGTAGTCTTTTTATCCCCTTCAGTTTTAAAATTAATTCACAAAACATAATTTAAGTGCATCTCTTAAAAGAGAAACATGGCATTAAGTCCTCATATTGTTTAGTATTAATTAGTATTATTTCATAACTATTAAAAAAATTACCATCCAAATTGCTCAGCTTCTGCACATCTCAGAATTCTTTTCCCTGATGTGTTGAATTTTGTAGTTGTATGAAATATTGTTTTAAAATTCACATTTTTATTTATACAATTTTAAAAATCATCAAAAAATGACCCAGTTTCTCTAGAGTGATACATAGTTAAAATGTGAAATACACTGACATTTCCAGCTCATTCCATACTTATATGCCATTACAAAAGAATCATAACTTTACTGAACACGTAATCCCTTACTCAATAGGAAAGCCCTCTGGCTTGGTTTACGCTCCAAGAAATTTTGTAGCATATCCATTCCATCCAAAGATCCTCCAGGTTTCAAAATGAGGTTTCTGTATTTCATCCCAGCCTGGTAAGGGTAAAGCAGAATGTTAGTACTTCTTATCTTGCCCATTGCCCCTTTTTCTGTATTTGTTGCATATTTAAAAATCAATTTTGATGATAAAACAATGATAAAAGTTTGATGATAAATAATAAAACAACTTTCCTCCTTCCAGATTTTCCTAATACCAAATTAGGATATACCAGGATATATCACAAGATCTGCTGGAAGAACTCAAGAGAGCAGAAATTAGACCAGCTCTAAAGAAGTTATTCTTGCGGTTTTACACTCATTTCAAGCTACAATCACAACTTGTCTGAAGGCACTCTATAAAGCTTAACAAACACACAACCTCCTTAAAATCTTGAGTGAAGGATTACCCCTGTGACTGACAGGCAGGAAGAGGGAACCCAACATCCTTTCTCTAACCAATGATTTCTCTTTCTTTAATCTCTGTTTAGATAACAGAGACGATAATTCAGAGAAAAGCTAGGTATAGCATTGTGGAATGGCATGGCACTTATACCCATATAATATACATGGTTGTACATATCACATATACAAACACATCTAACCGACCTATTAAAGTATCTTAGAGAAAATGAGACTTATCAGGTTTCAGTAAGAAACATTATTGCTTCAGAAAGAATGGATTCCTTTAAAAAAATTAATGACGTTTCTGAGAAAACAAGTAATGAGGAATTTCTTAACAAGTTGTATTTTAAGGAACATATATGTATCTGGAGAATTCTGGGCTCCTGAGACATGACTACAAATGAGAAAAATTTAATTTTGGATGCATATGTCCCAAATGCTTCTGATATTGAAGAAGACAATGTTCTTCCTTTCAGTCAGTGTATATACACATATACACTTACCCCACAACTCAACAAGATCACATTGCTTCCTCATGACTTGTTGGGGGTTAGGATTTTTCCCTTTGTTTCTTTCTCTCATGGAATTTTGTCCCATATATTGCTAGGAAACAGTAACTACCACTATTTAAGAAAAGAAAAGATGTAGTGGGGTGTCAACATTCCACTTGTGAAATGTTGTGAAAAGTGAAATGTTGTGGCTGGGGTACACAGAGAAAAGGTGAGAGGGCCTCGGAGGTTTGGGGCTGGCCTTTAGGTCAGTCTGGTTTCCAGGTTCAGTGGAGGAGGGAGCTGTTTGCCATTTTCCCTGCCACTTGACCCCTCAGAGGTCAGAACCAGTGTGTGTGGTGCCAAAACACCCTCTCCCTGCTTCGCATTGCTGTGGCCACTCCTGTGTGTTGGGCTCCACGATCCTGATCTCCTGTGGTTTCCCTGCACTACAAGTCTGCTTCATTTTTTTTTGTTGTTACCCAGCTGTTTGGGGGGAGACCAGAAGCAACATGTGGGGTGTCCGTATACGGGCCACCTCTCTGTGCAGCAGTCCAGCAGTCTCGACCAGCTGCTGCCCATGACTTCCCATCCCAGCTGAGCCACCTGGTCCCTGCACTCGCACCACAGCGCCCCCTGCAGCCGTGGGGGAATCACTGCACCCATCCTGCCCGGCCGGGAGCCAGCAGCGCCCCTCTGGCTGTGCCCGGAACTGCACCCAAGGGGAAATGGATGAAGCTGCAGGGAAGAGACTTCATTGGGTGTCCTGGGGTTTTGTTCTTGTTGTTGTTTGCCTTGTTATATACACACATACTAGTAAAGAACTGTTATTCCTTTCCCCACATCTTTGGCTGAAAGTCCCTTAAATTTACAGTAATTTGGAGGGAAGGGGGTCAATATTCTCCATTCCAAGGGAGGTACCTGCCTTCCTTGGAGGACACCCGTCTTTCAAACCAAGACATGACCGTACAGTAAAAACAAGCAAAGGTGTTTTTAAGTGATGGGATTCCATGACTTAATTGAACTACCATTTGCATTGTCTGAATTACAGCTGAAAAAATCTAAAATAAAATAATAAAAAAGTAAAAAAAAAAAAAAATCACTGAAGCATTGATCACTCTTCACTGTTTTTGTTAAGTTTGTTGAACATCAGCAGCAAATAAACATATTGTTCCTTGTAGTTTACAAGCATTTTTTGTGTAGATTTGAGTCTTTGCTGCTGTCCCTTCAGAGCCAGAATACTGCACAGTTCTAGGGAGACCAGAGGTTAGTTCAGATAACATGCAAGAATTGAGGAGTTTGGCTACCAATTAAGTTGGAGTTAATCATTTGTGGAAAAATTTTAATACATTCAGTCTCTGAAATTAGATTGTATAACTATTGCTCAATTGAAAATTGTATAATTTTTGCTCAAAACAGAAGGAGATGTTTTATTCTAAAAGAAAGAAGTAAGCCAAATTTCTATGAGGCCTAGTCATAATACCTTAATCATTTTCCTTTTCTGCTGTTCTGAAGACTAGTCTAAATCTAGATATGATGAAGTCCTAGTAACTACATTGTTTGTCCCATCCTGTGGGATGCTATCACTCTTATTTGGGTTAAAAGAGAACTAATTTGAAAAAACAGCATTGAAGAGGGAGACAAAAAATCTCCACAGCTACCCCTGGAGTTGTATCAGCATTCACACAAAGTGTTTGTGTGCACATATGCCAGAGAGCGAGTGACACACATCAATAATCACTTTTCTGCCTCACTTCTTAGCCTGGATAACAGGCTTCACAATAAAAGAGGCACTAGCTGTCTTTCAGTTGTTCCACAAAAATATTCACTTTTAGCATAATTAATTTATTCTCAAAGCCTCCCATACACAGGTAAAGAAAACAAAAACTCTCACAAAAAACAGAATAAAAGACATCCCTCAGGAGAGATTTGCCATTTTGCCAAACTATAGCTTAGGGTTTTGACTATACAGTCACTCAAAACAGACTTTTGAGACTAGAGAGTAAAACTGATGGAACAAAAGTGTGATGGCACTGGAAGGATATGGGCATGTCAGAACAAAAACTGACGCTAAGTTCCACAAGTTTGGCACCAGCATCGTTAATCATCTTTCCCAAATGCTAGCAGTTATAAAAGCCAGCGGCCCCTCCTGACATACCATTTTTAAGACCCATATGAATAACATTTCATTAGAAGTTATTTTATTTATTCATTTAACTTGACACTTCTTATCTATTGCTTTTACTTATGAGTTACAAGATTCCCAATGAATAAGCAAGTATGCTTATTCTCATATGTACCTGTCATGAATCCCTGTCCTTTCAAGGTCAATCTTAACCTCCAAACCCCTATGTCACTTCTTCTCTCAAACTCTGAAATTGGCCGCATTTCTTCATAAAACCCCTTTTGAGTTTTGCTCGCCTAAGCACTGCCTCCGTTTCACAGTCCTACCCCATGTACTCTTTCAATTCCCCTCTTTGTCCAGATCAAAATCTAATCTTGTTTTCTGTCTCCATCCTCTAGAGGGATTGGACAGTTCTAGAAGTTCTGGTTGCTGTGATAAGTATAGGGAGGAAAGAAGGCAGATTCTAGGAGATGAAAAGGACAGTCATGCATTTTCTACTCTTTCCTTTATTTCTCTCCTGTATACTTTTGTTGAAAGGAAGAACTAATGCCGGCAGAACAAGAACAAGAACACAGTTAATCAAGAAGACAGTTAATAGGATCAGGAAACCTAAAAGGTCTTTCCCATGATAAACTCATCTATCTCATCTGCAGCATCTCAACTCAAATCTAATACTATGATCTTTGAAAAATATTGCTAGAATTGGCAGGACTACTAACCACATCACTAATATCCTTTTTTTTTTCTGCTGGAGACAGAAGAGGATGAAGAGTTACTCTAGGGAAAAAAAACAAACCACCAGTAAATCTAGAACCCCATAGTGGTTTGGACTTCAAAATGGACCTGGGACTTAAACTGAAGACGAAACAACTTTCACATTATGCTGTGCTGAGACAGAGAAAACTCAAAATAAATTCAGTTTTCTAAATAGTAACTACATAAAAGGACCACACAGTTGATGTACACAGAATGTAATGGAAATGTCAATGAAACAGAGCACCAGTATCATACAAGTGTCACAGTGGATGAATATGCATTTGCTCTTGCAATGGAGGAATGTTTTTTCAGTCTAAAATTACACAGGAAGGCATTAGAAAAGGCAACACAATATCTCAAAAGTACTACAGTATTAAATATAAGGTGATGTAAGAATTGTATTAAAATCCAAGAATTCTTGGAAATTTTAAGATGGTTTTCTTGAAGTTACTTTTACACCTTTTTTGTTGTTGATCTGAACTTGACAGGTACAGAAGTAGCACTTGAGACATTATACTTAGGGATCATGATGGCAATAAATGTGGTTTCAGAGACAGAGTGCAACAGAAGAGATTATCAAAAAGTATTCATCACCTACCTTTGGATTCATTATTCCTTCTTGCTTAAAGCAGCTATAAAAGATATCCATGGAAAACACTTCACTCCACAAGTACCCATAGTATTGACCATCATAACCACCTGCCAAATGTCCAAAAGTAGCAGGCATGTTTGTTCCTTGAAAACAGATTAACATCTAGTTAATGAAATCAAATACAGTTATTTCTTTGATGTGTACAGTACTTCAACAATAAATTAATAAGGAATTTATATCAACTACATTGAAATATTTAGCATAAAGGGCTTGAGTATGCCTCAAATTATTGAACATAGTCTGTTGAAAACAAAGGAAACTTCATTTCGCATTTTAGGCTACTTGTACATTCAACACAGATGTGACAGAACATCTAAAGTGTGTCACAGATGTAACAGAACATCTGTTTTTTGTATGCCAAACATTATTGAGAAAGAAAGGCACGTTAAATTGAACCATTTGGGCATGGTGTATAACAGTTTCATACTGACATACCTGGGGTGGCAGGAATTCCTAGAATCTCCATACAGTATTTAGCATATTCATCCGCTGGGTCAACAGACAGCTTTGTATGCAGTGCCTGGTCAACTTTGCTCAAAACAATCTGACGAAGGGTTAGAAGGCCTAAATGGGTAAAAACATTTAATTAACCAGCATCAAAATAGCTGCAGTTTCATTTGCACCTTTCCTTCAAAGATCTCAACATGCATACTAAATTCATAAAGTTTTTGAGTTACATAATTTCCACCTGAATTACTCCCCTTAAAAAGTGTTGAGAAGCATAGTTTTAAAGGAATTATCATGCTAAGCTCCCTCTTCTTGAACATTAGTTTCCTCATAGATCAAAACTAAAACAAAGCAGGTATTTTAAAAGCAAAATTTAAGCTTTATTTAAGAAGCTACAAGATATGAACCCTTAGTCAGACAAAATGCTTACGCAGCTAGAGTCTGTGCAAGCCACAAGGACAAAGACTTCTTGTTCAGGATAGGAAAGCAGTATGAAATAAACAGGAGTAGCTTAATGATGAATTGGCATCATAAATGGGAAGCTCTGATTACAGGAATAAAGAGGTGGGAGTGATAGAATAATAATGACATGATGGGTAATGACGTGAGATTACAATCTTAGTGTGGAGATAGGTGTCAGTTTTACAGTAATGCTGTCTGGGATATGTTATGTCTGTTCAGTAAATTTGCAAATAACTTTCATATCTTTTAAGTGTCACATGCAAATCAAATGTAGACGATACATGTAGGTATACTGTGTCTTGCACAGCGCCTGTTCTGGAGTAAATAAAAGATTTTAAAAACCACAAAAACCACACCAGACCACAACAGACTACCCTCTTCCACGCACCCCACACACCACCAATTTTAAACGAGAAAAGCTTATAGGTAAAAAATTTACACAGAGAGGAAAGGTATTTTAGTCCTGTAGGTAGCCTGGAAAATCAGAGCTGCTACTGTTCCTGCAAAGAGTTCTGTCGTCATAGCCTTTTTTGGTGGGGTACCCACACAAATAAACCTAGAAAGACATTGGTAAGTGTATACATAGACGACATTTAATAGTTATGTTTGTCAGCTTTTTAAATTACATACTTTTATACATATACTGTGGAGAGAAAAGGCAGAGATACCTGTATTAGCAAGTCTAGAAGCAGCAAGTTTCTCCAGAAGAGTGTCTCCAACATGGGTTGCATCTTTATAATGTCGTGACATCTTTTGTAGTGGCTCTTTTTCCCACACCCAGTTCTCAAACATTTGTGAAGGTACCTCTACAAAGTCTGTTTCCACATTAGTTCCACTAAACCTTGCAAAATCAGTCTAGCAAAAAAAAAAAGCCATTGAATTAAATCAAAATTTCAGTTTAAATCACAGGGAAAGGAATAATTAAGCAGACCAATAATAATAATATATTTTAAAATTAAATTTAAAGAAAGGAGGAAAAAATCAGATATAAGACTATTGTCAAAGAATAAAGTAGAGTACTCAGTAGTTACATACTGCATTATCTACTGGTATAGAACAGTACTTCAAATTTTTTAGTATTACTCATTATTACCTTTTAGGTTATGACAGCAATACAAACGTTTTCATGCTGTCTTGTGACAATGATATAATTTGTAACTTATTATAGATTTTTGTTGTATTACCCCAAAGTAAAATAATACACTCCAACTACGCACTTTAAAAAGTTAATTGTATTGCAATCTGCCACAATGATTCATAAACTTAACTAACTTACTCTATTAGCTTTGCCCTATTTGTTGTCACTTTTAATATAAGTGGTTAACATATAACACAATTTTTTTAGCCAGTATTACATGGACTAAAATAAATCCTAGCAACCTTATCCATGAAAAGTTTTCAAATCTGACACTTTGATAAAAGAATCTTTCTTCTGAAAGACAAGCACATTAGATTCTTTTTTTTACTTCTAGTATCAGCAATAAATTCATATTTAAGAAGCTTCCCCAATTACCAATTTTGAAGAAAAGTTTGTACAGCTAAGAATCTTAATTAAAATATACTCCAATTCCAAGTATTTCTTAGAAGTCACCTCTTGTGACACAGAAATGATAATACATAGAAATTATTTGGTCTCATAGAATTATAGCATCATAAAGGCTGGAAAATACTTTTAAGATTATCAAGTACAAGCACCAACCCAGCATCACCACCATGTTCACCATTAAGCTGTTAACCTACGTCCCCAAGTACCATATCTACACAATTTTTGAATGCTTCCAGGGATGTTGACTCTATCATTTCCCTGGGCAGGTAATTTCAAAGATCTACAACTCTTTCAGAGAAAAAAAAAATTTACTTATATCCAATCTAAAGCTTCCCAGGTGCAACTTGAACCATTTCCTCTTGTCCTGTCATTGATTGCCTGGGAGAAGAAGCTGGCCCCCCACCTGGTTACAATCTCTTTTCAGGCAGTTGTAAAAAGCAATCAAGTCCCTCCCAAGCCTCCTTTTCTCCAGGCTAAGCACCCGGAACTCCATCAGCTGCTCCTCACAGGACTTGTGCTCCAGACCCTTCCCCAGCTCTATTGACCTTTTATGGACTCACTCCAGCACCTCAGTGTCCTTCCTGACCTGAGAGCCCAAAACTGGACACAGGGTTTGAGGTGTGGCCTCACCAGTGCCCAGCACAGGGGGACAATCCCTGCCCTGCTCCTGCTGGCCACACCATTGCTGATCCAGGCCAGGATGCCATTGGCCTTCTTGGCCACCTGGGCACAGCCTGGCTCATCTTCAGCTGCTGTCAGCAGCACCCCCAGGTCCTTTCCAGCCACTCTGTCCCAGCCTGTGGCCCTGCCTGGGGCTGTTGTGACCCAAGGGCAGGGCCCAGCACTGGGCCTTGTTGAACCTTATGCAACTGGTCTGCCCAGATCCCTCTGCAGAGCCTTCCTACCATCACTCCACCCTTGTCTTATAATAAATCTACCTCTTCTTGCCAGCCAAAATTTTTTCCCCTCCTCATCAACATACTAACAAAACATTTTAAGTACCAAAAAAAAAAAAAAAAGAATTCTCTTTTGTCCTCCCTAAGAGCTGTTGATATTCTTACAGTCAATCCTCCACTGGGAAATAGATCCTTACAGTATTACAGACTTTTGAACTCAGTTTCTTGCAGGGTTACCAAAAAAAGCACATGTCCAATACAGGACATAACCTTGAACAGACATCTGTGTCACATGCATGTGTCTTCCTCTCATGTTTTCAGAAGAGCAACACAAAAGGAGGAAAACTTTTGTCTACTCTTGCAGGCTGTTCAAATCCATAGTTGTAGGTTGGCCATTCTTACTGTCTTTGCTGAATATCAGCTCTGAAGAGAAGCTAGGAAGCACCAGCTTCAGGGAAGAAATCTTCATTTACCCATACTCAAGTGCACCACATTAAAAAAAAAAACCAAAACAATCAAGACATTTGGTACAAGTTGATTCAAGAGAGCTCCTTCCTGAACAACATGAACAAATTCCCTCCTTGCCCTGATCTCACTCTCCATCTCTCACATTTCCAGTATATTACATAGAGTATCAGACCTTTACCAGCAGCCCACAAATCCAGTGAAACAGTCTCATTCTTGCATAGCATTTAACTGACAAGTCTTAACATGCTTAAACAAATCATCATATGAGACAAGACAGTGCTTTGTACACATGAATTCCAGAGGACAGGATGTTCTTACGTAGGACTAGCATGTTTGCACACACACAAATAGCTGTTTATGTACAATACAGGAGAAGTGAGCATGGCAGCTGGGCACACAGGAAACACCAGAGCAGTGCAAAAGACAACTGGAAAGCAGGCCTCTCTGATCTGTCTGCAATTCCAGAGCAACTGAAGTACATATGCATCGGAATTGTTGGCTTCGGCTGCCCTGAAAGGACTCCAAAACACCGAGGCACACACTTACTGGCTGTCAAAATGTTGCAGTCAGTTTTGTACTGTTTTTATACAGTGCCAAATATGTTACACTTATAAACACCTTCTATATTGCCTAGGTTTTATTCCTCAATTTTGATACCAGAAGCACCTATGACAGGGTGAAGATGATAAAATAATAATTGTATTTTTACCCTTAAGATGATTCAAAAATATCTAAGCAAGTCTACCTACTTATTAACACTGGATTTAATATATATATTTCTGTGATAACGTTGTTTCTTTATTCTGCAATCCCAGTCTCTAGGATCATGGTCAAGAATTAAAATCTAATGTGGGTCATTTTTTCTTGATTTTATTATTTTGTATTTATACAGAAGATGAAGGAAATGGTACACAAAATCTAAATTTGTAGATGACTGTGAATTTTTTTGGTGCATGAAGATTGCCATTATCTTTTTCTGAAATACAAAATTTTCATTAGCCTAATAATAAATTTATCCTCTGGCAGTATCAATTTTACATGTAAGTAAAAATGAAAATAGAAATTTTACAACTTTATTGGTACCTTGATGGAAAATCTGAAACTACTTTCAGTTCTTTCTAGTCACCACAATAAACCTAACCTGTCAGATAAGAAAAAATAAAATAGCTTAGGCAAGACCTGCTTTATGCTTGTGATGTCAAAAGTGATAGGTCTCAACAGTACTAAATGCCAAAATGCTGGATGTCATCCAGCTTCAGAAATTATTTTCATTCCTAGGTATGGCAACCTTTTTATATTTCTCATACCTGGTTTCTAATACCATACCTCTAGGAAACTAAAAGAAATAAAAAGCCATCTGAACAAAGCCATGACTGAGCATCTTTTTCACTTTACCTGTACCTGTGATGAGTGAAGAGACTCTTGCATGATGCAAATGCAAAAGTACATGTTCCTACAAAAATGTTTTTCATAAGAAGGTGTATTTTATTGCTTCAGTTTTAAATAAATATTAAAACAAAAAACAACCTGACGCTTCAAAATAATAACCAGAACCCCGCACATGTGCTGTACTAGAATTAGAAACCACCAAAACAGAACTATACCTTGCTTTGAGACAGTGGAGAAAGAAGTAAGCCTTACACTGGAATAGAAACATCACTAACCTGTGCACATATCTGATGCATTACGTGGCCAAACTCATGGAAGTAAGTCTTTACTTCATCGTGTCGCAGCAATGATGGGCGATCCGACGCTGGCTTTGTGAAGTTGGTTACCAGAGCAGCTACAGACATCAATCTGCTGCCATCAGAGAGAAGGCAGCCGGGTTGTAGACCAAAGCAGGCTGCATGCCCATACTTTCCCTCTCTGTGTAAGAAAATATGTCAGACACTGTCTTCAAACCACAAGACTGCTCACCAGAATGGTGAAGCCTATTCAAGAACAGGGACAATCAGTCAGTGTCTCTACGCAAAGTTTTAAACAAAAAATGTATATATTTTCATGACTTCTAAGACTCAGTAAGTTAAGAGCACAAGGGGAAAAAAGCCCTTTCCACTCTCATACTAAAATCACAACATTTCAAGATTCCCAGCAGCATTTACAGGAATCTGTTTTTCATTGAAATGCTGAAAGTATATATACTTCAGGTGCCAGCTGTGTTTTAAACTGCTACTGCAACAGGAAGAACTGGGTTCTGTTCTCTGATGCATTTTTTTCTAATTACAGGAGACAAAAGAATGCATTACACTGCATTTTCACTGTGATGCAAGAGTTTAAAGAAAAATTATTTTGAGATTTTTGTCCTAAGCTATTCAGTTAACTACTCAGATTAAGTCAGAGGAGTCTTACTGACACATACTGTCAGCAATTCACAAGATATACATAAAGGTGGAAGCAGGTGAACAGGTGAAGGAGATTAGGTAGGTAACCATAAAAAGAACAATTTATGTACTATTATATATATTGAGTAACCTAATTTTCTTAGGGCAGAAAATCTTAAATCAATTTACATTAAAAAAAGAATGTCAGCAAATTTATAAAATGCTGAATATTAATCTAAAAAGCCCTACACCAAGCAAACAAAAAACCAGCAACAAATAGTCAAAAACTACTAGCTCAAAATAAACCCTGTCAAACCAGTCTAGTCTCCTAATCTTGGAAAAAACACAGATACTGTAAATAGCTACAAAGACAGGTGGAGAGCTACAGAGATCAACATGGAAGTAAATCTGAATGTGTGCTCAACAGGAATCTATTCTTGATATTGATCTATTTGACTCGGAAGTCTGGACAACAGGGTAGAAAATACACATAAAGTGTAAAGAGGACCTAGGAGAAACCAGGAACTCTTAGCAGACAAATACAATTGATCTGAGCAGACTGCAGTAACACTTCCACAGAAATGAAAATTAAAACCCACTAGTAAGCTAGAAAGGAGAGAAAAACTTCATAGATGCAGAAAATTGCGGACAACTGACTAGAGAGCAGTAGTACCAAAAATATGAATGAAGTAGCAATGCTTCATAAAATGAATATAAGCAAGAAATATGGAAGTACTTTTAAAAAAATCATTAAAAAATCTGAACACGGTCCAGGGGATAACATAATGAAAACAATATTAATCTTGCCAGTGAAACACATATTTACTTCCAAATGCATTTAATCTTAACTAAACAAGCAGCAACCCATTAAGACAAATTCCATTTTAAACATGTAAGCAAAACACTAAGTCATTACCTGGGGTAAAGATCCAAATAGAACTGTCCTAGCATTTCTCCTGTTGATTTATCCTTTACTGTGTAAAGAGTAACACTGTCGTGCCAAACATGAGCACTTTCTATTTGCTCAAATTCAAGTCCCAGCAGCTTCTGGTAAATACTCAGTAAGCCTTCTGTAACAGCCTCAATTGGGAAGTATTCCTTCAGCTTTTCTTGATCTATGGAGTACTTCAGCTCTTCAGTTTTGCTCATATAATAATGAAGATCCCATGCATTGATTCTTCCATCATAATCAAAGTTTCTTTCTTTACATTCCTTCTTCTTCAGATCTAGAATGAATTGTCTTTCTTCCTCAACCAAAGGCTTCAGCTTTTTACTCAAATCATCTGAAAGAAAGATTGCCTTGAAGTCAGCTTCCATGTTCCTTTATCTATTCCTATAAAATACACTCAACACTTCAAGCACATATTCCAGAAGTGGGTGTTTTCCATTCACTCACCAACAGCAACCAACATCTGTTTTCTTGACCTAAGAAGTCTTAATTACAGGCATGCTATAAATGATACAATATTCCATGTAGGCCTAAGAGTGGTGTGAAGGGTTTTGGTAAATACAGATTTTTTTTCCCAAGACATCATAAATGAAAAGTAACACTAGATAATTATGCTTGAGTCCTTTGATTTTACCTCATGTAATCTCAGTATTACTACAACTACTGTTAGTCACTGAAAGGAAGTGCAACACAAAATTCAATGCTTCTAGCTAAAGACCCATAAAAACCCATGAGACCCAAGAATTCTTGCCTATGAGATGACTGGCTTCTACACTAGCAAAGCTCCTGGATATGACAGTCTATGATTCAATTTTTTCTAAATTTACTTTCCTAGGACAAGAAGGCATCACAGCACTATGAAGCAGACATATTGAATATAAAATATTTAAGCTTACTGACACTTCCATACAGTACATTCTGTACTTATTCTCTTGTGAGTATTTCTGGTTTATCAGAAACATTTTTCTTCATTAAGAATTGACATTAATGTTCATTGTTGATACCTAGGGTGTAAAATTTAGGAATTGCTGCTCCTGTTTCTAGGAAGGCTATAATGCACTAAATGCATTTACATGATTGAAATACAGTTTGCAACTGGTCCTGTGCTAAATTCATAATATGTCATAGGAGAGAATGCTCTTCTTCCTAGATGTAAGATCAGCTTATGAACATTTGATTTAAAACACGGATAGGAACAAAGCAGAGCAAAATACACTGTCATGCTTGTAGCTGAGGATATGTCAAAAGAACTAAATAAAAAGTGACAATTAATTTGATGTATATTCTCCCTCTGTGAGAATTACCATGAAGCATGCTATTTATTAATAGAAAAGTATCTGATCTCATACTGTAAAAACCAGCTGCTAACTTACATGTGTCAGCTTCAAAAAAAAATCAAAAAACACAGTATTACAATAATACAATGGACAAAAAAAGTCTACAGTACTTCAAGTACACTTAAAAACCCTAACATTTAATAATAAATCAGAAGCAAGTATTAATTAATTGTCAAGTACACTGAAAACTGATACTGCCAAATATGGATCTGATCTCATGAAGGAGCATTTCAGGAGAAATGCAACAGAATTATGGGTTTAGAAAGAAGAGCATTTGAACCTCTTTATTGAAGCATAAACACAAAACCCCCACTACCTTGTTTTTGTACTAATTTATTGGGGGCTTACAGGTATGATGCATCGATATACACCCCTAAGTTGTGTTAGGACACAGTAATAAAGGAACACATAGTATTCAGTGGAGCTACCAGAAAGCAAAGGTCAACTCTTCATCCAAGAGTCCACTGACCTCAACAGGATGACTATAAATTCATTCATAAACTGCTATGTTTAAGGTTTTCAAGATAGCTCAGTTTTCAGATCAAATTCCATTACAGGGCTTCTGAATTCCAGATTTAATCCATCACTCTAGATATAATTTATAAATTCAGCTCATGGAAGTCGCATCATCTCACACAGTAAACTTTTGTTTTACTTAATGCAGCTCTATCAGAAAAAGACACCAAGGCTATGGATGCACAAAAAATTGGGAACAAAAAGCTGCAATTCTGATGCAGCCTCTTGAACTGATAAAACAGCTTAAGCTGCACATGTTACGCTGGTTCTAAATTAGGGTAACTGAATTTTGGGGCAGAGAGAAAGGCTTATCTACTCGCTTATATTGGCAGTCATAAAACAGTTATTCTCAGAATTTGCCTTGTGCTTCTGATTTGGAACAAATTCATTTGTACAGCTATGATCTAAAAAATATATATGCCAGAACAGAGGCAGCAGAGTTCCTTTTCTCACTAACCCTCATGGACACTGTGACCCAGTTATGTATTTAAATTAATTTTGGTTGATGGGACACGTTACTACATTTAATAGACAAGTATTGCTTATAAATATGAACAAACCTAAGAAGGTTGTTACGTTATCTGTGCTCTTTGCAGTGTTTACCTCCAGGACAAAGTTGGCATGTGTATTATAACCAAGAAGCTCTGCTACTTTTGCCCTTAGTGGGAGCAACTGCTGCAGAATTTTTGTGTTCTCCTAAAAAAGAAAGCAGGCAAATTTGCAAAATGAAACCAGAAAACACATGTTAACAAAACAATTATCTCAATAATATCTGTAATCCTATGAAATAGAAAAGATTTCAAATGTAACACTTTAAAATATAAAATAACCTAAGTTTAGCTAGATTCTTGGAATATCTTTTCTTAGTATTTGCAGGTAGGTGGTTTTCTAGTTGACTTCATTCATTACGCTCCTTATTACAACAACGTATCTTTTTTATTAATCAAAATATATACCATTTTCTTTTAAGTTGTGAAGAGTTTATTTCCTTTCTCAATCATTCACATGTGAAAGACAATAAGGAAATTGCTGACAGCAGCCTTAATTGCTTATTAGTGATGAAGACAGATTGCTAATCTATTGTGCCAACATTCAAAGCTAGTTTGCAAATTTTCCTGTTTTGCCACTCTAACAATAGCAGCCAGAGAAAGATCTGAAACAGAAAACCCCAGACCTTGACCTAAATGTGTTGAAGAATCCTCAAGAACCTGAAAACTGTGTAAACCTCTAGTTCTGGAAAAGTGAGATTTATCAGGAGAAAAAAAAAAATTCAGCACTGGATTCTAAGACTGTCACATGGTTTTATCATTAAGTCTCTTTATATGTGTTGACTTGCAAAGTGTTCAGTTCCTGGTGCCATTTTATCTTATCTTGTACTCATCACATTTCCAAGCATTTCAAGCACAAAAGCTCAACTCTGCTATTGTTCTCTAATGCATGATTGGTACAATTGTCTGAATGCTCTACCTCTCAATGCTTTTTTTTATTTTGTACCTGTCTAGTTGTGCACATACGCAATCTGTTAATTTCATATTTAATCATCTGTATTTATAATTAAAACCTGTTCTTAAATAACCCCCTCTATTCCAAAGAATCCCAAAGGACTACAGAAGCCACAACCAGACATCATTTTCTGTGAGGAAAGTGTCAGTAAGAATCTGTAGAACACTGTAGGGAAATTTCACAGAAGATTGAACTCCCACTTCTATTAATAGGACCACTTAAACATTAAGATACATACAAATATGCACACAGAGGTAGACGGTCAACCTCTAAGGTCTCAGGACATCAGAAGAAATTGGAGCAAGGCACTGTTAAAGACTGCACTGATAAGCTTTGATTTCAAAATATTCTACAATGTGCAAAACCCAAAAAGAGCATTTGAATGTCTAGCTCCATTTTTCAACTCTGCCACTGCATAGAAGACCCAGCACACAACATACCTCTTTGCATCTTGAGTTAAAGGCAGATTCCATTTTTCTCCTCGTTTCTGAAATGCAGCACTTCTTCATTACAGGAAAATAGTGGGGATACTTTAAGGTAATTTTATATTTGTCTTTCTCAGTCTTCTCTAAACTGTTGATAAAGTCATCTGGAAGGCCATCTATAGAATACAATTTAATAAACAATGTTTACCAAAATTATCTACTCCATCTTGTTTTTGTGAGACTGTTGCATTTGTTTTGCTGCAATCTACTTTGACATCAGAAATCTCCACAGATGTATACCTCCCTTTTTACAACTATTTGCTAGAAGTTTTTCAAATTCCACCAAGCAAAACAAAATTTGGAAACACCTGAGAGCAAAACAGAAATACATGCAAGGCCACCAGATAAAAACTGAATAACATAAAAAAATCTCTGTTACTAGAGCACATTTTATGTGATGCCCTTCAGATAATGAATCCCCAAATTCTCTGTCACATGAAACCTCTAGCTTGGTTTAAATTACTGAATTAGTTAAACTTTATTGTAGGACTAAAAAAGCTTTTCCAATAATTGCACAGGGGATTGTTTGATGATAACTGAGAAAAGGAACAAGTAAAGTTATGCTAAAGGACCAACATTCTAACTTGATGCAAGGCAAAAACCTCAGGAACCACAAATGTATGAAGACATCATGAATACCTGCAAAAGATAACTCTGAATTGATTCTGGAGAGGGACTAAAAAGGAAACAGAAAAGACTGGGAAAGAGACAGAATTTCACTTGACCTAACCATCATGCATGGGACAAAAACCAGTTACTCCAATAAAACAGGAAAGTTGGAAAAACAGAAACAGCAAGCATCCTACTCACCAAGTTCTTCCTTAGAAAATACAAGAAATGTATTTTCTTCATTCAGGTTTTTGTTAAAGTCTATACACAGCTCATTTAATTTTTTCTTCATTGTCTTTATTTCCTGTATTGGGTAGAAACTGAATTTAGTGGAGAAACAAAAATCAAAGTTGGAAATTTTTATCCTCCGCATGAATTTAATTTTTTTCAGACAGGCTCTCTACTAAGCAACAGTAAATACCAGACTGAGCAAATAACACACTGCAAGTAGCATCATACCTCACACCCTGTCAGTCTTCCTTTTATTCTTCTTTTGTTCCTGAGCAATATTGTGGCCAAGGGCTATTGCTCCAACATTTTAAACTCAGCTTAGAGAGAACTGAAGAGATTAAACACATTCACTAAACATTTCACATTTAGCAAATTTCATGTGCTAACACTCAATTATTTTCTTTTCTTTGAATAGCTAAATTACAATCTTAAGTGTAAAAATATCCACTGAAATCAATGAGAAAGAAGGGAGTAAAAAAGCATGCAACCTATTTAAAAAACGCTGTTTGGAAATTGTACAGGTATGGTATGACAGAAAGAAGAGGCTGCTCTTACAACACAAAGCCAAACCTGTTTTAAAACCCTGATAGTCATATTTCGGAAACATTTTCGAAAATATCTCATAGTAAGTTTCTACATGTTATTGTCAAGTTCAAACAAACATAGTAGTTACCAGTACGAGAATGCACACCAAATAAAAAACTAAATATAATTCAACTACTGTCCCCTAAGGAATTTCAAAATACCTTTAGAGGCACCAGTTATATGAAAATACACATCAAACTGTTCTCAGTAATGGAAGGATGTGGGTGGAGATTGATTATTTTCTACAAAGGGTTAAAGTCTATTCAAGTCAGAAGTAGAAGTCATAATATAGTCAGAAATATCACTCAGAATTTGAAGATAACTATGTTTGCATCAGTAGAATCCCACAAGATAAGGGCTAGTGTGTTTGTCTCAAACACCAGTAGCAGGGTGGCTGTGGCACCAGCCAAGGACTGTAGGTAACAACAGCCAAGGACTGTTGGCAATAACAGTCTGTTGGCTTATCTATAAAACAGCACCCCAGTCCATGCCCAGGTGGTTACCCCAGGACTCTGGACACCTAGGCAGCTGGATGGATCCTGGAGGCATGAATGGTGATCTCTCTTTCTCCCTTTCTTCTTTCTCTCTTCCACTCTTTAATTAATCTGTCTTTTCCCTTTCACTCTATCCCTTTTATCCAAAACCCACTTCCATGTGCTTATGCTAGGTCAGGGACTAATGTACCAATTTCCACACCAAGTATATATTTGTACTAATAAAAGTTTGTAAGCTTTTGCAGACCCTCTGGTATTGTTGTTCCTTTCAACAAGCATCTACATGAATCTTGGGTGCTCCCTTCCCATTAAGGGTGGGATGCCACAGCATCTCAGATGCTGACAATTTTACTTCCTGATTTTCTGAAGTGACAATTGCTTTCCAAGTCCATTCTCCCTCAATGAAGAAAAATTCCCAGAGCAGCTTGTTTTCTCCTCTAACCTACTTTGATTTTTTTTTTTTTTTAAGATGGAATGCTAAAATCCTGGACGCATTTTACAACATGAATTAACTGAAACGAGTGTAGCTGTGTATTTGAAACAGTTACACATACTTCAGAATAGAAATACAGGCTCACTAGTAACATTTTTTTAGAGGTCTCTTCCCTAGGAATCCAATTTAGGCATTCTCTATAATCGTAATATACAAAACTTCTTATATAAATGAAGCTAGGCTTCTTTTATAGTCTCAAGGCTACAAGATGATGCAGACCACTTCTGTCTACAGTGTGTCATAAGTGTCTATCAGGTTAGTTAAAAACCTTCAAGCAATTGAAGTTTAAAGAATGGATCTGGAAGTAAGAACAGTTAAGATTAGAGCAATAATTCAGCAGGTACAAATAAAGTTCAAATATATGCTTAATACAGCTAACCAGCTATAAATTTATCTCTTCAACAGTTCGTAACCTTTGCTTTATAAACAAATAGTGAATATTTACTTTCTGCACTTCTTTAGGAAGATGGAGTCCGTTTCTTCTCCCCACTTGAACAGATTTCTCTAGATATCGCCTTGTTTCAGGCTTTATATTTTCAAGATCACAGGTTTGCTGAAATGACAATACCGAATAATTGAATTTTTAATACATTGTAAGAACCATACTAAGCATTAAAAGGGTTTGAACAGAGTTGTTTTTTAGAACACTGTCATATTTAAAAAGGGAACATCCTGGATTTTACTGTGAAGAACTTCCCCAAAACAGTTACCTTACACAATAGTATTCTTATATTCATGTAGAATGTTTTTAAAATACTGTTCTTGTACCAAGTGTCTCAGCACATTTACATGCTGTCATAATGACAATTCATTCAGTTTACAGTACACTTCAGTTTACAGTGCACTTATGCTTCTTCTGTAGAGATAGCTTTCTTTCACACAGTTGAAGAAAATCAGTGCTATAACACTGTACCCTGAAAGTCAGAGGAATTAAAAAAAAACAAACCCAAAAGATTAGAAGCGTCACTCAAGAATATCATATCAGATGGCATACAATTTGAGCATATTTGTCTTCTCCAGAACCAAGGTATCAGTGACAAAAATAAAACAGTGTCACAGAAGATTCTCAGTTGGAAAGGACGCACAAGGACCATCATCTTGAACATCTACACATATGAAATTTTGGAACTTTATAGAACTTTTAGAATTGTTGTGGTTGATGATTTTATATACAATTTTGTACTTGTTTCGGAGAACCTTGCTACTTTATTCCAGGAAGAAACCTTCAGATAGAGTAAGAGACAAAACTTACTTAGAATTCCATGAACAAAACCTGAAGCAGCTCTTTACATCAGGCTGCTTCCTGAGGGCATGTGGGTGGAGAAGACTGGCAACATTCTTAAACATGCCTCTACTAGTCAGCATGTGCACGTTAGGAGTAACAAAATCTAAAATTATAGTTTCACTACCAAATTCACATTTATCCCAAGTTTCAGACCTCAAAATACAAGTTTTTTGAAGAATAAGATACAGAGCATATTGAACAACATAATTTTATGCAGAAATTTTTCCCCCTAATGTGTGGGGAAAAGAAAGCAACTACATTATTTTAATATCTACTTAAATTAAATGGAAAAATCTCAGTGATTTTCCTCCATCAACAGCTCTTCAATTAAGCATAATTTAGAAAGAGTACTATTGTTAACTTAGAAAAGTTTAGTCCCCATTAAGGAGAGCTAAAACATTCCACGTGTCACTGAGGTCAAGCAGATTTGGCCATCTGTGTTATAAATAACATGGAAGTGTGAGGGCCCTTACTCTCCTCACCCCATCTTCATCTGGCCCCATGAAGGATCATGAAATTGAATTAATCTACCTGAATTATTAAATCCTCAGTGAAGCCATGAAAAACCTGATTTAATCCAATTGTTTACTACTTTTTTGAACTGGAAAAATAATTTCAGCCAAAATCTGAATTCTATTTGTGGAAGTTCTTTTTTCATGTGATCCTGGAGCCTTATTTTTTAAATGAGAGTTTCTAACAGGAGGAGGCATTAAAAATTTAGCAAAAATTAACAAAACATTATGATTTGGAAATAGCAGCATTTGACCAGTCTGGCACTACTGGAAATTTCACATTTGTTTGAGAGCAAAACTCTTATGACTTTCACAGTTATTAGAAGTGGATATATGCTCTGAAGCTGCATCTCTGGCAAACTCACACTAAAACATGCTTGCATGCTGCAGTTAAGAAAAATTTCTAAAACACTTAAAACAGAGACTTAAGCAAAAATTCTAACAGTTAAAAAGGTCAAAGATTACTGCAAAGGAAAACGAAATAGGAAAACACCAAATGAAAAAAAAAAAATTAAGAAAGCAACAGTTTTTACTACCTACTGTCAGATAGTCCTGTAAATTAAGAATAGGTAGACACACAGATGTTAGATTAGTTCTCAATATATCTGTGTATTCTATACTGGAAGCTGGGGAAAATCACAGTAGATAATACATACAAATCAAGCCATTTAATTGCTAGCGACAAAACAGGAGAAGAAGAAAAAAAAATCAACATAAAGCACAGAGGGGAAAAATCAACACAAAGCACTATCTGCCAACACACAACAGAACAAAATCAAAATGGTGTTATTAAAACTTCCACAAACACGTAACAAGAATACCCAGCTAGAGGAGAACACTTGAAAATTTCCCTGGAGAACACAGCAAAAGAAGACAATGGTAATGGAAGACATTTTAGTATGGGTCTGCAAGCATTATTCTGATTCCCAGGCAAGCCTGCAAAAAACACAAATGGTGGCTCCACAAACTAGGGCTCCAATATCTTATGAGCATTACAATAGGATTAAAAATAAGTGGGGTTGAGAGAAAAGTTCACATATAAAACATAGAAAAACAATTTTTTTCATTACCACATTAGATAGCTTCCTTGCATTATCCTTATATTGCACTTCTGAGAAAATTATTACTGAATGTCACCAGACATTGGAACAAAACCAAATATTCTTTCTGTTTGAGCTACAAAATAAATAGTACAAACAATGTGAGATACCTAAAAGTGCTCTAAAAGAGAAACTAAGCAGAAACACAAAAGGGATAGAAACTAGTTCAACAGTAAATGCATCTTTTAACATGGTTTTATTTTCAGGCTGAAGAAGAGGATGCAATGTAGTTGTCTATAATTAGCTGATCAAAAGAGGTAATTTCAGAGGTCAATCTCAGTTATATGTTCTGATTAACCTTCATAACTTAAAACAACTTTTAAATTGACAATTCTCAACTTTTTCAATAAAGCAGAATTTTGGACACAAATTCAAAAGCAGTATAAGCCAATGTAAGTACACTGATATATTGCCTTTTTCCTAACTTCTCTCTTGGAACAAGCTCAGCCAGTGGAAAACAAAAAAAAATTTTCCTAATAGGTTTCCCTCTTTTAGTTTAGATTCCTTGTTTCAGTGCTTTGGAAGACTAGACAAAAATCAAAGCTATTGCAATGGAGAGAAAAGGATCTAAATATGAGAGGCAAAGAGTAGGAACAGCATGATACACTGTTTTCTGTTGTATTAGCAGCATCCCACTGGAAAGGATTTGAGCAGCACAGACAGAGGAAACACAAAGTCATCCTGAAAAGCATTGTGTATACCAATTAATTTTAGATAAATTTAGATTCACAACTAGTGTCACAACTTTTGCAGACATACTGTTATTTACCTGTAAATAAACAATCTTCTGAAACACATCTTCTCTCATGCTCATCTCCACATCAAAATTTGACAGTTTTTTGTCAGCTTCTGTACTTGCTAAGCGTATCTCTTTGTCAGGGGAGACATGCTGGGGAAAATCCAACATGCTTCTTTCCACTGTTTAAATAAGAGGCAATGAACACAGAAGGATAGACATGCTTTAGGGATAAGGAACTTACCCTCTTCTGACATTTATAAAAGACATAAGAAAAAAGTATCCAAAGCAACCTGACACATATAGCAAATAAAGTGATTACATGTAATATAAAACTGAATAGGTGAAAGGACAAAACCATTGTAACAAATAAACATGTTACAGAAGATTTCTAAACCCCAAGCCTAATTATCTCATCATCTTCTACAAAATCAGCTGAATGGTATATAAATACATTAGAAATGCTTCATCTTCCAAAAGTCATGTAAGTGAAGACTGACTTCTCGTAGTTGGCACAGATGCCTCCATGTTAGCATTTAAAGTCAGAAGCTCTGAATCTTTCAAACATGCCCATCTGTCCTGAAGTTATTTTTATATTGTTATGAGCACCATGTCAAATCTCCATGTACTGTACTCTTCTGTGTTTAAAGAGAAACAACATGGCAAACAGGGAAGATGCTGTCCATGCATTCTGAGCTTCTACAGATTGGAAGCTGAGTAATATTACTTTTTTTAGAATATACTTTCAAGATTAAGTAAATCCTTGCTATTAAAGGAATGCTACATCTTATAATGACATTGGATACCCTAAAATAGAAATGAATTTGCTTAATTAAAAAATCAAATTGCAATGTCTCTACCATCTACCTTTCCAAAAGTAGATTTTATAGCACCAATGTATTAGGCTGATTTAAAGCTTTGTAATTTTATGTGATGTGCAGTCGTTTTATCAAGCTCTGAGACAGATTCAGAAATGCAACTATGGGCATGTGATTCTTCTTGCACTCCACTGGAAACCTGCCCCTTCACCTCCTGCACTTATGCCAAGATGTTTCAAAATTATAAAGTGAGTTTTGGCAGCTTCCAAGGGAAATTTAAGGTCTACTGTCATTTCTGTCTTTTCAAATAATAAGTTGCAGTTACTGGGGTAGGTCTTTTATGTGAAAAGGACACACAGGCCTGAAATTCCAAGGTTCTTTTGGAAGTCTTGCTGTAGTAATACATCCCTCTCACATGCCATGGGCTGTTTCACAGCAGGTCACAATGATTTCATACACAGCTTTGAAGATTAGCATTAAAAGCTTAAATGTGACCCACTACTGCCATAGTATGTAGTGAAAAAAAGTACACCTTCCATCAAGTCTTCGTGGCTATGCTGAAAAGCTGATGGTCACTGTTTTCTGAGTCAAACACAGATCTTCCTTCTGTAAATCTTTCTGGAGAAAAGATTTACAATAATTATACCAAACCAATATATTGGTCTACTGGTACAACTAAAATGGAATATGGCAGACTTTTTTGAATGAAGATTACTGGCTTTCTGAGTATGCCAGAATAAATTCCAGCCAAGTCACTGTCTTTGAAATTTTAAGTAATGTTGCAATCCAGCCTAATATTACATTTGAGATACCAGCTGCGTTTTTGCGCTAGTCAAAGATTTTGCTCCAAGCCAAGATGGCTGTTTCTAGCAGCTCTGTGGCTAGATTTTTTTAGAGTATTTAAAAGAATTTGACATCTGTTACACTCACTGTTTTATAAGTAAAGCAGCCACTATCTGAAAGGTTTTTCTCAACAAAGACATCCAATATGCAGTTTGTATTTTACCCATCTCCTCTGGCAATTACTAGCAAATTAACTGAATGACCTGTGTTTGACCATTTAAACTGCACCCACATATGGGTATGGTTTGATAATTCATAGTTCATTCAGAACAATCTAAATGTGACTGCACAACAAACCTTTCCCTGGATTCTTCAAGACCTCACCTCAATTTAAATGTGAGCAAGTAAAGAAGTCTTCTTTCAATAGCACAATCAAAAATTGCTCATTGTCACATTTTCTCCACTAGCAGTTTACCAACCTTTCCATTACTCCATTCAGCTCGCTTGTGTCAGATTCTGCAGTGTCTGAAAAAAAACACTGCTCACCACATGTGATGCACAACACATACCACAGAGGCTGCAGCCTACACTGCTGCAGTGTCCCCTGGCAGCTGCACATAGTTGGAAATGTAACTCTGGGGAGCTTCACATACAAAACCAAAACAGGTGACTAATCTCAGGCAGATCCTGAAAGATTATTAGGACCAGACAACTCTTGAGAGGCCTCTATACATTCTACACAAGAACAGCAGGGATCAAAATTGGAAGCAACAGCTATTTTTTCTCCATGTTTCCTTACGTGCAGATGGAATGTCTTATGCAAAGAAATACAGAAAACACATGCTAACCTGCATATTCCACTTCTATATCTGCCAAAGCCCGTACAGTATTTTCATGTGTTACTTCTTCCGTTTTAAGCATCCCAACACTGTCATAGACATGCTTTGTCTTCCTGATAAGTTCCTCTGTTCTTGTTCGAATTTCCTCTGGTGACAGGTCCCATCTCAAAAGGTTCCGTCCTGGTGCTATGTATGAAGAAGCCTTGAGCTGGCTAGTAATTTCTGCTCCTAATGTCATTCTCAACACAAGCTGTGGCCCAAGGGACCTGAAAGTATAAAAATACCTTTGCATAGCATGATTCCTGTTCAAGAGACAGTTTATAGTAAATATTAAAAAACCAGCATCAGAACATTTTTAGGAGGAAAAACAAGGTCCTTTTTAGAGGTGTTATCTCTATCAATTAAGTCTAATTTTAAAATAAATCTGTCTTCTACCTTTTCCATTTAGGTGCAAACTGGTACAAAAAGTTTGGTATTGATAAAACCATACAGATTAAATCACGACCCAGCCTTCTGAGGAAAACAGCATTGCAGTTACTGGAACTCTATAGAAATAGACAGACTAACATTTTTGAAGTAAGGAATAAAACCCACATAGTGATTTGCTGATGACAAAGAAAACAAGAACTGCAAAGTTCCACAAAATAAGACATAAAAAAATATCACTCAATTGTATTCATTATAGAAAGTAACTTTGTACTTATACAGGATGTCTGCTGCATAATCAGCATGGGAGGAAACCTGCCAGTTGTTACTTACTTGCAAATTTATTCCTTTAATTGTGTTGGATTTTAAATAGACAGTTGCACTCTTCTACCAGAAGAGGTACATTCCTTTACTATGATTTATGTATTAATGATCTATCAACTATAGTTCTAATCAACTGTATGTCGGCTTCTTTAAAATTAGGCTTGCATTCAAGTAGTCAAACTTCCTTCAGCGTTTACTATCAGGAGTCCTGCCAGTCAGAGACTTACTATCTGTCTTCCTATTTCAGCCACATAATTAAAACAAACCACCAAAAAACTCATGTTGTTATGGTAATAATGACAATTTAAAATTTTCAACCATACCTGAGGAAATACACAGAGATCTTACTAATAAAGGGATGTTTACTTAACACTGTTCTGCATTAAGCAACTTTTTCTCTTAACACTAGCTATTTTACCTGCATTGATTTCATTGTAGAACCTGTCTGGTATGTGCATAAGTGCACAGAGAGGTTTTGGTATACAATGCAGGGAGCACGCACAAAAGACAGCCTGAAGGAATAACAAAGCAGAACAGTGAAATGCCAACAAATTGAGAATGGCTGCACGCATGGCTTCTGTTCCAAGGAAGGCAAAACTTTTTGTCAAAAGTCTTCCAATTCTATAACAGAATTTCTCTAGAAATAGCCTAAGCAAAATTATTTGATGCAAGACAAAAACAAAAGAAAACATTTCTACCTATGCTTTATGTTGAAACTTTATTTTCCTTGTTAACAGTTTCTTCCAATCTTCCCCTTCCAATGTAGGCAAGTTTTTTACTTTTTCCTTTAGTGGCATACAGAAACATCAATATCCACAATATTAAAGATTTCACTTTGAAAATGAAGTGTGAATAAAGAACATCTGCTCCACCTCTGTTCCTGTTCTCTGATACCAACTGAATTCTGGCACTAAGGCTTTAGTAACTTCTCCATTGGACTACTGAAACTTGGAATTTCAAATAGAAGTTTAGGATAAATGAAGCTGCTGTCACGAAAGCAAATGCTTAAGTAATAACATTCTTGGAATGTGTTAGTTTCCTATCCTCAAAATTTACTGACTCTACCCTGAATCTACAAATCTATTAAAGAACAGTACTTCATTAAGTCATGAACAGATTCTTAGTGGACTTCCCTGTGTCTAGTTTTGCACACACTGCTAGCACAGGTCTGGTAAAACCTCTTGGGAGGTAAAGGGGAAGAAGCTCCTCAGAAATAGGTTCAGAGCCCTGAACTCTACCTCACACCACCCACACCCAACAAGAACATCAGAAAGACTACACAATGTTTCAAACTGAAGTCAAAATAAAAGTGAAGTGGAGTCAAAGGAAAACAACAGCCTGAGCAACATGAAAGTATGCTAAGGTGAAGGATACTAAGCAGATATTCTTTTAAAAGAGAACCTATTGCTTTAGGTCATTCAGTATCTTCACCTAGAAATGTAGACAATACAGCCTTGCCACTGACCAACTGCATATCGTCCAAAACAGACACCAAAACAGTCACAGCACCAACACACTACATCAATTTCAGCCTGTCAACAAGATTTATTAATAATTAAAATTGGACTGAGTTCCTGAAGTGGAATGTAGGGTCTCAGATTATCAGACAACACTATTTTTAAATATTAAAAGAAGATGCCACCTGATTTTCTTAGTATATTGGTTAGTTTAATTAAGAATATACCTATAAATTTGAGAGCTGTATAAATTACAGGCATAAATACCAGCAAGTTGCTGGCTACCTGTTAGAAACAGGAAAACACAGAACTGCCCAGTTTTGAAATGCTGATACATTGTTTGCTTCTGCTGATAGGAAGATGCAGTCATTTATATAGATCAAAAAAAGCAGTACAAACCAGAAAGTTTTTTTCATCACTAAATTAGATGGTGGGCCTTCAAAAACTGTAATATAACATTTCATGTAAAATTAGTTGTTCCGCATAATTCTTCAAATAATCATTTACAGACATGTTGCTACCTTGCTACCAGTCACTCAGAAGAACTCTACTAAGAACTAAATTAACTGACATCAGCTTAATACAAAATTGTTCAAGTAAATATATATATGCACAGGTGAAATCTTGGTCATTTCTTTTATGGGTCAGTGTTTTGAATTATTTATCTACATAAAACTATTAATAAATAAATTCCCAACATTCCATGTATCAGACTGCAATATTTTAAGATCAAAAATTATAATTAGAAACACAAGAGTACAACTAAAATAATATGAAGCCCAAAAAATACTCTGCAGTTACATTTGTCATGCTATTAGAGAGAAAATATTAAATTGTATCACTGAGGAAACCTTTAACTTCCCAGATATATAAATGGAATATAAGTTCTATTAATAATGCTAGGAACCAGATGCAACAGCAAAGAGTTTTCTTCAAACACTGAACCAAGCAGGTAAAAATATTATTTCAGACTTGCTTTTGGTAAACAGCACCAACACTACAGAAGAATTACAGCTTGCACTGAGCAATCAGAAGTTGATTCAGTTTAAATTAGATGGAAGGATGTTGCCTTGCACAGGCTGTTGCTAATGCCTGAACTGTTGGGTTCAAACCATTTCAGCTATCATACTCAGTTTTCTCTGTACTGTAGAACACTAGAGATATCTGAACAAGCCTGGGCTAAGTATAAGGTTCATGTCCAGCAACAGTGCTGCCTTATGACATTTCTGTCAGTGCTTCTCCCTCTGTTGCTCATTTCTGCCCCTGAACCTCACTACATCAATGGCATCAGCACAACTGTTGCTAGGGCCATACTTAGAAAATATTCAGGACAGCATATAGGTGAAAAATAAAGTGGACCAAAAACATCCAGGGATGACAGTTTTTTACCAGCTAATCAGTCCCATCACCCATTTGATGAGAGAATTCAAAACAGCTGTGTTGGCCTAAACAAAGTGTCAGTAGCAACCTAAATTTGCTCTACTGCTTGAAACACATACAAAATCATGAATTCCATCTAGCCAAGAGAGTCTCAAGATGAATGTTGTCATTAAACTTACCACTTAAATGTCTGAAAGTAAGTAGAGCTATTGATGCTATGAGGCAATACAGGCATAAAAACAAAATAGAAAAAATTGGTCAGGAATACATGAAAGCTAGAATTGCAACAGACATTTACAAGCATCAGGGTGGTGAGATTCTGAAAGAGATGTCCAGTAAGTCCCAGAAAGTAAAAACATCTCTGTTGATAACATAGTGCTTGACCAGCTTATGAAATGTATTATGTTACTTGGTTACCTAAGGTAGCATGGGACCAGATTTGATCATCTCAAATGCCCTTCCAGTCCCTGTGTTTCTTTGAGGTCCTTCAAAATTAGCACTATTTATATTGCATTTTTACAGTAAATATCTAACTGGCCTCATGTTGGCACTGGCCTTTTTCTGGAGTCCCATGGTATCTAATAATGTCAAGCGAATGACATACAGGGCAGACTGAAATATTTTATGCATTTGTGCAGTGCTTCATCCATTTAGAAGAACATCAGGAAGAAAGGCACACAAGGTTTCATTTGGACTTCCACTTATAACAGAGGTTATTACAGACACAGTTACTGTCACAAATTATTGTGAAAGCATAATTTGTAAAAACAGCTAATCTGCCAATCCCAAAAGCAGTATGAATGGCATTTTCTACCAAAAGCAGAGTAACTTGAATAACACTTAAAAACTTAGTAGCTACTTCAAAAGAGGTTTTTACAGAACAAAGCAAAGCTTCTAAGTTGCAGACTGTAAGTCTGCATAATTGCAGAATGCCAGGTAATTTCTTTTACCAACAAATCTACAATTTGATTACTTGCTGCTTCTGGAAAATATAAATTTGATTTGATTTTAGAAAGGAGAAGAACCTTTATAATACTCTATTACAGCAATACAGTGGCCAACATAACTGCTGCAAAAACAAACAATGCAACTGAATTTGATTTTTAACTTGTGCAGTATCTTAAACATATTAAACATTCATGTAATTCTGGTTTTGCTTAGAAACCTTTTCCATGACTGAAATATGTGCCAAGCAGCCTTTTGTTGGCATGTCCCATTAACACGATTAAAATAAAACAAGAAAGCCACAATCTGTGAAGAAGCAGCAGGGAGGCATAGCACCAGCTTTAGAAAATACAGACAAAACCCAACATGTTCCTGGTGCTGAGAATCACTACATAATACAGCCAAGATTTAAGCTTGCTGTCTCATTTAGGTCTGATTAGAAAGTGATGGTTTAAATTCCATCAAAGACTTTAATGGCATTTCCAGTTTTCAAATTAATCTTCACCTAAACAGTATTAGTTACAATGACAAGTATAATTTTACAGAGTGGAGTAAATTAACTAATATATTTCTGGGAAAAATACATACAGACCTATTTATTGTACTTGCAAACACATTTGACAGTTCCAAGTAGCCACACAAAAATCAGGGCATATTGGATTCATGCAGGATGGAAAACTATATTCTCTCCTGACAAAAGACCCGAGAAAAGAGCTTCAGAAAGCAAAGTGGGAGCCAAGATTTTAAAAAGAGAGAAAGATCGGGTGGGTGTGTGTGTGTGAGCAAATTCATATAACTTAGACATAGAGTTCTTAAAATACTCTAATACAAATAAATATAATTAAGTTTTTCTTGCTGGATCTTAAGTATACTTTCAGAGGACATTCTTACAGATGTAAGTAAGAGCTGATGTATGTACATCTTATGGATGTAAGTACAAGCTGATTTGCAAACCCCAACTAATGCCACGAACAACTTTTTCAAACAGTAATATACAGCATGAAAAATGCTGGAGTTCAAATTCAAGAGAAACGTTTTGGTCTTTCTATTTTTTGAAACAGCCTATCTTAGCTAAACACCACTTCCTGGTCTTCCAGGCTGCAGGAGAAGCAGTGCTGCATGCTGGAAAGCAGCACCGTGTACGTGAAGACTGCACCCACCAGCTACCTGCAAACCAATACCCACAGGGGCTTAATGTTTTGACTCCACCTAGCGGCCTCACCAAAATGAAAAGCAAAACAAAAAAACTAGACACACCCTGTAAAGGCGCTGTAAAAACCTGACAGTTTGCCTCAGGACAAACTATTTGGTACTAGAGTAATACGCCATACATCAAGTGCTACCAAACATATACAAATGACAGCAGACAGGCATGGTTTAAGTAAAGTTTTTAACCGTCAAACCTCACAGAAAATGGATTTTTAAAAAAAAACTTAAATGAAGTCAAAAAGGATTTCAAAACCAAATCACAAGTATTCAGCAGTATCTAATATAATGTACATCACAGTTAGTCTGTTTCACAGAATGGGCTTTATCAAAATTTAACAGGCAAAAATATTTGTATTATTTAGAGATTCTTACTTTTTGCTTGAATTTTAAATATACTTTCATATTGCTTTCAGTTTTGATACACCACTTCAGACAAGAACCAACTGTGTATCTTATAGTAAAGCAATGACAAAACCAACCAAAATAAGAGAACCGGGTAGCACAAGGTAAAAGCAAGAATGGAAAAAAAAAATCCAGGACAAAACCAGAAGAGTTAATTACCTCAAAGTCAATCACAGGGCAACATTATTTCAGCTAAGCCAAAGAAATGAAACCATAACCCTTCCATACAAATCATCACTTTTTCCTGTCAGACAAACACATATATGAAGTATTTTTTTCCATTTCATTTCTCAGTCCTCTCATCTGTTTGGCTCTTAACAGTATATGGAACAGTGAATACATGCCTTGAATTCCTGGGAATTTTTCATTTTCCTTGGAGAAGTATTTGGCTCTGTGTCATAGCTGTGTTTGGCAAAGACATATCTTACTGTTGCAAAAGGACAGCATGTTTAGTATTTCCTATTTTAAAGATACATAACTGCCACTAGAAACTCGTTTTTTAAGCTGCATTTCAAGAAATAGAAAATCTTGCAGCTTTTGACACTAAACATTAATTTCGTCACCACACCTTTAAGAAAAAAAAAAAATCTCTGTGTCTTAGGTCACTGTAGAGGCTACACTACCTATACTTTTAGCTTTTCCAATCTAAATGAGCAAATTAAAAAAAAACCTAAAAGTCATGCAAACTTTTAAAAATCTTTATTGATACATTCATTACCCTCATGCTCATAACCTTAGTAACTGACAACAAATGTTTACTTGTTTTCCAATAGAATTAACATAGAAAACTAACTGAAAAGGTGCTCCATGGCAGGTAACAAAAAGCCCAGACCTTAAATAGGAACTCCAACCAGTATACTCAAACATGACACAACTTACTTATTTCTTCTCCCCTTCCTGCCAGTTCCCTCCAACAGGCTTTAAACAAAAGGAATTTGGAAACTGGTCTGATTGTCTTTCATATAAGGTGGTGATTTTCCACCGAGTAGTCTGCAGTGGAACACACAGAAATGCTAGGGTATGGTTTTTGCAGTGCCTAACCTCTAAAATTATGGTATCCATGGTTCTAGGGGGAAAAAAACCAGAACAAAACCCAACAACCAACAAATCAAACAAACAAAAAACCAACATACCCCCAAAACCCAAACCACAGATTACTAGTACTACTTATTTAGGTTTCCCAGTATTCTGTGAACTGTATCCATTGTGTCACAGCAAACCTCCACCAAAGTAACTTGCTTGCAGGATCTTAGGAAAGAATATTCTTATCAACACTTGCATGCAGATAGTTATTATACTATACTGAGTCTGAGGCACAAGGCATTAATTAAGGTTGTCTTATTGTTTGGTTCTACTGTCAGGTGAGTTGTGGAAACACAGTGGGAAAAAATTGCTTTTAAGGTCCTACAGCTCTCTCAGGTGCTGCTGCTTAAGCATATATATTTCCATCATGACAGCCACAAACAGCAGGTGAAGTGCAGGCTGTTTAGTGCAAACAACACACTCCCAGCATAGCTCAGTAGCTGAATGCAATCAGCTAATGCACAAGAAACAGCTTGTTGACTCTATCTGAAGAAGAGCTGGTACTGCAGAACAGAGAAAAATACTGAGAGTTTGTAAATAATTTCTCTGATTTATACCCAGTGCTAATCAGTTCAGCCTCTTCCAGGGAAATATGCCTTGATTTCTTGCTAATCTTGTCTCATACGGTCAAAGCAATGAGAAAATGTTCCCTTGCCATGATAGTTGGAAAACTCTGTGTCTTCATAGCAGATGACAACCTACTCTACCTTACTTGCTTACCAGCTTAAATCCATCTTTCCATTTTCTTGGGAAGACAGTGCATTATGAACATGCCATGTTCATTTCAGTGCTTGCAAAGTCCCAAACAGCCTGCTCAATACCACAAATTAGGAAAGAAAATGAAGCCTGCTTTCTTTCTCTGGCTTTTGAGTGATAAGTGATTTAGTAACACTGTGCTTCGCAGGCTGGTTACAGGTTATGTGAAATATTGTTCCAGCACAATTAATACAGCAAAGAACTTTGCTTATTTAACGTTGCATTGTAGAAATAAAAAGTGTCTGTTAGAGATGGTATGAAAAACACATGTGCCCAGTAATATTTTGCTCAGAAACAAGTAAAATCACCACCATCCTCACCTCACCTTCCCTAATCTATCTAAACACAGATATTTCCTGAAAAAGTCTCCTCTACAGAGAAAAATTCAGACTCACAAATCTATAGTTCAGTTAACATAATCTATTTTATTTCCACAGACTGTTGACCAAAAAGTCCTAAAGAAATTATGCTGCTGTGAGATGAGAAGGTAGATTCTCTTGTACACAAATGGTTTTAAATGTAAGGCTGTTAAAAATGGCTGCTTATTTTTCTGAATGGAACTATGTGACCTGTGGATCCTGCAGTGTTCAGTGTAGGGCTCTGTATTCTTTCATGTCTTTATACATCATCTACAAAAAGCTGGGATTAATGAAGTGACAAAGTTTACTAATGATTATTTACTCATGATAATGCAGTGTACTAAAAGCAGCCACAAAAATATGAAAAAGAATGTCACAACACAGAAAAGTTTAAAACCACCAACAAAGTGAATTTTAGTCTTAATGAATGTCACATACTTCTGACTTTACATACACAAGAGGAGCTGTGAGACATCTAATCATTTTGGAAACAAAACAGTTCAATAGAAACATTAACAAAGAAGCAGCTGCAAAGAAAGAAATGATAGGATTTAGTAGAGGTAGAATAGAACAAAACACAGAAATTCATTATACAGCATGCATGAAGCACATGCATACTACATGCATTTCTGATCCTCTAAACAGTTAAACTCTTTTGTCTTCTGTTCTCCCATTTGCAAAAACCTTTTTCTAAGATACAATCAGGTGCATCCAGCAATGGACTCCACTCAAAGTACAAATATTAACTACACTGGGATTCTTTGGGGTGACCAAAAAAAAAAAAAAAGGCACAATCAAGGAAGTACTTCAAAGATCTAAACAATCATGAAGATGGAGAGAATGAACAAGGATCAATTTTTAACCTGGATCTTTCAGCATAACCAGCAAGACAGTTAGAGACTTTTAGGAGACAATTTCAATATAAAAAGGTATCACTGGACAGATTTCTATACAAGATCATATTTAACAAACAAACAAACCAAACAAAAAAACAAACTGTTTTTGTTAGAAGTCCCTAATTCCTAGACTGTTCTGAAAAGATAATACTGAATGTACATATTATCTTACATGTTTTCTAAGGTATCTCATCCTGACTCCTGCTGAACAAAGGTCAGACTTTTGAACTAACCCAAACTATTCTAAAGAAATCCTTTCAAGCCATGCATTTCTTGCTTTATAGTGAGAATGATAAAACAGGTATGTCCTCAAAACACGTTAACAATATTTCTTAGAATGGTCTAACTGGTGCTCCATGGGTCAAATAAAGTCCACAAATGCTTACCAGCTCAACAGCTTTGTCTCAACCAGTCCAGGAAATAATTTTGTTCTGCAAATTCTGTCTAATAGACAAACTGCTTTTCAGGAGCCTACTGTGGTTAGAAAGGTGGTAGCTATTGCTTTTGACCACAGGAAAAATTGCTGCTGCAATACACAGAAGAGTTTATGCAGTCCACAGACAACAGGGAAAGGAAAAAATGTCCCAAATGCCTTGTTTGGCCTTTGCTGTTTCTGAGGTGTTGGACCCAATACTTCAATGACAGCAAACAGATATACTATTGTTATAAGTATGAAATAAGAAAATGACTATGAAAGTTCTTCCCATTTCTTTGCCTTCCAGTGTCATACCTCCTTCTGCCTTTCCCCAACCTCAGTTTCTTGCTGGTTTTCTTCCTCAGCAAGAGAAATGACAGTGTTCAGAGTTTCTTTCCGCTTTCTTTCATTATACTAATACCTGTATATAGTACAGTATGTTG
>VWYO01004945.1:87392-110660 GCA_013400275.1 Rhadina sibilatrix
GCAGCCGGAGGCAGCGCCGACTCGCCGCATCTCGCACGGTAAGGGCGATGCTCGTCCCCTCGGCGAGCGCGGCTCCGCGGGGGTGGGAAGGCTGCGCGCCGCTTCCCCGCAGCCCCCGGTCCCTGGAGCTCGGCGCCGCTGGGGCGGATCGGGCCCCGGGCGGCGCGGCCGCGGTCCGTGCGGGGCCGGAGGGGCCGCGCCGCGGGTGGTGCAGAGTTGTCCTTGGGGCCCGAGCGAGCGGACCCGGGCCTGGGAGGCACCGGGAGGTGGGCGTGGGGCGGGAGCGCGGCCCGGCCGGTGCGGGCCGGGGGGACCCGCGCTGTCCCTGATCGGGGGCGGATAGCGGACCCCGGTATCCCCGGCCGGAGGAACCGCGCTGTCCCTGATCGGGGGCGGATAGCGGACCCCGGTATCCCCGGCCGGAGGAACCGCGCTGTCCCTGATCGGGGGCGGATAGCGGACCCCGGTATCCCCGGCCGGAGGAACCGCGCTGTCCCTGATCGGGGGCGGATAGCGGACCCCGGTGTCCCCGGCTGTGCATCTCCGGCTGGTGGCCTTCCCAGCTTTCCCCGTCTTCACGACGGGATTTGCCTGGTGTGGGTTTGGCCGCACACCGGTTTGCTTGCGGGCAAAGGTAGCGAGAGCTGGTCCAGATCTTGCTATTCATTTAATGCTATATTTTAAATCCGCTTTGCTTGGAGAACTGGATACGGCTGTGTCCTTTAAAAATCAAAATGATTTGAGGAAAAATAACTTGAAAAGTTGTGACTAAAATTGTCCTCCAAGTTATATAACTCCCGGCTGATGCTGAATGGAAATCAGACTGAGCCAGTAGTGTCACTAATCACAAGTATGCCCTGAGGTCATGGTGTTCCATTTCTTTGTCCAAAATGACAATAAACTGCTCAGAGCACCATGTCACACCATAGAACACCTTTTATTAAAGGATAATAGCGTGTCACACCAGAGAACACCTTTTATGAAAGGATAACACTGTGTCACATCATAGAACACCTTTCATTAAAGGATAATAGCGTGTCACACCAGAGAACACCTTTTATGAAAGGATAACACTGTGTCACATCATAGAACACCTTTTATTAAAGGATAATAGCGTGTCACACCAGAGAACACCTTTTATGAAAGGATAACGCCGTGTCACACCATAGAACATCCTCTTGAAGGATAACACTGTGCATGTCACACCGTAGAACACCTTTTATCAAAGGATAACACTGTGTGTGTCACACCACAGAACATCTTTTGTCAAAGGATAACACCAAAGTATCAGACCAAAGAACATCTTTTATAAAAGGGTAACACCAAGTCATATCATAGACCAACTTCTACTGAAGTGTGTTTCTTTATGTCATTGTTTTTGTCACAGTGGATTTTTAATTGGTTTTGACTTCAGCATGTGCTCCTACTTGCAAGTGTATAGGTAAATAAAGTGCAAAACATTTTAAAAGAACTATAAATGAAAAATAAGTTGCTATATTATTTTAGCCTTTGTGAACTTTTCTTCCAGGAATGAAATGGAGGAAATATGTGCTTGTTTGCTGATAGTTAGACTACATGATTGTAGCAGTTATCCCTGAACCGAGCAAATTCACTACTTTTTTGAAGGCATCGTGTTACTGGGCTTTCTGGTGAAAGATGAGGTTTTATTTATTGTGTGTACTTCTTATTGGGGTTACTAGGAGGTTGGAGTACTGTAGGGACTAATTTTTCTGAAATAAGAGATTCTGTTGTTTTTAAGACATAACAGAAAATAATATCAACATGTCATCAGTCAAGCGCTTGGTTTATGCAGTCATCCATTTCTTGAGAGAACAGAGTCAGATGGATACTTTCACTGCAGATGAACAAGAAAGCTTGGAAGGTAAGCAATAAAGGTGCTTTAATATATTTTTATTTATATGTATATATACATATAAATAAAATAGTTGTATTATGTGTGTGTATATATAATATCTAACGTGTTAAATTCCTTTATGTACAATATCACAGAAAGTAACTGAAGTGACAGAAATGAAACCGCCACCAATTATTATCTGCAAATAAGATCATGATCCTAATGAGATTATTAATCTCAGATCCTAATCTGAGATTATTAATTTTAAGACATCTCTTATTTTAAAAGTATTATAAAGCTACAAATATGCAATGCCTTAATTTAAGCAACAGGTACTTTAAATCATATTAGTTGGAGAGGTCTTTCCCAACCTGAACAATTCTATGATTCTAAGTTAAGCAGTGCTATAATTCAGACACTGTTAATGACTTGTGTATGTGTAGCACAAATTTCTGCTGTTTCTTCCTCTCTTTTATGTTTGGTTTCTTTCTGCATTTTTTATTTGTTAGTAGCTTTGCTGGTTACAGAGGAAGTAAAACAATTACTATATTTGTTTTGGTTTATGAGAACTCTTTCCTACTTTCAAGGATTCTATGTTATTTGTGAGGAGAAAGACATCCTAGGAAAATAAGATAAATTCTTTGCATTTCTTTTTCACTTGAGTACTGACTCCAAAGAGTATGGGGTAGTGAATATTTTCAGTATTGTATAGCTTCTATTATACATCCAAGTTCATTTGTCTGTAGACATATCCTCTCTGTATTTCTCTATTGACAGATACTCATTAGGTCTTTCTAACCTTGTAGTATTTGATGTTCTCCTTTATACTGCTTTTACTCCTTTTCCCTAATTTCTGGAGGCTTCATGTTAGGTGGTTATCAGAATGTGGAATTGAGAGAAGACTTAAGTCTTAACACTGCAGTAAGTTTTTCATAGCATCTTCTAAAAAGATCCTCTGCTGTTTTAAGCAGTCTTTGGTTGTGTCTGTCAGCCAGAGGAGGAGTTTGGAGGGAGAAGTCTAGGACCAGCAGTGCAGTTGATCACTGTGTTCTGTGAAGTCTTAGGCACGGAGAGACTTTGCTGAGATGCAAAGTATGTCCTGCTTCTCAGAGGCATAAATTAAAAGATAAACCTGGAGTGTGCTTCCTTCTGTTTATTATCTATTGGTTGTCCAGTGCAGTTGTTCACAAAAGTAAACAAGAAAGAAAGCTTTGTGTCATTATATTCAAAGGATAGTCCCAAAGGGATAAAAGCCAAAAGATTTGTTTTTATGTCAGAATCTAGAGCATTTTGTACATTTGAAAGGCGTCAACAAATTTAACCTGTGTCAGATTATGATGTTCATCTGACGAAAGAAAACAATGTTTTTGGAAACAATATATAATGAGAGATGAAGAGATTTACTTTTATTTTTATAATGACATTGTTAAACATTGGGTTACAGTTGAAAATGTACCTCATGTCTTTGAACAGCCTTAGCCCATGTGTATATGAAAGAACCAATTTTGAGAATCAGTTTTCTAAATAAAAAAAATATATTATGAAACCTCAGTTGTGCTTAAAGGCCAATGCAAAATTTACCATTTTAATACAGATCCGAAATCCTATTTTTAGATTCGTGCTCTGCCACAAGCATGGTACCATATGCTATGTGTTAGAGGATAAGAGGCGGGCATTCTGAAAAATAGACTCATTTTAGTTGTGCAAAGTATCTTTAGTGCATGTAGAGTAGCAATAGCCAAGTCTTACTCACTGAAGTGTTTAATGTTAGGTGGAACACAAGGGATGAAAAGAATTGACAGATAGTTTTTGTTGGCACCTTATGTACCTACTTGGTGTCTGTGAAAAGACACAAAACACTGTATTGTGCCAAGGAGTAACTCAAACAGTTCCCATTTCCTATAAAACAACAAAAAAGAGACAGAACATCACAAAAAAAAAAAAAAATTGAGCCTTTATAAAATACAAGTCTAGGATGTATTCATACTCAATAATAACCTTCATACTGCATGTTTGAATTATATAGAAATGTCAATGACAAGTGTAAATTTCCTTTAGGAATTTTGTACTTACTTGATGAATAAAAATGCCTTATTTTGAGAAAGCAGAGTAATTGCAAGGTAGATCAGAGAAATATATTCCCCTCGCATCTAGAGCAGTGATACAGATCCCTGGTGGTTAGTGCTCAACTCTTTTTTATGAACTAGAAACTTCTCTTCTTCCAGGTTATATTTTAAACGGTGTTTAAATTGCAGTTATTTCTCTTTCCTGTTTACAGGATGAGGTTTTTTTCTATCACTCTCTTTCTTTCTTCTTTTCTATAGCACCTATTTCTGTGGGATGAAAGCAAAAACTCTCTACAACATGCACAAGGCTGTGATTTTCTTCTTACTTCTATAATTGATATACCACAACTAATTTCTCTAAGGCAGTGTTTCCAAAACAGGAAGGCAGTGGATGCATGTAATACTTGACATGGGTAAGGTTATGTGTAAGACAAAGCCAGATGACAGCAAGTACTAAGGGGGCCTCAGCAGCCCAATTATTGCTCATTATTCAGCCTGCATGTTGGCTGTGATGCCTTCGTGCTGCTTGGTGATGCAAACTTGTGTTTGGACAGCAAACATCCTGGAGCTTTGTGGCACAGAGGATGCAGAGCTGGGCTCCAGCATAGCCCAGGTGCTGGTGTAGTCAGACAGAGGGTGTTTGTGTGAGCCCCAGCTGTTCAGCAGGGAAGTGGTTTGCAAGGTGGTCCCCTGGAGCCTCAGCCACCATCTAGGTGGACGATGGTAGAGCTAACAGGGAGAACAGAGAGCTTTGGCCTTTGATACCAGACATAGGAAAAATCTTAGGCGAATAGCTCAGATGGTGCATCAAGTCTTTCCCTGATAATACCGAGCTTGCAGCATTTGACAGTGCCTCACTTTGATAAGTGGGATAGCAAGGTGCTGGCAGTCTGGCCTCCTGAGAAACTTCTCAGGCAAACACAAGTTTCCACTCCTGTGACTTTGCTGGAGTCGTGTTTTTGTGTAGCATTAAAACAAGGTGGTTACTGGTCTTGTCATAACTTATACTTTCTGATTTGAAAATGTTCCTGTTTAGCAACATTAATTTCTATGTGGGCTTTTTTTTTGGCTTGCATTTAGCCAGTGGTTATTCTAACCTATTGATTTATCCTATAAAAGGTCCTAATTTTGTTATATCTGCGATAAATAGAAATATTATAAATTCCATTTCCACTTAAAGGAGAAATATGGGAAATCACAGCACCAACTAATTATTTGATGAAAATGTTGAGCGTTAGTAGTATTATAGTCAGAATAATTTTGTTTACAGATAATGTGTACTGCTGCATTTTGCAAAACTCTTCTGTATCATATTCAGTGTCATAGATTTGATGCCTTTAGAAAGATAAGGGATGGGGCTGTATTTTGAATTTATGCAAAACTACAAATGAGGAGAGGTATTCAGAAAAGGGAGTGCCTTTCAGTAAAAATAAACTGGCAGGGAAAATTAGTAAGTAAACTAATTCCAAGTGGCTTCCTTATAGTAAGTCATATAAGAGAAAATGGTATGTGTTATTTCACTGATTTTATAATTGGCTTGGTAATAAAAAGTACTATTAAGAGTTTATTTCATAAAACTTTTATATATTTCAAAATTCATCATAATCTGTGTTTATAAGAATTAAGTTTTTCACATAGCAGGAGACAAAGGAGTTTAACCCAAATCCCTCAGTGCTCTTACTAGGTGATTTAGGACCTGGTCAATTGATTTATAGATTTTAGGAGCAACTTGTATGCATATTTAGCAGCTTGTTCCATTGTTAAATGTTATCAGCTTTAACTTTGTGTCATGCTATACTGCTTGTAAGAAATTTCTATTGTATATTTTTTTAAAAAATTACATCTTCTAGGTTTTACTGTCTGTTTCACAAATCTCTTCCCTCCCCTCCTCCTGCTAGCTGTGACATAGAAGATAAAAACTGGCCTTACTGTTGTTAACCTTTAATAATTTTCCTTTTCTAATTTTGAATCAGTATTCAGTTTCATTGTAATGCAAATAATAATTCAAATTATATTTATTATACTAACATTGGATTGAGGGTAAGCTTAAACACTAAGAATCTGCTTTTACTGATACTTAATTTGAATTTGGATACTCCTGCTTGTCTATAATCTGTTTTAAAACAGCCATTTTTCTGTTCAAGCTAGGATTTACAAAGACCTTTCTTTTTGTTCCTCCTCACTTTTCAGTCTAAAACATTTAGATGATACATGTTAATAAAAAACATTGTACTAGGGTCTTAAGATTATAGGGAAAATAATTATATCATCTGCTATAGTACTATAACTCTGTGTGTGTATATATATTTATGTATGTATGTAGACAGAATTGTATATAGTAATTGCCACTGATGTTCTTTTGTTTAAAAATAGGAGCATATTTAAAACTTCAGCTAGGGATATGGCTCTACATTTTTAGGTTTACTGTGAGTGTATTTGCATTATTGCAGGTTTGGGAGGGCCATTTAGTCCTTACACACATAGAACATGTGAAAGGATATTGCAGATATATTTTTAATAGTTTTATAAAGTTTTGTGATTAATACAGTATTTGGTTAATAAAGTATCTTCAAAAAATATATTTATATTTTATAAATTATAAATAAAAATATATATTTTATTTCAAAAAGGATAAGAGTAATAAGTATCGTGCCTTTATTCTGTACAGTAAAGATGAGCCATTTTCTTCCAGCTGTTAAGGCATACAAAAACATACCAGTTGTGTGCTTTGAGGTGGGTTGTTGACAAATGGACATTCATGGTTATATTATGAGTTGTGGTGCTTTTGTTAAATCACTATATTTTTATGTCTAAAGAAAAATTTTAAAAGCCTGGAAGAACTGAAATTAAATTTTAAATTGGCTTAAATATAATGGCCAAACTATATGTGGATTGTGTATATCTTAGATCTTTTTCAGCAAGCTAATTCTGTGGGGATCAGGTAGCCTCTCTTTATTTTTTGATATGTTCCAAAGAGCTGCTTTTACTAGCTGAATAAGGAAATGAGTCACAGTTTTATAAATAAATTAGTGAAGTTATGCTTCTATTGAGAAATTGGGGACTTACGTTATTAAATATTTTTCCTTTAAGTTGCAATTCAGTGTCTGGAGACTGTGTTTAAGATTACCCTGGAAGATACTCATCTTGCATCCTCACAGCATTTGATAGAAATGTTCACAAATTCTATTCAAAAGGTAAGAATTTTATTTAGATTCTAGAGTTACTCTGCCAATATGTGCTAAGGTTTCATATTGTATACACAATATTAAAGTGCTGTATAGGTCAAAATGCTGTGAAAATTTAAGGAAAATATGAAAAAACCTACATTTCCATAAAAGCTAGTATAATGTGAATCTTCAGAGGCAGTGGGAGGAATTAATTTCAGCTAGACAAGGAAAATTCCATATAGAAAAAGAGTGGATGCCTCATTCTCACTTTGAGTTTTTTATTCGTCATTTAAGCATTTTGCAATTCCCAGAAATAAATGACTGATGTCATTCGTAGTTTGCTGATGCTTCTCTCTTCTTTCTGAAAGTTTTTTTTTTATAAAATCAGGGCTTATATATTAAAGCAAAAAAATCTTGGGTTTTTTTCCCATACAGAATGAGATGCTGCCTCTCTCACGTTCTTTACCAGAAGGCGTTGTAAAGGCTGACCAACTCAAGGATGAAGGTTTGTAATAAAAATAGAAATAAATTGCCTTATGCTTTTATTATATTTTTGCATTATTGTGGGTAGTGACAGTATAGCAGCTGGGTACCATACATCCCACAACAAAAAACTTCAGCTTATAGATTCTCCGGTGATTGCTATGTTGTTAGAGGGCTAGGGGATTTGTTCCATCCAGGAGCAAAGGAAATAATGTTTATTCTTTTCCTGGCTGTGGAGGTTGCTTAAAATCTAAGGGATAACAGGTAAAGTTGGAAACGTTCCTCAGCAGCAGAAGCTTTAAAGAATGAACAGCTATTGTTTGGCTGTTTGTGCATGGAATTGTTATGCAAGTTTCTGCTTTTATGAAATGGATATGCTATTGTCAAACATTGGTAAAAAACTGACCCAACAGAAGCCAATGGAAAAATTCTTGTGAACTTACTAGGGTTAATATTTCACATCTATGAAATTATTTGTGTGCTTATAAAAATTGCAGACAAGCCAGTTGTTTATTTTCCCTTTGGCAGCTTTCCCTTTCCCTGTTATTGTGAGGAAAAGCAGCTGTACCATGGAAGTCAGTAATGCTGCCTAAGAAGGAATCCATGTTATTTCCCCTCAAAAAGAAGGAGAGGGGAATGGAAAAAAGCATGTAGCACTGATAACTGTTATGAATTGTTATGGAATTATGCTTTCTGAATCACATTGTTTATGACCTGTTAGATTTTCAGGTAGTTGAATTTTACAGTAAACTTCTAATTGCAAGGCAGATGTAATCCTCTCAAAATTCCCATAATAGCGTGGAAGAAGTCCTACTGTTTTTCAAAATTAATTCCATGTCTCTCTTACCTTAAAACTGATCATCTGTAATCATAAATACAGCCCACTACTGGCTCTGAAAGTAAGTTTTTCTAATTGTTGGAGTTGCTCATTAGCTCTTTATTTTTGAGAGTTCAAACATGGTTAGGTCACAAAAATGTGTTAGTCAGTTGTAACCTGCCTGCTGTGAATGCTGTCTTTTGTCTTGCTGTTACTGCCAGCTCATGGAAAGTGAAGAATACCTCTAGGTCTCAGTATGGTTATTGAGCTGTAGGAATAGTCAGCATTTTGCAGGTGTTATAGCTCTTTTAAATCTGTGACTTCAGTCTTGCTGTCTTTCAGTCCAAAGGGTCTGTGAAATAGACTGAGGAAATGAAATTAGTGTGTGCTATGTGTTAGTCTTTGTGTGGTTTTACCAAAGTAATTCCACAGCTCTACTGAAAAAAATTGGACAGGTCTAAACTTTAGCAAAGGACCAGCTGAACTTCTTGAAATGCCTCTGGTAATTTCCCATAATAAAATTAAAACTTAGTGTCCTGCTTTCTCTGTTGTTTTGATCCTCCACATGGTCACACACATATAATCTATCACCAGTTCATGCTTTTCAATTATGAGTATTTTCTAGCCTGACTTAGGAAATAAATTAGATGACTTGGGGAAGTCTATTTGATGTGTGTCTTCTATAATATCATAATTCTATAACTGTGATTTCCTCATTTTTATCTGTCTATCTTTACCAATGGAATAACTTCCCTCACATTTGTGGCCACCAGCCTGCTCCTCCTTTTGTCTCAAACCAGCCCTAATATTTGTAGGAATTGGCTAATGAACAGCAAAACAAAATCAGGGAGCTGAATTTCCTCTCTTGGTAACCAGGAGGCAATATACCCTTCAGACTACTCAATACTTTAATTTACTAACCTTGTATATCATTTGACGCTTTGGCTTTGTGCAAGATGTGCAAGAGCATCAGATTATGTGCAGGTTTGTATAGTGTAATGGTGGCCTGATCGTTAGGAGATCTGTGTTTTATTACCACAGCATAATTATAACAATAGGTAGTATTTTCAGTATAGAGGACACAAGTTCAAAAGTATAACAATTTGTGTAATTCTTTTGGCATAAGGATTTTGTATGATATTAGAATTTGTTTTTCCTTATCTCAGCAGTTAGTAGATCTAGCTATTTTTTTGTTTTCCTTTAGCAAGGTTGCAGCTGGAGAGAGAGATAACAAGAAGGTTATGCACTGATACTATCTCCACTTAGCCTTGTACCCTGGGTCATCTTCAGACCAGTATCAGAAATTCTAACGTTGATAGTCATGGACGGTATTTTTGTTTTAAAGGAACATCAACTGCTGTGATCTTGCTGAGTGCAGCTAACTTGCAAGGCATTTTTGTCTGACAGCATAATTTAGTGTACAGATCTTTACCTTAGAACAAAGGAAAGCTGCATAAACAGTGGGCCTCTAGAAACAAGAATGATATTGTTACAGTCTGTGTGTATTTTTAAGGTATACATGCAAGTACAGTTTGTTTGACTTCTCACTGGAAGGGACTGCTTACTATAATTACAGTCTAGCACAGCACTGTTATTAGAGATGTGATTTTGTACTACTTTGATGATACTTTGTTACTTAAATCTGGTTTTGTTCACTAAGCTCTCTGTGTTCACAGATAAATGCAAGTACAGTTTTGTCAGTGCAACCACTGAGGACTTGCTCCATAGTCTTGCTTTCTCTCAGAGATAAACTGTTGCACTGACCGAACTTTTCTAGCCTTTGCTTACGCAGTTACCTACATCAGTAGTAACTCATTGACCTATCCCTTGACTTGTTTATTTTAGGGGAAGGTTTAATATCTGGCCGAAATACAAGAAGTCAGTGGAAGTCTGTAATTTTCCTGACAATTTCTTGACGTTTCTAGGAAATCAAGGCTTCTCTAGGATCTAGCTGGCCAAAAATTGATAGCAGCAGGACCACAGACAAGTTTGGGTGCTCTGAACTAGGGTTTTTTACTACTGTCATCAGGAAAGACAGAAACTACCACGATTGCCTTGTGTTGGGGACAAAAGAATGCATAAAGTGTCTTTTGCTTTGAAAGACTTTAGTCCAGAATTTTCTGTCCATAGAGAAGTTATCTAAATGTTTCTGGTTTGTTTGGTTTTTTGTTTTTGTTTTTTTTCCCCACTGGACTTAAAACGTATGAAATGTGAAACTTTGTTACAGAGTAGAAGTTCTAAGCTTCCTTGGTGAGAAATTTTACTCCTGAATCCTTTTAGATTGCTTACACTATACTTTTCGTTATCTTAATGAGTTAATTATGTAGTATCACAAAAATGAGGCTTACATGCTTAGTTTTACTTTAGTTTGATTTTTTGTTTTATTTAGATAGTTACAAGCAAGTTGTTGAGACATATAAGAAAATTAGATTAAAAAATTAACATAGCATATTGGGCTTGCAAAGATAGTTAAGAATGATGAATCTATATTAGAGTGGACTGCAATTACAATGACACTTCTCAGTGAAGTGATCTTTCCTTAACAGCAGAAACTAGCTGGAAAGTCTGAAATACCAAGATAAAAAGAGGAAGGTTTCTGTGATGTACTGCAATGTACATAATAAACTTCACAGACATAGTAGATATTTTTATTTGCGTTCTTCCATGACTTTTCTGTTTAAAAGAATGTATCTCAAAAAAGTGCAGTCATAACTCACTTATACAGATGCTATAGCTGCTCTGTTTCTTTCATACAGAGCTGTCTCATCTAACTACATACTGTCTCATCTAATTACTTAAGAGCTTTTTATAATATATTTCAGGTAATAATCATATGAAGGAAGAAAATTATGGTGCTGCAGTGGATTGTTACACTAGGGCTATAGAACTGGATCCAAACAATGCAGTCTATTACTGCAACAGGTAAAACCAAAGTGACACACACCTTTCATTCCTGGATGTTGTTAACATTATCTTAAAGATAAATTGTGAAGTAGGTCAGAGTAACATGAGGCTAGAAACTCTGCTATTTAGAAATTGTTAGATTTGTAAAATGAAAGTGAGCTCATACTGCATCTCTGTATCAGTTAAAATAGGCTTCAAAATTACTTACAACTTTTCAGATCAGGTATTGCATGCGTCAGGTTGCCTATATTAAATCAAAACATAGGCTGTGATTTCCAGCCTGCTGAGAGTAGTTAAACCCTTTTTCTCTGGTGTTCTAATGACTCAGCTGCTCTATCTCCTCTGGCAAAAAAAAAAAAAAATCATCAATGCAGAAATACCGTTTTGGAGATTTCAAGCATTTTGTAAATGCTTAGTATTTTCATGTGTGACCTGTTGAAAAACAGCAAAGCTGCTGTTACAGTTTTCTTATCTAATCTGTTCTTTACCATCATGAATGAAGAAGACATAGTGATTTGGCAGCAGGTAAGCTTGGAAGGGTCATGTTAACCTAGTCACAGCCTGTCTGCTCTTGCAGAACACTGCCTGGAAGACCAGCCCAAGAGCAAAGGCAGTCTGGATTTTAGGCCCTACTGGAATGAGCCCACCTCTAGAGTGCCTCCATTATAAATTTAAGGATATAAGAGATATTAAGTGCTGTTGATCTGGCCTTGTGGAACTGTACCCACTGGATTACACTATTTTTGAAGGTCTGCATCCATTGCTCCAGAGTTTAGTTTATGATAAATACAAATGAGAGAGTCAGTGTTTAAAGGAAAGTTTAAAGAGAAAGGAAATTATGTAGTTTGCTAACATTTTACACATTTAAGTTGGCAGTTCAAAAGTGTAAATCATCTACATTCCTTGTGAAAACTGATCATGAGGCACTTTACATATAAAATGGAAGTATCAAACCAGATTCAAAAACCTCCCAAAATCACAGGAATTTTCCTCAGTAGGGGCTTAAATGTCAAAGCTGTAATTAGTAAGAGCAGAAATAATTTTTGTGTTACATCACATACCACATTTGTGAGAACCAAAATGAATCTTGATGTCAGTCAGTACAGTATTGTATGTAATTATTTAAAAGAAAACAGGAGTTGTTTGGAGTTTGGTGAATGATAGAGTATTATAGAATAAGTATACCTTATTCTTAAGTTTGTTTGGGAGCCATGGGGACATGCTGCATTCAGTGGGATTGCTTTTTATTCACATCAGTGCAAAAAAGAGTGGGCTGATATGCCCTCAGAATTTTAACTGGCCATGTAAATCTTGTGAACATGGAAAAATGTTTTCTGTTCAAACACATGTGAGAACAAGCACTGCCCCCAGCTTTTATTTATAAATCTTCACTGGCATCTGTGGAGTTGGACAATGGTTAAACAGCCTAAGATAGATAAGTAGTCCCATTCAGAAGACATTTTAATCACAGTCAGAAAAACCCATGCAACTTGGAGCTAATCACAAGAGAAAGGATTCTTAATTAAAAAAGAGATACACTTTATGCAATGAAAATATTGTAATTTCTGAAATATTTTCTTAACCAAGGAAGAATAAATGAGAGTGGCTTGAGACCTTCAAACTGGTGAAGTTTTGATTATTAATGTGTTTCAATGTCATTTTTAATTTGGTCAAGTATTTATCTTACTGTGTTAATATCTGCAACATTTAGTATTTCACCAGTATAGAGATGCAACTGTAATTTAGCAATGCAGAGGTTATTGAGAAATGTTACTGTGATTTACAAGCTTGAGTTGACTTCTAAAAACTTGAGCAGGCAAAAATCACAGCATTCCTTTGAATGGCTGTAAAATGATACTTCTTGCTGGAAAACACCAATTATATAAAATATTTCTTCTTAAAAAAGTGATTTTTACAGTGATTTAGACAGTTCCTTAGAACTGTCCTTTGTGTCTTCAGAGGTGAGTGCATGTTCTCCAAAACCGCACTTAGCTCATAACATTTGCTTGTCCTACTTCATTAAAGAAAGTTAAACATAGCCTAAATAGTAAATGAAAAGTCAGTAAAATTCAGTAAGTCACAAACATGTGAATATCTATGTTTGGGGTTTGGTTGTTTTGTTTTGGGTTTTTTTGGCTTGGTTTTGGTTTTTTGTGCATTGGCTGGTTGGTTGATAGTTTGGTTGGGGTTTTTTGACAAAGCTTCATTTCCTTACCATCTTTCTCTTAGGGCTGCTGCTCAAAGTAAGCTCAACAACTTCAGGGAAGCAATAAAGGACTGTGAGAGTGCCATAGCAATAGATCCTAAGTACAGCAAAGCATATGGAAGAATGGGGTAAGCTAACAGAAACCTGAATAAGCACTGAAGACCCATGTGTATACATCACCATAGATTTTCTGAGATATGTGGAGCCAGGTTGTTTAATTCACTTACAGAACATTGCTGTTGTGTAAATACAGTAATTTTCTGAAGATGACCCTATTAGACTGTCAGCTCTTTTTATATGTGGTTGATATCAGCATTTTCATCAGATTTCATCAGTTTGCAGTTTTTTTCTTTCTATTTATCAGCTTGCTGGATTTAGTTTAGGAAGTAATGGTGGTTTTTTCCTACCTCTGAACTAGTTAAAAGTAATCAAAATTCTGCTGTTGGAACACTGAATCTGTTTAATGATGCTGTTAGAGAACAGCTTTGGGGCTTCACACTAGCAGGAATAAAGCTTTAATTTTTCTGTTCAGTAGCTCTTTGGAAGCAGATATTTTAGGAAGAATAAGCTATATCTCTTTGGCAGGTTTTCTCAGCAATGTCTGAGAGATTAACTGTATAGCCTCTTGAGGGTGATTTTAAGTATTACCTGAAAACAATGTCAAGAATACTCTAACAGGCTGTTGATTTGAGTGAAGGCCCATTCTTCCAAAATATCTAGCTTTGCATTTTCAATAATCAAGCGCATTGTGGTAGTGAGGTTAATGCTGCATATGTCTTTTGAGGTTATATTTATACCAGTAAATTAAAAAATGCTTGGCATTGTTTGTTGAGTCAGTTGGCACAAAATGGCTCATGTCCATGTTATCAAAATTTAGTTTGCAGGACGGAGTGGCCACATCTAAACAACCTATTGCTAAACTGCATTGGTCTGTGTTAAATTCTGAACCATGCCCTGAAACTGTCTGTGATAATTCTTGTTGCCTGGGACAAAACCATACAGGGGATATTTATTTTAAGATAAATTGTGGTGGAATTCTATCACTTAAAAACTTCCCCTAACACAGTTCATTTTACTAATACCAACCTGGACTAAGGAGCTTTTGAAATGATGAATTAATTTCAAAATTTTAGGTTGAATTGGTTGTTGAATTGGTTTTGTTTCATTTAACTCTCCTTAGACTTTTTCTTTATGTAGCACAATCTAAGCTTCCTTGATGTCACTGAGAGGAAGGGATGCTGCAGGCTGATTTAATTGGAGATTGGAAGTTATTTCAGAGTTTTGGGTGTAAGGCCAATGTTTCTTTGATACACACTGCAAGTGGGACCATTCTCAGGCAATCAAGCTTCTCTTTATTTTATTGCCTGGTTGTTTTAATAGAGGACATATAGAGGAGCTATAAGCCATTGTTTAACCCAGCAGATGAATAAACATTTGGCATACACTGAATGAGGAAACCGTGCTTGTTTAGTAATAAGTGATAATCCCATGCCCCCAGTGTAAAAAAACACCTTCTCAGCAAAAAGTCCTTATGAAAAAGATGTGCTCTCTGTATGCATTATGGAGACATATCAGTTTTTCTCAGAATTTGGCAGAAATTCTTTATACGTCACAGAATGATGCAGAAATGCCACAAATACACAGAGATCGGAGCCATTCCAAAGTGGGGATGTCAGTTAAAGGTGGTATTTCCAGCATGATCCTGAGAGACCACTTGTCTGGGTAGGAGATGTTAGGAAAGAAAGTCAGCTGTTCTAATTCGTACTGCTCCAAAAAACTTTCTCTGTAAAATACTTCCTCTGTAAAAAGCACTATTGCATCACAGAAATAATGGACTGCATGTCTTGTCTGGTCAGAAACTATTTTGGCAAGTTAATGGGCCAAAAGGGAGGCTGTTTTTTATGAGGATAAATGAGTTAAGAGAAAAAACACTAATACTGTGTGGGTTTCTCCAGGAGCAGTATTGGAAATTCCTAGAGTTTTATACTCTTACTGAGAATGATGACAATCACAGATGTATCTAGAACGCTGAACTTACTTGCATGAGACAAAAGACCTAGGTCTGTTAGTGGGCATAAGCACAGACTTATCAATCCAGGCTGTGTAGCTCAGCATCAGAAGGTGAATTGAAGTACTAAATAGCTGAATGTGAGTTACACAAATCTTTTACAAAATGCAGAAAAGATCAGTTTAGGTTTTTGATCAGTATAAATTGAAAATACAGTAGCAGATAGAACTGAATCTGCAACCAGATGGACTTCTGGAATAGTTCAAAGAAAGATGGTATTTTAAATATAGTAGATAATCAAATTTGAAAACAAATACTGCTTAAAAGTAGGAGGTCTGTCCTGTGCTGTCATGACCTGCTGGAGCAGAGTCTTTTTCCAAACATTAAGTAGGCTTCCCTGATACAAGGGTTTCTTACAGCATTTTACAGCTATTACTACTATGCTGTATAAACCATTTGTCAAGTTGTTGAAGTAGAAGATCCGAATGGAGAACCTTTACATTGATCCTGAGACAATAATACATTATGCTGAAATTTGTAGGTCCAGTATTTTAAAATAATGATAATGATAATAATGCTAATAACAGAAACATGTTTTATATAAATGTATAAAGACAACAATATAATTATCAAACATCTTCTATATTCACATATTTAATATGGTAATTATTATATTAAATCATATATGACTTTATGTATATATAAAATAAATAAGTAATGTATTTGTAGCTCCAGTTTCTTAACATTGCATAACTCATATTAAGAGTATCTTTGCCCTATTTGCCATGTAAGTTTCTATCTTTGCCCTATTTACCATGTAAGTTTCTAAATAATGTCTTGGGTCAAAAGAACTGGAAAAAACACTTCGAGTTTATGCAAAAAGTCACAGATACTGGATCCAGCTTGTGCTTTTAAAGTGACTAAGTCACTTGATGATACCAAGGGGTTTTTAATGAAACTTGCATATACATGCAACAGATAATGCAAGATGTATTCTTAAGGGATCCCCTTTTCTGCAAAAACAAGTGCTTGTACTAAGCAGTAGTACCACAATAGCATAACCTATTTTAATTAAGTGCTAAAAATCAAAGCTAAAAATCACTTGTGAGATGCTGTTTTACTTAGAACAGAAAATGTATCATTAGCTTTTGATGATCATTTATGTTCTAACCAAGATTTCTTTATTTCACATTAGGTTGGCTTTGACCTCAGTGAATAAATATGAAGAAGCAGTGACCAGTTATCAAAAAGCACTGGATCTTGATCCAGAGAATGACTCTTACAAGTCAAATTTGAAAATAGCAGAACAGAAACTAAGAGACGTGTCCAGTCCTGTAAGTTTGCTCTGTATCTATTTATTTACAATAGCTTTAACTGGGATTTTGTAGGAAACTTAGCTTCAATTGCAATTTATTTGTAGACTGGAACTGGACTGAGTTTTGACATGGCAAGCTTGATAAACAATCCTGCCTTCATTAGTATGGTGAGTATATCTCAAGGTTTGCATTATCCCATTTTACAAACTGAACTTTTAAGAACAACTGTTGTTCAATAACACAAGCAATTTTAATTTATTATAGTAATGTTTTATTACACCAAATGTCAGCTTTTCTACATCATTTTACACCCAAAACAAGAAGAGAAGCATGTATCTTCAATAATGCCTGTCTTATTTCCATTCTATGTTACTTCTAGAAAAAAACACACATAGGTTAGCTATGCTGTTTTTATGTATGATATGACAGTAAAGCTCTTGTCAACAGCAAAATGAAAATTTCTTCAATTCTACACAGAGCAGTTAATGATACAAGGACTAAAGTAACTCTCCTTTGGGAGAACTACCCAAGAGCCCATTCTGTTATTACTCTTTCAGATTATCCCTAATAATTTTAAGAGTTCAAAATATTAATATAAATAGCATATAGTGCAATTCTTTTATGTTCAGTACAATAACAAATTGTGTATTTCTCCCTTAGTATTCTTTTTTCCCACATGGCTTTCTTAGCTAAATGCAATTAACTTTGTAGAATGGAATCTGGAGAAAAATAAATGAAAAGAAAAACCCCATGAAAAACAACCCCCAAACTTATTTCCTTTAATAAAGCAGTTAAAACTTTACAAGCCTCTGGTAGCTTCACAGGAACAAGGCATTTCAACCAGTGCTTTTGTGTGGAAGTGCACTGCATTCAAAAGAGATCCATATGTCTGGCCTGATTAAGTGATCCAAATAATAGGGACAGTAGGCAAGGAAAGTGGGAGCAAGTTCTCTGATGGCATTTCTGATTAAATAGCACTGGAACTCTGTGTACTACTTCACTGGCCACATGATGTACTTAAGACAACCTGTGTCTGTTTAGAATCAATGATGTATGGAGCTGGCTTTGGGGAAAGGATCTTTTACATTGTTTCCAGAAGATGCCTGGTGAAGTAGGTAGAACACAGGGCCTTTATCCAGGACTGAATGAGTTCTTTTCCCAAGGTGTAGTTACTTGTTTTTTTTTATTAATTACATCAGGGATGATGTCAAATTTGTTACTTGTAATTTTGTTAATTGCCTCACTGTCTGACCTTGAGAAAATTGGTTGTAGCATCAGTTTTTGGCCCTTAAACTAGATAAGGCTTATTACCAATGGAAGAAACTAACCCTATACTGAGCACAGAACTGACCTGCATGTGACATTTTATATCTAACTATTGACTAGAGAAAAGAGCTGATTTACTTTTGAGTTATCTATTATGTTGATATATTGATCAATAAAATGAATATTGAATATATCTGATTTTTGTAGTATCTTTAATGAGAGAGGTAAGAATCACATACTGTGTTTTGTCTACTGGTGGTGCATTCATACAGACACTGGTTTCTGTAGGAATTACATTCCTAATGCTGAACAATCACATGGTTTTTTTCTATAGTATCAGTCCACAGACACCCTTACACTGTACAAATGCAATATAATTTTAGAGGTATCTAATGAATGAGAAATTTAAAGAGCCTTATGCTTACTACAAAATAAGATGATATGGAATTACCAGAGAAGATATATATTACCACAAAACCATGCTACAAAGTAAGTCCACACGCCAGTTTGATCCGAAATATTTTGTGGCCCATAATCTTAACTGTTAATTCCTGGTACCAATAATAGTTGCAAAATTAATTGATCCAGGCTGAGAAGCAAAAAAAATACTAACTTTTGTCCAAGAAGTCTAATAGAAAACATTTGTCCTTGCAATTCTTCAATGTTTTGTTTGTTTGTTTAGTTTTCTGGTACTGGGTTTTTTATGTTAAATGGCTTGTCATATTTTTCATGTCTGAATCTGTAACTGCTATTTTTTCTTTAACATATAACAAATTGTATCAGCTTCATTTCCATGAAATCCATTGCTGTAGTGGTTCGTTTTGCTCTGCATGTAAACTTAATTTTGTAATAAACCAGAATGCAGCATGTGGGGTTTTTCCCCATGTTTTTCTCAGTGATAGCCAAATAGTAAATGTTTTATAATTTCAGCTGTATGTTGTCTATTCTAGGCAGCAAGCTTAATGCAAAATCCTCAAATTCAACAACTGTAAGTATTAAAATGGGATAATATCATTAAAACAAATTTCTTTAGACATTTAGAATTAACAAAAGATGTATTGTACTTATAGCTATATTTTTGAAATGTAGATATATTACTGAAAATGTAATTTTATTTTGCTTACTGTAAAAGTGTGGTTTCTTCTCCTTGCAACTTATTTCCTCTCAGCAATTCAAAAAAGAACTGGGGCTTAATGCTTCCAGTAAAGATCCCTGCACATCCCAATAACAACACTGTGCGCTAACTGTTCCAGGATGTCAGGGATGATGTCAAATGCCATTGGTGGCCCTGCTGCTGGGGTTGGTGGCCTTTCAGATTTGTCCAGCCTGATACACGCGTAAGTAACAACTGCTCAGTTTTAACATTTGTAGTGGGATAACTGTGCAACATCTATTTGAAAGGGTGTAGTGTCAAGTGAATTATACTGTGGTCTGTTCCCACTGTTTGTTATTAAAACCAAGAACTTGAAGACTTCTATTCCAGGACCTTGTTTGTTTGCTCCATGTATTTCCATCAATTGGAATGACTGAACTGCTGTGTGCTCAGCTTCGCTTTTTGGTACTCATATGTTGTTAATTTCCAATGCCACTTACTAAAAATCTTCCTTTAAATCTTTTAAGTACTCCTACATGTGTTTTCAAATCGTGTGGATAAATTTACTACCTTTATCTCAGATACTAGTTAGGAAAGCTACAGAATTACTTAGCACAAGTCAAACCAATTTCTGCTCTGACATCCTTCCATTTAGATGAGGAATGATTCAGGAAACTCAGGATAATGAAGAATACCTTTACAAAAACCAGGACCCAATTTTTATACTATAGTGATGATACCCATCTGGAAGGGTCTGTGCAAAAATATACCATTTGCTTATATGCCAAGATCTATCGGATGTACAATTTTACTTTATTTCAGCATTCTAGCCAGTTCCAAACTATTTTTAAGTTTCACCTCTTCAGGGCAAAGTAATTTATGATTTACATCACAGACAGAAATGTCGCACTGGAAAAATCTAGGGCTATTTTCACAAAGAATGTGTACTACACAGTCATCTATAAAAATGTGGCTTTCCTTCAATCTGCACTGTAGCTTGAAGGAGTCTTTATATTTTGCTACTTGCACAAAATGTAGAAGTAACAGAGAGGACAAGCAAGGCTTTTCATGAAGCCATATTTTTTACTTATTTGTTTTTTATTAGTAAACAAGTGTTATGCTTCTTTTATACATCGAATCAGTCTCCCATATTAATTTAACTCTTAAGCTACAACTGTTACAGATAGTTCCATTATTACTTCAGTCGTGCAAGGTATAAAAATTTGATAGTATGCTTACTTTCAACTAATGACATCTTGTTCACAAGTACAAGTCAGCAGCTGCATACCATATTTATGGAACCATTAACATAAGGTAGCATGCCAAGTCTAAGAGTAGTTACTTTGCACAGTTAAGAGTGGATGCTCTCAAAAAGAAGGGAAGAAATCACTGGAGCAGATGTGTTATTTTACCATAAAAGGTAATATATTTTGTCAGGTGATACTCTTCTCCTCCGTATTATCAAGTAGAAGTAATAGTACTAAAGAAAGAAAATCAGTTTATTGTGATGAATCTATTAGGAGATAGTTCAGCCAGATAAATTCGTAATACTGCAAGTACCTTAAGACTATAAATCAAGGTATCTTTAATTTTAATTTTAATGTAATGCACCTTCAGCTGTATTGGGATATCCTATTTTCTTAAAAATGTTGCTTTCACTTGCTGATTTCACTTAAAACTGTTCAACACAGGGGGCAGCAGTTTGCACAGCAGATACAGCAGCAGAATCCTGAGCTCATAGAGCAACTGAGAAATCATATCCGGAGCAGATATTTGAGTGGCAGCACTGAAGAACATTCCTGACTTCAGGGAGTCATATGAATTGGAATGATATATAACCCCAAAATGCATACCATAGTTAGTAGCAAAAGCACCATTGTAACTCTTCTGCTTGAATAGAAGACAGAAAATTCTTTGTGTGTGTTTGCAAACAAGAATAAATCTGGTAAACAGATCTCTTGCACATAACTTGGAACATAGCGTTTATGTATAGTTACTCCTCTGAAAATTAATACACTGAATAGGTGGTTTATTAAAATCCCCAAGTCCAAGTCATTTCAGTATGTGCATCAGGTTGACCTCCAGGGCTACTGAATGGGGAGAAGTTTTGTAGTGTGCTGATTTTGCCCAACAGCTTACTTTTAAAATGCTAGTGTAACAGACATGTTACTCATATGGTGTGAATTATGATGGCTGTGCTTCTTTACAGCATTGAAATACTGAAACAATAGGTCCATCTGATGTGCTCTTTTATAATAAGCATTAAGTAGAGTTGGAGTATAGAGTGTACTTAAAACTCATGCTTGAGAAGTCTGTTTTCTGAATCCTGTGGAGGGGCCTTCATGAGTAACAGGAAATATTTTTCATTGGGCAGAAGAGAGGGAGATGAGGCATATGAAAGAGTACCACACATTGTACAGAATGTGAAGATAATAATTCTGTGTAGAATAATGCACAGAAATCAAAATGGAACTTGTGTTGGGAAAGGAAGGAGAAGTTGTAGGCTTTTCTACTGCCATGTACACCCTCACATCATGGTGGTAGCCCTGGAGGTCAGAATTACAGCACTATGTTCCTAGGCATGGCAAGCTGTATTACATTCCATATGTATGCAGTATTTAATATAAACTTAAAATTCTTAACTGTAATAAGCTAAAACTGAGCCTGTGACTGTACAAATAACTAGTACTGAACATTTTAAAAAAGAACTGCCTTAGAAGGATTCTTTTTCTATTCTTGTGTGATAAATCACTGGCTTAAACAATTGGGGATTTTTTTTTAATTACACATATCTATCTAAAATGATTATATAGTCAAGTTAAAGATTTTTCAACTCTATAGCATTTGTTTCTTGCTCAGTTAATATTACTCTTGCAAGACTGCTGCTCTTCTGTATGTCTAGTATGGTCTAGTATGTTAACTTTTTTTACTCTGCTTACTGTTCACACTGCTTTGTGATACGAAGTACACTTGTTCTTACCCCAGAGAGGTTCTCAACACACTTTCCTCTTTGTATATCTAAACTAATTTAAGGAGCCTGCATTGATTTCTTAGACAAATTGATCTCTCATGGCCAGTTAGTCTGGAGGGGTATGTGGAGAAGTAACAATAGACTCCCAAAAGGAGAAATACATTGGACTTCCTCAATCTCTGGACTTTATATCCAAATTGATCTTGTGCTCATAAAAGAGCTCCTCCAGCAGAAGCAAATGCAAAATTTGGGACTAAGTAATATACTTGCTTCTAACAAATATAGTTGTGCATCTATGGTATAAATCTTATCCTACTAAACCAGACAGAAAAAATGCAGTTGGATCCAAGGAGAAATGAGAAGAATTAGAGAAAACAAAAATCTAGGAAATCCATATTACCATATGTTGAATGAAGAAGTAAAGCTTAACAGATAAACAATTTTAAGACATTTCATACTCTATGGAATAGTGTGCCTATGTATAGAATTAAAATGCTTTTTAAAATTCTCTCTTTAAGTTGGTGGTAGCTGCTTTCTTCAGGCTGTAGAGATACTTAAGCTTTACATTAAATACATATTCAAGTAACAGCTTCTGACTCAACATCTGATGACAGGAAAGAAAATCCCTAAGGGATTTTTTTCAGAGGTAGCTCAGATCCTGAATCTAATCCATTCAAGGAAACTTATTTAAGTTCAATTACACTGAGTAGGACAGGAATACCATTTAGAAGGAAGATTTATGGAGGCTCTGGGTGGGCTACAAAAAGTGTACAGGTATTACTTGGAATAGTGTGTTGTGCCAAGAGAGAAGCATTGCACCTAGTATGTATCTTGTTCCTTTTAATTCTCTTTCTTATCTTCAACTGCTCAAAATGTGTTTCACTAACTTTGATAGGGGGAAACCAAAAAATCCATGGTGGACTGGACAGCTCTGCCAATATCTCTCTACAAACTCAAATTATTCTCACTTTGCAACAGCAATTCTCAGGCAGTAAGTTACTTTTCTGCTGTAAGACAGAGCGTCAAAAATTTAATGAGAGTTCCTTAAGAACTAAAAAATACGTTAATATTCAAAGAGGGCAGAAGAAGTTGTGTACTTGTACTGTCAAGTACAAG
>VWYO01004951.1:22757-34285 GCA_013400275.1 Rhadina sibilatrix
TGAGGCAAACAGTTTAGTAATTGAAATGCAGTAAAATAATAATAATAAAAACAACAACAATAATAATAATAATAATAATGGAGATGGTGAGAGGGAAAGAACACACAAGAAAACAAGTGATCCACATTACAACTGCTCATCATCCACTAACCAATGCCAAGTTGAAGCCTTGGGGTGAGGGGGAAGGGAAACTCCACCTTCCCAAGATAAATTTAAGATGTTGTGTTTCATTCCCATGAACACAACATCTCGTGTAGATGAACAATATGTCCGGCCCCAAACTGAGTTATTCAGATTTAACAGAAGCCAACGCACTAATTCCAGGTAGATGGGTTTTGGGTAAAATTCTTTACTACTTTCAGCTAGTTCCTTAGACAATTTATAAATAACCTGAAAAGCATCTGCAGAGTTGTAAACACATGTTTAATAACACATAGCAAAGTATGGTCCAGTGTTAGCACAGACATTAAAATGTTCATAAACAGGATCTGTGTCTGACTGATTGAAAAGAAGTACCTGAACTCTGGGAACTACCAACTCCTCAGGCTCAGCTCTACGCTTGGGAAGATTATGGAACAGATCCTCCTGGGAACTCTGCTGAGGCCCATAGAGGGCACGAGGTGATTCAGGACGGCCAGCACAGCTTCACCAAGGGCATGTTTTGCCTGACCAACCTTCTCCGATGCAGCAATCCCACCCAGGGACGGAGGGCGGACTATGGATGGCACTCCCTGGCCTGCTGAAACGGCACCCCTCACTCACAGCCTTCTGCCCCGAGGAGAGCGGGACTTGCAGGGGCTGGGGCTGTCTGCTGGGTGAGTTGATTGGATGGGCGCAGCATTGATCAAGGGGAGCGGCTGATGGAATCAGTTCTTATTTCGGTAGTTTTGATGCGGTCTGTCCCAGGACCTTTCCGGACCACACCTCCCGCACACGGCTGAATAAAACCCACGCTGCCACAGGTGAGGAGCAGGCCGAGGAGTCACAGTGGCCGAGGTGACACCGGGCCAGAGACCGGGGGCAGGAGCCGGGGGTCTGCCGGGGATGCTCCCCCAGCCCCGGAGGCAGCGGGAACAGCCCCGGGAGCGGCTGGGGGATTGCCGGGGATGCTCCCCCAGCCCCGGAGCGGCCTCAGCCGCTCCCGCCGCCCTCACGGGCCCGGCCCGCGCCCCTCCCGCTCCTGAGGGGCGGCGGCGGGGCCTGGGCGCCCCCTGGCGGCTCGGAGCCGGCCCTGCAGCCCCGCCGCCCCCCGCCATCCCTGGGGGCAGAGCCGGGAATGGCCGGGGGTATATGGGGGACATGGAGGGTATGGGGAGTGGGGCACTGGGGGCATGGGGGTCCGGGGTCTGGGCGTCCCCTGGTTCTGGGAGGCAACCGGAGTTCCCAGCGGTGCCACTGGGGGGCCGGGAATGCCTCGGAACCCGCAGCGGGGCGGGAGGGGCCTCCCGGAAGGCCGGAATACACGTGCGCGGGTCGGGTTCCGGGCGGACCGGAAACGCGGCCGAACCCGTTGCCGTGACAGCGGGCCCTGGGCCGCCATGGAGGCCGCGCTCACTGACATGTACGACCAGGCGCTGCTGGGCATCCTGCAGCATGTCGGCAACGTGGAGGAATTCCTACGCATCCTCTTCGGCTTCCTTTACCGCAAGACCGACTTCTATCGACTCCTCCTGCGGCCCGGGGACCGCCTGGGCTTCCCGCCCGGCGCGGCGCAGGCCATGGCCTTGCAGGTACCGGCGGGGCCCGGGGGGATGGCGCGGCCTGGCCTTGCTGGCGGCCGGCGCTGTCCCTGTCGCGGGTCCGAGCCGAACGGGCCGTGTCTCCCCGGCTGGGCCGTGTTCGTATCGGGCCGGCGGCGGGGATAGGTGCGGGCAGAGCAGGGGATGTGGGGCAGCGGTCGGGCAGCACAGCAGCCCCCGGGGCACCGGCGCTGCCTGGAGGAGCGCAGAGGAAGGCAGGAGAGGTCCCTTGAAACGAGGAGCAGTGTCACCCTCGTAAGAAGATGAGCCCCGGAGGCAGGCGAGAACTGCGAGACCCCGGTGGGAAGAGCGGGGCTGTGACATCAGCTCGGAGCTGGGCCCCGGGAGCACCGGGCCAGGGCGGTCTCAGGGAGCTGCCGCCAGGAGCCGTGGGAGCAGAGAGCCCAGAGAGGCAGGAGGCAGATGAGGACCCGGGAGTCGTGGCGGGAGGCAGGTGTGGGCTCCACTCAGCGAGAGCTTGTGGCCAGCATTGCTCTGCTCCCGCTCCTGGACGGGAGGGGGCAACAACCCTGACCTGCCTGGCTCGGTGTTGAAGCAGCTTTGATTTGAGGTCCTCTGGCCTGTTATTATTCTTCACTGGCAAGGCGGAAACGAGCTCATAAAACTCGGGGTGAGGCTGGGTTTAGGGTGTTTGTCTGCTCGGAGTGGGTGTGTTTTCCTTCCCAGGCGCATCAGGCCTGCCGTGCCTCAGGTGCCTCAGGGGAACGGGAGTCCTGCCCCTCCCTGCAGTGCCCTGCCCTGGGAGGCAGAGGGTCCTCGTTACATCCATGGGTAGCCCCTGCTGGCCTCTCTGGATTAGGCAGAGCCCAGAGGGGGGCTCAGGCTGCAGAGGGATGGCATGGAGCTCCAGCTGTTGGGCAGAAGAGCAGTGCTGATGGGGTTCCTGTCTGGTGTTAACCTGGGAGGTTTTGGGGCTGGGCACAAGGAGGGAGGTACATCTTGCACTCCAGGGCTACAGCAGCCTCGTGGCTGCAACCAGAGGTACCCAGAGTGTGGGCACAGTGTGGAGGGGGCTCGTTCCTCCTTATCCTCACTCGCCTGCAGTCCAGGGGACGCAGTTCTGAGCTGTTGCTTTGCATGATTGGTGCAGGGCTGGTACTCACCTCTCCCACATTCTCCCCTTTCCTCACTGCCTGGGGAGGAAAGCTGGGATGAGTGGCACCAGCTTCTGTCCTTTTGTGATTGTGCTGCTGGGAGCCCTCCCTGGGCCACGTCCTTTGTCCTGCACCTCCTGGACTGGGAGGAAGACTTGAGTTGAGTGGGTGTGCCAGTCCACTGCTGGGAGCACTAAATCTGCCTCCAGACTGTTCCTGAGAAGCGAAGGAGGGCTCTGTTTGATTCTTGCACTCTTTTTAGAACATGTTTACAGTGCCAAAGCCCTGGCACTTGGGTGGGAGAACTTGCAGGCCTTTCAAGAAGCAGGTGCAGGGTATGAGTGGCCATGCCCTGTTGCTGCAGACACAGTTGAGGGCTTTACTTCTGACCTCCAGCCTGCACTGGACAGGCATGGTCAGAAGTCAGATGAGGGGTAGGATTACTTCTCCTGGAATCACATTTTCTCCTGCACCTGTCTGTTTGGGCACAGCCAGACAGGTCAGCTATCCTGCAGCTTCTCCTGGGGCAGTTCATCCTGTTTTCTGTTGGGGACTTTGTCTGAGTCCAGGCTTGCAAATGGTTCCTGGTGAGCCCTGGAATATGGGGTAAGGGAAGGCTGTCTTGGAGCCCCCTCCCAGCCCGGAGCTGAATCTCACCACTCAGCTTTTCCTTGGAGTAACCAACCCTCTTTGCCAGCTAGGGTGAGGTTGGCTGTGAGAATACAATCCTAGAAACAATTCCAAAATGCTCCCAGGAGTTTCTGACGCACGCTTGATGTGGCCATGGGACTTTTCAAAGAGACAGCAAGCTGTTTTTGTTGGTGACTGAAGCAGCTCGGGGTAGGCCTGTGGTGCAGAGAGAGGAAGGGATAGGTGCCCCAACTGTGTGATGCTGCTCCTTTCCTCCTCTTGGCATCCCAGGCAGAGCTGGCAGTGCTGCTTACTTGGTTTGCTCTTTCTCTCCCAGGCATTCCGAGTGTTTGAGCGCATGGCCAGGCAAGACGATGAGAAGAGGCGCCGGGAGCTGGAGGCAAAGCTGAGGAAGAAGGAGGAGGAGGAGGAGGCAGCTGCAGCCGCTGAGAGGGTGAATCTGTGCCCTGCAGCTCAGGAGATTGAGGTGGAGACCACGGAGCACATCCCAGCAGCAGATGCTGGGGAAGCTGCAGGCACACAGGAATCAGCTGCGGCCCAGGGTGCCACAGCCCCCAGCCCTGTATCAATGGAGCCTCTGGGGGCTGCTGCCCCAGCAGAGCTGCCCACGTAAGGGTCTCTTACTTTCTTCGTGTTCCTGTTGGGGGGAGGCAAAACTGTGGGCAGGGTATCCACTGTTCCCTGCACAGCCCGTTTTGGATTTTGACCTGCCTTTGACCTTCAGGAGGCCATGAGGATTTCCCTTGCAGGCTTCCAAGGCCAGAGGCATTGTGTAAATCCCCACAGGAGGGCAGCAGTTGTTGTCCTGTGAGTGGTTCAGGGTTTCCCACTCTGCTCTGAGCAGAGGGGGTGGCATATCCTGTACATGGCCCCACAAAGCTGGGCAGGGCCATGTGGCTCCTCCACAAACTGGTTGTGATGTGCACTGCCCCTTTTCTGGCACTTGTAAGGCTCATGTGGAAGTCCTGGCACCAGCCTGCAACCTTTTTGTTAGTGCTGGACTCCTTGGTGTGCAGGGAGACATCCCAGCAACTGTCTGGGAGTGTGCATGGATGCCTGCAACACCTGCGAGTTGGTGCTGGCAGGCCTGGCCGTGTGACAGGCTGCTGCAGCAACAAATGGGTTCAGAGCCTTCTAGAGGTCTCTGGCCCAGCTGTTGGCTCAGAGCAGGGCCAGCTTTGAAGATCAAGCAAGTGCTGCAGAGTTTTCTCTTTAGCCAGGCTTGGTGGCTTTCCAGCAGTGCCAAGCAGCCTCCATTTGTGCAGAAATGTCCTTGTGTCAAAGTCCTTCCACAGCTTCTGGGACACTTGCAGTCTGACTCTGCTGAGCAGCAAGATGTGAGCTCTGGAGGGCCAGCACGGCCTCTCTAAACCATGTACCTGAATGCAGGTCCTGTACAGGGTTCACTCATCCTTCCCTGGCATCACCTTGACTCTGAGCCAAGTCAGAGCTGCCCAACCTTTACTCAGGACCTCATGCCCCACCGAGGTTCAAGTTCCTGTGTTTCTTTGCTGACCAAGTCAGGGGAGTGATGCTGTGATCTGGCTGTGCAGACTCCATCTCCTCCTCTCCTCCCTGCTGTGTTCTGTGGTCAGACCCCATGTGATGGCTGTGCCGACCCTCTCCGATCACCATGATGCTCCTGGCCATATGTGGGGCTTTGCTGTGGCTTTTCCCTGCCATCCCACTGCTGCTTGGTGAGGAGGGAAGCTTGGGCTGGTAATCCCTGTCCTCCCAGCCAGTTTTGGACATGTCATTGGGAAGAGCAAGCTCTCAGAAAGAAGTGGACCACTGGAAGATACTCAAATCCTGTAAGGAATGGGATGGCCAATGCCCCTGAGGGGCAGAGAGAATGCAGAGCTCAGACTTTGGGGCTATTGACCCTTGGTATATGGAAAGAACAGTCTGAGGACCAAAATCTTGAGAAGGGTGGAATGATACGTGGCAGGAGTAGAGAGGTTTGGTTCTTCCCCCAGGGGATGGCTGGGCACTCAAACAGGCTCCTTGCTCACGGCTTCAAGGCTGCCAGAGCTCAAGGAGCATTTGGACAGTGCTCTTGGGCAAATGGTGGGATTGTTGAGCTTGTCTCGTGTGAGACCAGGAGCTGGACTCCATGATCCGTGAGGGTGCCTTCCAGCTCAGGATATTCCATGATTCCATTATTCTGGGACAATGGTGGAGTCAGGTTCTGCAGCCTTGGCTGGAGGCTGTGTTGGGGGAGAGTCTGAGAGTGGCCACCACTGAGGGAGGGGGAAAGGGGACCAGTGAGGTGCCTGGTGAGACACATGGTCCAGTGGGAGAGGAGAAAGGACTTGCACGTAACTGATGTGCATCCCATGGGATAAAGATAAGCCAGTAGCTAAAAATGAAATCACATGCAATGCCTGTGCTGGAGCTCTCGTGGTAAAGGAGGATTGTCCCTGGGGCTGCCAGTCTGACACCAATCCCTGGGCAAAATTAGCAAGTCAAAAAAAGCCCTGCCAGAGTGCACAGCAGAGGCCTGGATGTGTCCAGCCCACTTTCTCCCAGTGGTGAAGAGAGGGAGAGATTGAAGGCCCAGTGAAGACCTGAGCAGAGGGAGCTGGGCTGGGCTGAGTGCCAGTTGCTTGTGTCCCTGTGCAGGCTGTGTTTGCTGTGGTTTGCCCCGTGAAGTTTCACCTCAGGACTTTGGTTGTGGGGCAGCAGCTGGTGTGAGGAGAGTTCAGCTGCCTGAAAACAATTGTCAGGGCTGCAGGAAGGAAACTGGAGGGATCAGGAAGGAAGACGAGGGCTCGTGTGGGAACAGTGTGGCTCTGACAGCAAGTGTGGGGGAGCCAAGAGGGATGGTTTCTGTTTGCTGTGTGTGGTGAGAGCCTGGTTAAAACTCAACCCTCACATGTGCCACTGTCTGTGTCCTGGCACCACTGGAGAGTGGCCCCTGTCAGACCTCAGACACTGAGGTGCTGTTTTGCAGCCTGCAGCTGTGGCATTGAACACCAGGCCCTGCATGGCAGCTCTCCCCTGGGTGTTACCATGAAGAGAAGGTGGCGACTGCTGAATATAGTTGCCACTGCAACTTCTGCCCTCCCCAATGGGCTCTTCTCCCTCTTCTCTTGCTGCTCCCACCACCCCAAACTCACTGGAACACCTACAGCCCCCTTGGCACCCGTCCATTTTAAACACGTGGTGAGTGAGAGCAGGTGCAGGAGGCCCCATCCCAGTCCCAGGAGTCTGGTGGTTTCCAGGCCAGGAGAATGGGGTGTCTGCTGTCTTGAAGTAGGGCAGAGGAACCCACGGGTTTGTCACGGGGCTGTAGTTGATTTTGATGCCTCTGGAGGGCACTGGAGCCCCCAGAAAGGCAGTGGGGGCCGGGCGGGCAGCCCCTGACAGACTATTAATAATTTAACCAACTGCTTAATTCTCTACAGCCCCTTCCTTCTGAGCAAAACCAGAGCTACCAGCCTGGGTACGAGGGGTGCATGAGTAATGCACAATTCTGGCAGCAGGAACGCAGAAAGGAGCTTTAAAAAAAAATATTTTCCATCTCCCTTCCTTCCCCCTGCCCCTCCAGCCGCCGGTGAGGAAAACCACTGCCACCAAAATCTATATAAAAACTTGCTCATTCTGTCAACCTGACGGCTCTGGAAATGTAGGGCAGGTACCATCCCAGATCTGCCAGCTCCCATCAGAGCCTCACACTGCGCCTGGATGCTGGGGTACTGCTTGGGAACATCTTACAAAGCACAGTGAGATGGTAGCAGCTTTTTCAGGGGCGATCCAGATGAATCAAGCCAGTCTTGCAGGTGTGGAGGTTTTCAGGGCTCAGTTTGGGGCTCAGCCAGTCCCTCACCTTCCCCACTTGTGAGAGGTAGGTGAATTGATTTCCTCTTTGCTGCCCTGTAAATACACCGAGAGCTGAGGTGTCTTTGGGGTGACACCTGTGCCAGGAGCTGTGCCGAGGGGGTCAGAGGTCTGTGCCACAGGAGAAGCCAGGCTCCTCTTGCAGCTGTCCCAAGTGTTGCAGCCATCCCTCCCCAGCTGTTGCAGCTCTCTTGCTGACCCTCCCTTGCCAGGAGGGTAGTAGGGCACAGCCCTCCTCACACCTCACCACGGGGCTGTTCTTCCTGGCATTGCAGCTGCACAGTCCCAGCTCTGGCACTTCCCCCATCTGCTCCCAGAAGCCATCCTTGCCTGAGCTCAGCTCCTAATTTTGAACACCTCTGCTGCCCAGCACCCTCCCCTTCCCCCAGCTTGGATTCCATCCTGCATATATTTGCCACACAGCATTTAAAATAGAGCCTGGCAGCCCACGTGTGGCACTGCGCAGCCCGGCCTGTGCTTGTGCTTTATGACTTTGGTTCCTGGCTTCCCTCTGCTCCTTGCTTTCTCCCGGTAGGAATGGGGGCAGGGGAGTTCTCATCCCCTGCCCTGTGAGTCCCTTCCCTTACTCTGTGTATGGGCAAGAGGTAGTGGCAGGAGGCTGGGAAGGACAGTCCTGGAAGCTTATGCATGATGGTGAATGTCCCACCTTCATGTGTTTCTCCATCCAGCTTTTGTGTCTCTCCCAGGTATGAGACACACTATTCTGTGTTTCTGCCACGTGGGCTCAGGATGGGGCAGCTCTGGTCTGTACCTTAGGGATCATCTGGGTAGGTGAGGTTTCTGAGAGAAGGATCTTTGGGTCTGGACAGCACAGCCAGGGCTGGAAGCAGAGCCACTGGGACACCGAGCTCTGTTCCAGGTGGGCCCAGGAGGTTTTGCAAGTGCCTCATTCCTGAGGAGGCCTTTGGCTGCTGCTGGGTGATCTGACAGTAACATGCAGAGCAGAATGAAACCCTGGGGTCTCTGTGGCCTCAGCCATTGGCCTTCTGTGGTGTGCAGAGGGAAGCCGTGGCTAGAGGAGTGGGCTGAGGTGAGGAGGGGGCTCTTCATGGCTCCCCCCTTTGTGGGGCCTTGAAGGAGACCCTTCAGGTGTTCAGAGGACTCACTTATTCACCCTGTGCACACAGTGCTCTTATGCCAAGGAAGGGGGCAGACGGGCTGCTGCTGAGCAGCAGAGCCCTGGCCACTCTGACTGCCCCAGTCACCCTGTCCAGGTGAGCCCAGGCAGCAGGCTGGTGTCTCTGGCACTGCTCTGCTGTCCCTGGCAGTGGGAGTTGGGGCTCAGCAGTGACCTACAGGAATCCCTGATGTACTCCCTGGCTTGCTGGCTGGTGAGAAGCAGAGTGGAATTGAACTGAAATGCATTAATCTGGTGAGCTGAGTGCTAACATTCCAGCTCTCTCCTGAGACCCCACCACCCCCATTCCCAGAGCCCTTGGTGACCTGGAGTTAACCCATTGTGAGACACAGTGGGAGCATCCCTGGGATGACACAGCAGTGCTCTGGGAAATTTCCATGAGGTGCCTGTGTGAATCTAACTCAACTTAGCAACAGCTTGGCTTTGCTGGAAGCCCAGATGGCATTTTGTTGTGAGGTGCCTCCAGGATGGGCTTCCTGGCATGGCTGCATCCTCCTTGGGATGCTGGGGACAGGAATTTTGCTGCTGGTCACCCTCTGTGGGAGCAGGGCTGTGAAGAGGAGCTGTTGCTGCACACTGCTAACTTCGAGGCTGGTTTTGTTTGACTCAGAGACTGTTTTGTCCCAGGCTTTCTCCTCTCAAGCCTTTTCCATTCAGAAGGGAGGGGAACCCTTAGGTGCTCAGCAGTTTTGTCTGGGACTGTCCAGACCAGAAGCCAGTTAAACTGGTTTTCTTCCCCACTGCCCCTATGGACTTTCCTGATGAGCTCACCTCAGAGTCCATGCTGTTCTTCCAGCCTGACCTAGAAAGAAGCTGATCTTGATCCATCTTTAAGGAGAATCTGTCCTGGTTCTGATTCTTCTTATGCACGTGGGGCTGTGCACAGGGAATTCCTCCGGCACGGCCAAGGCCTGTGATGAGCAGGAGGCAGACAGAGCTCAGAGAACGGCCTGACCTGATACAGCCCAGCTCCATCTGGCCCTCTATCCTGTCTCCATCAGCAGCAGATGCTGGGGGAAGAGAAGAACAGAATGAGCGGTGCAGTGATACTTTCCCTGTGCTTTCACCCTGCCCTGATACATAGTGGCTCAGCAGTTTTCTAAACACTTGGGCCTTCAGCCCTTTGGGAGGATTATTTCCCTTTTTCTTTCTGAGTTTCAGCCCTCCCATGCATGGGGGCTCTGCAACAGCATCCTGCACCAGGTCCCTGCCACACAGCACTGCCATGTGTGGCTCTGTTCTCTGTGCAGGTGAAGAGGCTTTGAGAGGGTTCCCAGTCCCCTTCTCTGCCCTCTGTGGTGTTCTTCTATCATGTCCATTTCCCCCTTTCATCATTTCCATGCTTGTTTCTTGCTTGAGCATCTTTGTGCTCCTGGTCCTATGTGATTCTCCAGTATTCTGAGGGCTATTCCCATGCTTGTGTGTGGACCCACCAGTGTTCTCTGCCTCCTACCCTGTTTCTTTTCTCCTTTGCTGGCCTGCTTTTGCAATGAGTCCAGGAAATCCTCTACCAGCCACATGGTACCTCTCACAGGAAAGTGACGTCATTCCAACCCCTTTTCCTCCCTTCCCAGCTCTCCCCAACACTGACAGATCTTTCAGGTGGGAGCAAGAACTTCTTGGAAGGTCTGTGTTGGTGAGACCTTCTGCCAACATGCCCCAGTGTGTCCTCAGCTCCTTTTGTGGTACCAAGGCTTTTGATCCTCAGGGTCTGCAGCACTGCACTTGCAATGCTGTTGTGTTTGGTGTCTGGGAGGAATGTGTCCAGGTAACACTGAGGGAAGCAGGGAAATATAACTTAAGCAATCTTTGCTAAGTGCAGTCTTTCTTGCAATGGAGAGAAGCCATTCCTGCTGGGAGAATTCTTTTAATCCATATGCCTTCTCCCATTGTGGTGGGAACTTAACTGCTCAGGAAGCATCCTTTCAAAGGGCTGAAACACTTGAGCTGAGGGTGAAATCCCTTAGCCCTTTCTGGTGCAGCCCTTGTCACTCAAGCCTTTTGCAGACGATCAGGAACAGTCAGGGTCCAATTTTCCAGTGTTCTCATGGAGACCCAGGCCCCTCAGGTTGGGTAGCTGAGATCAGCAGCAGTGTCAGTTTCCCTGTGCTGCTAAGGCTTTTGGTTGCCCTGCCAAGGTACTGAGCTCCAAAATTAGGTCCTGGGACCAAAAATAACTAAATTAAAACCTATAAATTTTTCTCTTAACAAGAAGAAAATCCCAGGGCTGGAAACCAAGGGACAGCATGTGCCCAATTCGTAGGTAAAAAAGCAATCCCTGTTTGCTTAGTTTAATATTGTAGTGTTCACCAAAAGAGGCCTAACGTGGAAAAGTACCTGGATTGTGCCAGGTTGTGCTGGTGGTGCCAGGGTCTGAGAGGCCACCTCTGTTTCCACAGCTCAATCCCATTGACTTCTGGCCTTTTCCCCCTTTCCCAGGGGAGCCTGGTTGGCTGCGTGTAGGTCCCTCTCCCAGGAGATCTCTGAAGCCCAAGGTTGTATAAGCTGTGTGCAAACAATAAAGATCCCAGGGGTCTTTTTTGGACAGTAGTATGTCCTGCTGTTCTTGACCTAAATATCCCAGCAGTGATGAAATTTAGCCCCCTGGTGCCAGCAGTCCAACACTTTTCTGCAAGCTGGTGGTGGCGTTTCAACTTGCCTAATGTCAGTAAGTTGGTGCTGTCGAACAGCTCTGTAAATAACTCAGGACGCAAAGGGGAAGGCTAAAAGCTCTCCTGAAGTGAGTGAGCTTGGAAAAGAGCAAGGCTCTCCCCCAGCAGGACGAGGGGCAGAGCATCTCAGTGGGGCTGGTGGGGGCTCCAGATGCAGAGGAGGTGGGTGGATTTATTGGTTGGCTCCCGAGTAGAGCAGCAAAGGCATCAGGTGGGTGGTGCCTTGGGCACCTGGTACCCAGGAGCCCTGACCCCTTCCCACTGCATCACCCAGGCTTGTGACACAATGGGATCTAGGGTAATGTGTCTTGATGGGCTTGATTTTTGGTTGTTGGTCCCATCCTGGTGGTAA
>VWYO01004951.1:34305-51730 GCA_013400275.1 Rhadina sibilatrix
ATAGTGCAGTCCTGGAGGTATGTGCTCAGGACCCCAGGGATAATGGGCTATGGGGAACTTTTGACAGACTTCTGCCCACTTTGGCAGTGAATCCAAAACTGGATTTGGATTGCTGTCCAGCAAACCAAACACACCTGGACTGGAAGAAGTCCTGAGGATTGGGAGGGCCCTGGACCACTGCTGTGCTTAGGGCTGGAGCTTGCTGCCAGCCAAGGAGTGTCAGAGAGGATCAGGGTGGATCAGAGTGGATCCTGAGGCTTATTGACTGCAGTGCGACTTGAACTGTAAAGGCAGGGATTTGGCATTCAGCTTGCTTAGTGCTGTGCCAGAGCCCTCATTAGTTGAAGTGCTGGTACGAAGAAGCCTTTGTGAAGCCCTGGGTGCCTCCTGGACCCCAGCAAAGGTCTGGGAGCCTCAGCCTACATTTTCCTACCGTGGTGCTTCCCAGGCAGAACCCGGAGACAGAAAGTGCAACTATCCTGATGTTTTGATGCCAAAAGATGTTAAATCTGGAGGTGAGGGGGGAGGCTCCTTTGCAGCTTGCTTGCAGAAGTAGCACAAAGCTGGGATTTTCCATGCACACAATCCCTGCAGCTTTGGGAATGCAGCTTTCTGATGAGGTTAAACCTCTGGCTTCCTTACCTGTTGCTACAGCACCCACACTGGAACCCTGAGGAGCAGAGGGCACACTTTACCCTCTTCAAAATCATCTTAGAAGCTAGGGGTTTTTTTAGCTTTGGCTTACCAGCTCAAGCTGAACTTTGGTAGCAGCTTTTTGGGGTGCACAGACCTTCCTGTGGCTTGAGGCACTTTGGGTTCTCATCTGGAGGGCTAATAGTAGTTCTGGAAATCTATTGCTGTGAATCTGTTGCATGTGCTGGTGTCTTTGGGCAGAGATGCAGAATGGGCTCTGCCACCCCCCTGCCTGCCTGCCTGCCAGCTGGCACTGATCTATGGTTTCTGCTCTGCTGGGCTGCATGCAGCCCCTTTAGTGCTGGGAGGGCAGGCTGCAGGTGTGGGGCAAGGTGCTTCCCCAGGAGGGAGCAGGGATTTGTGATAGTGTGAAGGCCTGGAGGCTGCCAGGGGTCTGTTGGGCCACCCTCAGTGGGTGACACAAGTGTTGCCACAGCAGGAGGATGGTGGCTGCTGACATGGTGCTGGTTCCCTGCAGCCCTGTGCTACCTGCAGCAGCAGTTCCAGGGGGACAGACCGTGGGCTGCTCCTCTCATCCTTCCTCAGTATCTCCACATCTGGCCTGACGTGATTTCCTTAAAGCTGCCTAAATAATTCACCTTGAGTAATAGCAAACAGCAGTGCCAGCTCTGGAGGAAGATTTCTGGGAATGCCAGTGATGTGGGGGTATCTGCTGCACTGGCCATTGAGCCGTGGCGTCCTTGACTGCTAGATCCAGGTGTCCTGGACTTCCTTTCCTGAGAGAGCATGGATCCTGCCTTGGAAAGTTGAACTGCTCCAGGCTGAGAGGATCACTTCCATTGAGTTGTTCTCAAAATCCTTGGAATTTTTTTCCTTCTTATGGAGAAAAACAGAGGTCCACTGAGATCCAGCTCCCTCCCATGACACTTTTCCACCTCTGCTCCTCGTGCTGCTGTGTCTTTTCCTCAACTTCAGCGTGCCTGCACCAAAACTCCTCAGTGAAGAGGAACTCGGTGGTTCTTCTCAGCTCAAACAACCAGATCCTTTGGTGTGTTTGGTTCCGGCTCTTCCTTTGTGTCCAGCACCGTGTTCACAGAATTGGTGCTGCAGCTGTTGAGCTCCAAGGACAGAAGCATGTTCAGCTGACTGTCCACAGAGTGAGGATTGCTGCTGCCATTTCCACACTGCTCAGCTCATCGTGCGTCACCAACCCACAGAGCTGGGAATCCCGGAGTAAGAGATGCCCAGAGATCTGTGTATGGGGCTTGACATATGGCTCAATCCTCAGAGGCCTAGCACGCCCACCAGGGACGGCACTGCCACCTCTCTAGGGGGGCCTTGGTCCCCTGGTGCTGCTGCTGAGGGTCTCACCCTGCGTGTGTGGAGTGGCTCCAGTCGCAGGGACAGTGCAGCCGTGCTGCGCCATGTGGCTCTGAGGAGTGGGAAACAGATCGGCTGCTTCTCGACGGTGCATTGTTAAAGGTTTCACCTCCCCCAAAATGACACATTGCGAGCAAAAATAGAACAAGACAGAACACACAGACCCACCCCCACCATCCCCACCACCCGGCAGCCAAGTGCACGCAGTGCCAAGCCCTTGGGTGTAAAAGCTGGTGCTTTGCCACCCTCCCTCCCCTCGGTCCTGCCACCACCTGCCCCAGCCCAGCAGGCATTCAGGCAGTGAGTGACCATTGCACCAGGAGCAGCCCTACTGCTGGGACCATTGCCACCCAGCCCACACTGTGTGCTGCATCTGGTCTCCCTCTTCACATGGTGGGTCTGGGGATGGGAGCAGGGACCATGGTGTTGGTGCAGGAGGTTCTCTCGCCCGCTGCACAGTGGTGCTCTTGAGACAACATAACAGGTGCCTTTGGCCAGGAGAGCCATCTCTGGTGTGGCAGCATGGCTTGGCCCAGCATGTTGTGAGCCAGAGCTGTCTCCTGTGAATGGTGAGGGAAGCTGCCTCCCAGCCAAGGAGCAGGGTCCAATTCTGAAGTGCCACTGGTGTGTGCTAAGCACAGTTGGACCAGGCAGAGATCTGGCTGGAAAACCTCCAGGAAAGGAAGAGTTGCTCCAGGAGGTGGTAGAGCTGTCAGCTGTTTGTCAGCAGTGCCTAACAAGGCTGTGCCTTGCCTTCGCCACCCTGGATCCTCCATGGTTCCAGAGCTGGCAGTTACACTGGCAGTGAAATTATCCAGGCTTCGTGAGTCCTGCAATGATCCTGTTCAGGGGTACAAAGCCCATTGCATGGATTTTTAACGTTGGAAACAGAGCGGAAGCAGAGGTTGGTGGTGTCTTGGGAAAACAGCTGGAGGGATTTGAACTAGGTGTTGGGGAGGAGAGGAGTGGTGGCACTGGAACTCACACCCCCCAGGACAGGCAGCCTGGCTGGAGGGAGGTTTAGGCATAAGGGGGAACTTCTCCCCCTGAAGCTGGATGAGGGGCTGCAGGGCCGAGGCAGTGGGGCCCAACTTGTCCCGTGAGCTGCCCGTGATGGCAGAGGTGGTGGTGACACGTCCCTCTGTCATCTAGCTGTGCTCCAGTTACGGCACAGAAACAGTTTTGGAGGATGACAGGGCTGTCCCACAGGGACTGTTGGGCTGGGAGTAAGGCTGCTGTCACCTGTGCAGTCCCTATACTGTGCAGGGAGACATTGGACAAAGTCCTTGCAGAGCAAGTCCTGCCTCAGTTTCCTTGTCACACAGTTGACACTGGCTGTGGGGCTGGTGAGTCACTCGTGCCCTCATAGGCAGTGAGATTGTGTTTGGTAACTCCAAGTGGGGCTGCAACATCCAGAACTGCCTGGCTGGGATTTGCTCTGCCCTGGTGCTCTTCTCCTGAGGAGGAGAAGGCACATCCAGGACAGACCTGGTGGCTTTGTGACAGCAGCTCATTGCTGTATTTATTCATGCTGAGGCACCATGTGTGCCTTTGTACCAGTGGATTTCTCCCATCTTTGATGGTCTGCAAATGGTCTCACGAGCCTCGGCTGGGCATAGGCCTGCTGCCTCCTCCTGCTCCCTGTTGAGTTTTTCCCAGGAGAGGTCCAGAGGGGATGAGCTCTGGGGGGAAACTACTGTTTGATGGTTCTTGTCTGGTTCTTCTGTGATTGTGGGGAGCCACAGACACTTGGAATGGCAACTCCCAGCTTCCCCCATGTGTCTTGCTGGCAGGTTTGGGAGGAGGCAGGTTGGGCTCTGCCATGGCCAGCATGGTCACTGAGCCAGAAGGCTGGGCTTCTGGTGGAGGGAGGCTGCAGAGAACTGAAGGGTGATGCAGGTAGGACTGTGGGGTGTCAAAACCCCCTCCATGCTGCTGCCCCTGAAGGTCACAGAAAAACAGAAAGTGGCCCACATTGCTTAGTCTCTTAGGAGATAAAAAACCCAGCTGGATTTAAAATCGGGTCAGATTTGTCCTCTGGTTCACAGTGTGGCCTCGTGGCCAACCTGGGGTGGAGGGCAGGAGTCCCATGAACTGTGCCATGCCTGGGCAGACCCCACAGCATGGGTAAACGTCCTGCGAGGACATTTAACCAGCCAAGCTGCCCCAGGCTACACCCAGACCCTCCACCCTGCCAGGGTTTGGTGCAAGGTGGTCTCTGAGACAGCTGTGCCTTGAGAGCCAGGCTGGGTGCCACCGCCGGGCTGTTCCTGGGCGGGGACCGGGGGGCACATGAGACAACGCCTGGGGACATGCCACCGCACTTCATTACATTTGCTTTGTTTACTTCCCAGCAGGGTGTGTGCAGGGCCCTGAAGACCCTGTCAGCACAGCCCCTAATCGCCTGCACCGTTCGTTCGGCTTCTCGCCCTCCAGCCTGTTTGACTCCTACAATCCGGGGGCGGCTGGGAAGCGACAGCTGGAGCCAACGCACCAGCCCGGTGCGTGCTGCCATGCCAACCCTGTTTCCATGGCAATGGGCACCCAATGGGCGACTGCCAGGCAAGGCCAAGATGCCTGAAAAATGATGCTGTGCCCCCTGAAACGGCCAGCTGAGGCTGGGAGCCTGTCAGCGCTGCCCGTCCCAGTAGTGCCCTCCGTGCCTGGGAGTGGACCAGAACCACCCCAGTCCACAGGTGTAGCAGGGCAGGTGAAACCCTTGGTGCACTATGGGAAACCATAGAGAAAAAAAAAAAATTGGGGAGGTGTGCACAGCCACGTTTACAGCCCCTTCTGACTGTCTGGCAGCCTAACTTAATTTAAATAGATGGCTCTTACATAACCCTCGGGGCACTGTGCTGCTGGAGCCAAGCCCACCCCATACTAGTGAGGACCCCCCCGGAGGGGTGGCAGGGAGGCAGTGGGGCACAGGAAGTTAGGCTCCCCAGGGCTGTCTGTGCCCTGGGGCTGCTCTTCACTGCCTTTACATAAGTCCCTGAGCCCCATGTTTATCCAGCTCTACACTGAAGCCTAGGTGGGTATCAAAACATTTTAAAATAACTCTGCCTTTTGTTAGCACCGCAGCTATCTTTAGAAAAGATTTGATTTGATTTGAAAGCCCTCTCTGTGAGGGTTCGGTGGAATAGATCCCTAGCCCAGCGTTTTAAAGGGATATAGGTGTGGTGATCTCCTTTCTTGACTGGAAACACTGTATTGATTATTGCTTATTGATAAACCCCATCTTACCCCTGCAGCTGTCTCCTCAGCTGTTCTGCCATTTCCACAGCTGGAAGGGGCAGTGTTGTGCTCAGAGTGTTACTCGTGATTCACTTGTCCAGGCACCCTGGGATGAGGCATCCTGGTCCCCAGCTCCGTCACCTCCATGTAAACAATTGCCCTGGTCATACCAGCTGGTGATTTTCCCAAACGTTAAAATTAGGGTGAGGAGAACCAGTGCTGTGTTTTGATGTGAACTCAGGTCACAGCCACAGGCCAGCACCTCTGCAGAGCCATGACAGTGGCTTGGGGGACAGCTCACACCCAGCATGTGCCACTGTCCCTGCTCCAGCTGTGATGGGAAGTGGGGAAATGAGGAACTCTCTACTGGAGCAGAGGTGGCCAGGGCCCACTGGGGGCCAGCTCTGCACCTTTTGGGCAGCCAGACCATCACCGTTGTGTGTCTCACCAGTTGTCCTTTCAGTGGCCTGACTGCTGATCCAGCAGACTGGGGAGAGGGGACTGTGAGTCACCCACAGTGGGCAGGATGGCTGTGGTCCCTCTGTCCTGTGCCTGCTTACTTGGACCTGCTCCCTTCCATAGAGCCAGCAGTGAGGGAGAGACTGGGCAAGAGCCCACTCTTGGAGATGCTGTAGGAGGGCTGAGCAGAGGCTATGCCCTCCCTTTTGGTTTCTTACATCCTGCTTTCAGGCTTCCTACTCTCTCTAGGCTCTGATCTCTCTGATATTTAACATGTCACCCCATTCTCCCCCCACCAGGAGACAGGAGCAGTTCCAGACAAACCCCGACAGCTACAATGGAGCTGTGCGAGAAAATTACACCTGGTCCCAAGACTACAGTGACCTGGAAATTAAAGTGCCTGTGCCCAAGCACATTGTCAAAGGCAAACAGGTAAAGTGGTGTTAGTGGCATCTCGTTAGCATTCCCCTTTCCATTGGGGTGCCCAGCTTTCCTGGAAAACTGCGTTTGGAGCAGAAAGGCTCCTTGTCCTTTGTACTGAAGGACCAGGATGTGGTTGTGCCTTATTCTCTCTCCAGTGCGAGTCTGGTGGGGACAAAGATCATAGACAGTCTGTGGTCCTGTTGTGCTGCAACGTCCTCTGCTCCATTTCAGCTAGGTTCCCTGGCACTGCCTCATCCTTTCTGTGCTTCTTCTTTCTGCTTCTACTGCCTGCATGCTCACACATGTGTGTAAGAGCCTGGCTGGGGATGGATGCCCTTCCTCATTTGTTCCTCTGGCTCAGAGTGTCTTCTGCCTTCTGTTTGGAAGCAGGAGCTTCTGGAACGGCTCCTCTGGCACTGGGGAGCTGGATCAGGCACAGCCCCTGTGTGGCCTGACCTGCTCTAGATGGAAGGAAGCTGGCCCAGGGTGGGGGCTGAGGGCCAGCCCCTCCCCCTGGCTGGCTTTGTGCACAAAGAGGTCTTGCCTCTCTCCTTGGCTCAGGCAGGAACTTCCCTCTTCTGCTTGTGGTCATGTTGTTTTTCCTGCACCACATCTGTTCTCTCCTGCTCAGGGACCCAGAAGGAGTGTGCCCATGGCACACTGGCCTTAGTCAGACCCAGAAGTTTGAACTCTTTCCCAAGTGCTGCCATTCCCTCTGTATTTTTCCATTTGGGAAGCCTGTGCTCCCCACCTCCTGCTCTCCTCTGCTTCCAGGGTGGCTGAAAGGAGCACGCTGGAGTTTGTCACTGGCTTCAGCCTACACAGCTCCTCAGCATGCCAAGGAATGTCACTGGCAGCAGCAGCAGCAGCCCTGGCCGGAGGGGTGAGGGGGCACACGGCTGACACAGGCACAGCAAGGCACCAGGAAGATGCATCTCTCCCAGCAGGTCTCTAAAACAAACCCAGGCTGTTTCTTCAAAGGATTCTGGGGTGTCCAGATGGATATTCCATCCCTCCGCATCCTAATTCAATCACAGTTCCTCTCCCTGACTGGGGAAGTTTCCTCCATGCCAAGGAAGTTGTGTCCTTGCCAAAAACCCCACACAGGTCTCTGTCTGCTCCATCCTTGGCCATGGAGAGGTTCAAGAGCCTGCAGGAGCTCACAGGAGTGGAGACAGCTATGTTTCCTGAGCTTTCCTTGGTTCAAGACTGTGTCATTGCTGTGGAAGAGTCCCTGCACCTCAGAGCAGGCAAAGGAGGTCTCAAGACACCCCCTTCCCATGCCAGTGGCCGTGGCATGGCTCTGCCATCCCTTGCCCTGGTATCTGCCCACGCTGCCCTCTTGAAGCAATTGGTTGTTCAGGTGCTGGACTTCCCTTCTCCTTGCACTCTCTTTCCTGGTATTTTGTTCATCCATCCTTCTTGGGGCTTCTCTTGGCAGCTGAGTTTTCATTTCCAAATGATTCTATGTATTCCCAGCCTTGGGGGAATGAGAACAGACAGGCTGGGTCTTGGGCCAGAGCAGGAGGACTCAGAGCAATTTAAAAGCTCCATGGACTTTGGACATGTTGTTAATGGGTACCTGCACAAGAGCAACATTCTTCTGCATTCAGACAGCTTCCTATTTTTAAAAAATTACCAGGTTTTTGGATTCTGCCTGCCGAGGCAAGATTAAAAATTTCCCCATTTGGTCCCTGGGCTCAGAGTGCACCCAACTCTAATGCTACTCACAGTCTTCCTTATTTTTGGGAAGACTTTTTGGGATTCAGGCTGTTGCTATGGCACATTTTGCTCTGGTGAGCTTAAGGTTTCCTTGTATGGAGCTCAGGTGTCCTTGGAGCAGAAATGGGCGGTTGGGTAGGTGGGAGCATCTCCCTCCATGGTCCCCACCTCTCTGATCTGCTTATGGGCACAACAGAGGCCCATGGATCTGAGTGCTTAAATAGAGATAATGACTCCAGGCCTCTCTTTGCTGGTCTCAAGAGGAGACAAGCTCAGTTCCTCTCTCAGTTTGTATTTGCTTGTTTCAGCTGCGTGGGCAGGCGTCTGGGGGGCTGGGTGGGACCTTCTTGCTAGGTGCAGGTAGAAGCAGGTGTTGCAATTGCTTCTCATGTTGGCTGCTTGCACAGCAAAGTGGCCAGGTAAAGTCTTCCCAGTTTGTATCTCTTCTTCCATTTGGGTTTCTCTGCTTCCTCTTCCCTTGCGTGGCTGGTCCCAGAGCCACCTAAAAGGTGTCACTCAGCCCCACTAGATATCTTGTGCAGCCACCTGTTAACAAAACTCCTCTCACATTTGGTTGTTCTTGTCCATGTAGATCCCACAGACACAATGCTGTGCCTGTGCCTTCCATGTCTCCAGCTTTCCTGGCCCTCCACACCCCAAAGAATTTCTCCCCAGAAGGTGACTTGGGAGCCACCTTGCTTTTTTCCCTTTGGTCCTTTCTGGGAAAGCCCTGTACCATGCTGAGAGCCCAGCATCAGTAGCTCTGTCCCTGCACGCAGGGACCTGAGTGGATGGTGGTAGTGGAGGGCAGAGCCTCATCCCCATGCCTCATTTCTGCACTAAGGTGTCAGCACTGGGCTGGGGGGAGCTTCTCCATGGAGGTGTTTTCATCCCAGGGCAGCTGCTGTTGTAGAGGCTGTCCACAGCCACATGCCAGGGGGCAGCCTGTGGTCCTCTCCCATCCTCACATCCCTTCCCCAGTGCCCTGTGAGCACAGTCCTGCTCCCAGCCATCACACTGGGGCTCAGCCCCATGTCACCCTATGCTATGTGTGCTGGGCCTCCTCTGCTCCTGCCAGAGCACACAGCAGGTTTGGGGGCTGTACCCAGGTGACATCAGTCAGACACAGCCACGGTGCCTTCCCTGGCTGGAGCAGCTCTGCCTGTCTTCTGCCTGTGTGGAGCTAGTGAGCTGCTGGAAGTCTCCTAGGTAATGGATAATGTAATAACATTTCAAATGAGATCTGCAGAGCAGGAGGAAGATCTGGGGGAACTCTGGGAGAGAATGCAGGCAAATCTCACTGCAGTCTCCTCCTCTCGGGCCAGCAACTGGGGGCCACGATCTTACCTCTTCCCAGCCAGGTCCTCCCTACATCCCCTGGCTTGGCATGGGCTCTGCTGGCGGCACCTCAGGTCTAGAGGGGACGAGAGAGAACATATGGTCTCTACAGAGACCAAGGGTACTGCGTGCCTCTCACAGCCTGCCTCTGTCTCCCCAGGGGACAGCCATGTCACCTGCATGGCAGGTCAGAGCAGGGTTCCCCATATGGCTGCTGTGGGCGGGAGCTGGCCCCGTTCCTGGGGCCGGAGCTGCCCCTGTGGCAGGGAGCGGGGAAAGCATGCTGCAGCACTCCTCACACAGCCGATGGGAGGCCTGGGCTGAGCCCAGTGCTGGCTCCAGCAGCAGGAGCAGAGCCAAGGAGCATGCTTTCAGCATGCTGCAGCCCTGGTATAGGAACCCCCAAACTGCCCCTGCTCATCTCTCAGGATGGCAGACACTTATTGCCCAGCTTGTCGCAGTGATGGACAGGCACGCCCCCAAAGAGCTCTCTCACAGCAAGTAGGTGCCCAACCTTTGAATGCTGTTTGGAGGCCTGTAGCATTTACTGGTCTTCTTTGAGGGGAAACTGAGGCATGGGGTAGAGCCAGCTGCCTTGAATCCTTCAGGGGTCCCCCTGATTGTTGGGCTGTACTGCTTTTCCTTCCCTGAAGAGGTTCCCTCTCTCCTCCAAACTGTCGATGTTTGCTATGAGAGAACAGTGGGATTCCCACCCTGCTGCTACAGGCAAGGCTGGAAGCTCTTCTCTCTCTCATCTCCTGCAATTGCACTTGACCCCAAACCCCAGTTTGCACAGTGAGATGGCAAGCAGGAGCCTTCCAGATCATTGTCTCTGTCTTTGTTTCCAGGTGTCTGTGGATATCAGCAGTGGTGCAATTCGTGTAGCTGTGCTGGAGGGAAGCAGCCAACACATCCTCATGGAAGGGAAACTCACCCACAAGATCAACACAGAGAGTTCCCTGTGGAGCCTGGAGCCTGGGAAGTGTGTTTTGGTAAGGGTGGTCTACACCAGCTGTGTCTCCTTGGCTCGCAGCTCTGCCACACTTGACCTAGGAAACTGGAGCAGGTAGAAGTTTGAGCTGGTTCTGGATGTGTCTGGTTTTGCCTGTCCAGCACCTGGCTCACACTGCCCTTGCCTGTGTGCTGTGCCTTGCCCCTACTCCCCAGTTACCCGTCAGGGCACCGGCTGGGCAGCACGACTGTCAGGCTGGGCAAAGCAGCCCCCAGCTCCAGCTGAGGGGCAGCAGCACAGCCATGACTTAGAGGGGGTCACTGTCCTCAGTCCTGGCATGGGGCCCTGCACCACAGTGCTGGTCCTGCACACCTGGTCTTGCTGACTCTGCCTTCCAACTCTTCTGGACCCACTCTGACCCCATCATTTTGGCAGGTGCCTGTTCCCCACCATTCCTTTCTGTCCTGTCATGGGATTCCTACTTGCCTTGTTTGATGTGGACACTGTGGCTCCTCTGCTTTCAGCAGGCCTGTGTGCCTGTGTGCACAGGTTTGCTGTGAGCAGCAGGTGACAAATCATCCCTGCTGAGGTGGTCTCAGGGCTGCTGGTGCCCAGCTGTGTATTACTGGTAGGTTCCCAGCCCCAAGCCTCATTTCTGTTGTGCTCCAGATGTTCAGGCTGAGGGTGTGAGTTCAGCTGTGTTCACAGCTGGAGCTGTTGCAGGAGTTCTGCCCATCACCCTGAAATCTTGTGTGTCAAACAGTTTCCAAAGTTTATATGCCAGTTTTGGGGGCCAGGATTGTTCTAGGAGTGGGATTTTGTTACCTGTGACCATCTTTACCCTATCCTTTTCCACCCAGAAGCTTTTCCAGGAGTTTCAGGAGTCCCAAGGCTGTTGTGAGACCCAGGAGGGGACACGTGCTGTCCCTGGGAGGGAGGGAGCTGGATCCAAGCCTTTCTCCCTGTGGCACGAAGGTGGCAGCAGGTGGCACCCAAATCCAAGCCCTCACAGTGGAAAATGGAGTGGGAATGTGCTGCCAGAGTTAGGAATCCTGTGGATGGTGTGTGGGGAGGCTGCACTTGACCACTGCTGATCTGCAGGATGTACCTCGAGTAACAGGCTAGTGTGGGAAGGGTGAGTGAGGTCTCTGCAAGAGAGAGGAGCTTCTTCAATGCTGCTAGGCCATTGGAGGGATGTGGTAGTGGCATTCTTAACCTGCATTTTGTAAATATTCACAAACATCTTGAAAATTAGCTTATCTGGGACAAAGGAACAATCCTGGAAAGGCATAAACCCATTGAAAAGGAGGTGGCCCAATGGGTGGCTGCTCCACAGTGTGGATGGAAGTCTGGAAGTCCCAGGTGGGTGTTCCCAGCATCAGCAGTGGAGGCAGTGTCTCTTTAGTACCTGTTAGAGGCTGGGAATGGCACGAGTGGAGCCAGGCTTGGTGCCTCCTGGAGCCGGCCGCGGGCAGTGTGGGGAGTGGGGTGGGCCCATCACCCCCAACCCCAGGGCTGGGTCCTGCCTCAAACAGCATGTGCCCAGGCTTGTGAGGATCTCCAGCTGGCTGCCAACATATTGATGGTGGGATGAGATCTCGCTTGAAGAATTGTAAGGTAACTGGAGCAGAGTGAGTAATTCTCGCCCAAGAGCATCTCCTGTTTCCGTGCGCTGAGTAGCCAGGAGTGGTTTGCGCCTCCTCCCGATTCATTCATCAGGGGACACCCACCCATGTGGAACTGCCTTGCTTCATTCAGTGCCTGGATGGGGCCATTGGGGTTTATGTGGAGCTTATGGGGCATACGGACCCTTTCTGTGCCCCAGTTTGTGCATTGCTCTGTGTAAGCTCCAAATGCAGCAGTTGGGCTGTCTCCCTCCTGCAAGGTGCTGCAAGGTGGTGCCTGGCCTTCCCTGGCAGGGTGTGGATGTGGCCAAAACTGAACTCAGCCAGTGTCAGTGCTGGGGTTGTCCGAGGAGATCCTGCCTGTCTTGGGGGCTGCTTGGGGCACCTTGGTGCCCTGTCCATGCTGCATGTTTGTGGTCTGTGAATTGAGATGATCCCTGCAGCAGAACCCAGTCTTGGCGCCAAGGAGGTGGAATCTCTCTTGCTTGGTCTTGTCTGTCTGAAGAGGTCTCAGTCCTGTGCAGAGAGGCTGTTGAGTCCCATGTCCTCTTGCAGAACATATCAGGGATTGTCAAGATCCCCAGATTCTTCAGGAGGCTGCTGTAACAGCTTTTTCACTGTCCTCAGCCTCCCTGGCCTCCTCCCATCTCCCTTCTGGGATGCCATTCACAGGTGCATCATAAGCAGACTCCCTTCTCCTCCAGCTCTTATCCTGGGAAAATTATTTTGCCTTACAACCCATCCTAGTTCTGCTTCCCCCATCCTGCCTGGTGTTCTTATTCATGTCTCCTCTTCATTATGTCACTCACACTCCAGCAGCCCCAGAGTTCCCCTTACCAGCATTCAGAGACCACTCTGCCTTCCCCTCCTGCTCCACGGAGCTCTCCCAGCCGGAGCCCAGCCTGACACCAACATGTTTCTCATCTCATCCTTTGGCACACCCATGTGCGTGGCAGCAGAATCCAGCTGGCATTGTTCCACGGTGGACTGCTCTGCCGATGTGGGGTGGGGGCCTGTCCGTGCCTCCTGCTCGGGATTTTGTCCCAGGATTGTGCCCCTGCCTGTGGCATGCCTGGTCCTGGCCCTGGGTGTCATCCCTGTGCGCTCCCTGCTCCGTCACACCCGCTTGCTTGTTGAAAGCAAGATTAAAATAACCTCGCTGTTTTTAGCAGTCCCCACTTAGTGTTGTGCACAACTCCTTTTGGTATTATTTTCGTTGTGGAGGATCTTTCTCCCGTTCCTTCTCTTTTTCTCTTCCTCTCAGCCTTTGTTTTCCACGCTTGGGCTTCTGTCAGCAAGTCCTGCCTTGAACATTGATTACAGTCGTGGTTTGTCATCCTGTGAGCCGTGAGGCTGAGGGGAGACAGTTCAGTGGTGCTCAGCCCTGCCCTCCCCGCACTGCTGAGAATGGCGTTGCTGCCTCCTCTGTCCCCCTTAACACCTCCCAGTGATTTTTGAGGTGACTCTGGCTGCTGTGGTTCCAAAGGAAAGCAGGCAGGCAGAGGTTGTCGTCCCAAGACCTTGGCAGCATCTCTCCAGGTGTAACAAGGTATTTGGCATCAGAGAGGAAACCTTGTGCTACTGCAAAGCCCAGCACCGACAGTGAGGGGTTGTGACCTTCCCAGTAGGGGGTGGAGAATGGGACATGACACTGTGTCCATACCAGTGATGACGCCTGTCACCTGCTGGAGGGTCTCTCCTGCTGAGTGTCCCATTGTTCCTCCAGCAGTCCTCCTTGCAGTCCATCCTTATCCTGGTGCTTTTCCAGGGAACAGAGCATCCTGATGTGGCTGAGAGCTCATTTCTTGGACACCGGCTGTGGGAAGTGAGGACCCTGCCAGCTTCAGATACAGCCTGAAGGGTGCTCCTGCTGCAAGTGGGGGACAGTCAGGGCTGCTGCCCCTCCTCTTTGCTTTCTGTCTCAGGGTGACAGTCTGGGGATGCTACCATGCCCCCACCTGCCCACCCAGGGTTGGGAAGCCCAGGAGCAAACCCTTGGTGGCTCTCCCTCCCCTCCAAAGTGGAACTGTGCAATTAAAAAGAGAACAAGCATGCCTGTCTAGCTGGAAAAACTAACGCCTTCCCCAAGCTGGAATATTTTACTGTCTCTGCTCTCCCAGAAGGATTAAACCCCAGCCACCCCCTCCTGTATTAATTGGTTCCTTTTCTTCACACCACAGAGAAGCTTGGCTCTGTAACAGGAATGGCTGTCCGTGTTCTCCCCTCTGGAGCTATTGAGCTTCCAGGGAGGTTTGAGCAAATTGTATTGTCTGCCTTTATTGATGATTTTGCAGAGGCCAACGAATGCCATAAATCTGCCCTGCTGCTGGGATTAGTGCTAAAATAACATGGGAGGAAGCAACCCACTCTTCCTGGAAAAACTAAAAGCAAGTTGGAGTTCCCCTTGCAGGCTGCCCCATGCTGGCCAGCCCGGCTCTGCTGAAGGCACTGCCATCAGGGATGCCTGTGACTACAGCCAGTGGCTTTTCCCAGTGAGGGTGTTGGCTGGAGCAAGGAGATACCCCATCTCCTTGTCCATCCCTCCAGGGCTGCTGCTGAGCTGCAGTGCCACAGGAAGCAGGTGCTGGCAGTCAGCAGGGGTGGCACAGAGCAGCAGGTGAGATCCTTGCCTCCTTTGGCACCCATGCTGCTGCCCACCAAGGCAGTGCCAGGGGAGCTGAGGCCAAGGTTCCTTCTGGCTTAGGGAAAGGTGCACTGTCCCCACACTGCACCAGACAAAGCCTTCTCATCCAACAGACCTGGGCTCTGTCACTGCTGCTGTGTCAGCCACGCAGCCCCAAGGCAGTGTCACCCCTAGGCAGTGTCACCCCAAGGCAGTGTCACCTCTAGGCAGTGTCACCCCTAGGCAGTGTCACCCCTAGGCAGTGTCACCTCTAGGCAGGCACCGCTGGGGGACACTGGTCCTGACTTTGAGCTGTAGTGTGGGCTGAGATTTCATCCCTGGGGCCTGAGCTGGGTCTGTAGGGGCCAAAGGCTTTGGCTGCTGAGGGGGAGGGAGGCACAAGCCTTCTTCCCCCTCTGCCAGCCATGAGGCTGGATCAGTATGAGCTTGACTTCCACTCGTGGGCAAGCCCCATGCTGCTGTCAGTGAGGTCTGCATCACTGCTGTGGAGCTGTGAGGTGGGCAGGGGTACCACATTGTGGGCAGGACAGGGGCTCCTCTCCCCATTCACTGACCCACACCTTGTCCCCAGATCAACCTGAACAAGGGGGACGAGTACTGGTGGAATGCCATCCTGGAGGGTGAGGAGCAGATCGACATTGACAAGATCAACAAGGAGCGCTCCATGGCCACAGTGGACGAGGAGGAGCATGCTGTGCTTGACCGCCTCACCTTTGACTACCACCAGAAGCTGCAGGGCAAGCCCCAGAGCCATGAGCTGGTAGGTGCTGGCTACCCTGTGCCACAGCCTGGCCCCCCCACCGGTCCTGCAAGGGCCCCATCCCCAGGAAAAGGGGCCCCAATGGCTCTGCTCCCTCTCAGAGCTCCCCTTCCCCTATTTGAGGGGTGTGAGGTTCTGCTGATTGATCTTTGGCCACGCACTCCTGTCTTCCCTTTCCTGGCACCGTGGCAAGTGCCTGTAAGCCCAGACCCCCTGCACCAGGGATGGGCCCTGTGCCTCTCCCCCAGGTTGGCCCTGCTGAGGGCTCAGCCCGACCCCGGAGCTGCCTGGTGCTGCCCTGGGTGCTGCCCTTTCCCAGGAGCACAGACGTGGTGTGTGGCCTTGGCAATGACTGCTGCCAGCCAGGGAGCAGGGGGACTGCTTCCCACAGCCCTTCCCGTGGGTCAGGTGGCCACGCAGCCTGTGGGGTGAGCTGCAGGGGAGAGCAAGGGGTGGGGAACAGCATGGAGTCACCCCAGGCTGACAGAAGCCTGTGACCTCTTTGCAGAAGGTGCATGAGATGTTAAAGAAGGGCTGGGACACCGAGGGCTCGCCGTTCCGCGGCCAGAAATTCGACCCCTCCATGTTCAACATCTCCCCCGGCGCCGTCCAGTTTTGACAGTGACAAAAACAACTGAAAAATAAAGCAGGGGGAGGAGACCTCCCTGCCCCCAGATGCCCGCCAGGACCCTCACACCCAGCGCCAGTGCCCGGGACTCACTCATCCATGCTGCCGGCACCCATCCGTGCTGAGTGGGGAAGCCTGAGGAAGTGGGCAGATTTACATCCTGTCACCATGGCAACCTGGGCACCAGGACCCCTCTCCTCCCTTCCCTTCCCTGCCCCTCACCTTGTGCTGCCAACGCTCCATGTTTTTTGTGGAATCGAGGGAGCACGTTGGGTCACGTTGGGTGACATAATTATTCTTTTTGGTGGATGAGGATACTACTTTTGGGGTTTCTGGGGATGTGGAGCCCTCCCTGCCCTGGCACTGGGCAGCTTTGCCCCCTCACAGGTGGAGATGGGTGCTGGATATGGGCAGTAGGGATGGGGAAGACTGTCTCTGCCAGCACCCTGCCCACCTGGCACCCCCAGATCCTCTCACTAACCCCACTCCAGGGTATCCCAAGGAGTCTCTGCTGCCCCTGCCCTTTATGCAGCCCTGGGGGAGGCTTCCTCTTGGTTTCCCTCTCCTTCACTTCCTCACTGGAGGGTTGTCATGACAGCTGGGAGTGGGCAGCGACCACAGCCATCCCCTGGGTTTTGCTCCCCCTTCATCAGGGAGCAGTGGGGGTGCTCCCCACAGCACTGGCATTTGAGGGGGGGGGCTACAGGCCCACCCTTCATAACCAGCAGCTGGGCAGGAGCCTCAGAAACATCCGTGTTTCCCTGGCATGGTACTTAGGGGTCTGAGAGTGGGAATTTCCTTGGAGAGCAGGCCCCAGCTGGGCCCAGCCTGGCTCTCACAGCTTCCCCTCAGCCCCCCACCCTGGGGTGTGTGGGCTGGGGGTCCCCCGCCATCGCCTTGTCTGGTTCCCCACCCCTCCCCTCAGTTTGCAATAAACACGTCTCACCGTGGGGCCTGCGAGTGATTCAGTGCCACCTCTGGGGAGATGAGTGTGCCCAATTCTCCACATTACCTCGTTTGTGGGACAAGGACAAGGACACCCCAGCATGATGCCTGGGGTGTCTTCCAACATGGGCTCCAGACATTGGGGTGGATTGCTGGGGAGAGTGGAATTTGGGGATCCTTCAGGGTGTGGATGTGGGATTCCTAGGGGTGGAGGGAGTGAATTCTGAGATCCCTGGGAGGGGCTAGGTATAGGATACCCCGAGGAGGGCTGGGTTTATGGGTTACTTCACCGCGGGGATACTGGAACGTGGGATCCCTTGGAGGCTGGATTTTGGGGTCCCTTGGGGTGTGATACCACATCCCTGGGGAGAGGTGCTGGCTTTCCGTGTCCTTGGGCGGGGGGGTGGATATGGGATCCCCAAAGCTGGCTCGGTTTCCTGCGGTGGGTGCTTCGGGGATGCCACCCCCGAGGTGTCACCCCGCGCTCTCCCCCTCTACCCTTCCAGCAGTGCCGGCATCTCCCGGTGCTGATGCGCGCACCGGGCCCGCGGCCTCCCCGGCCGCCCACGGTCCCCATGGCAACAGCAGCGCCAGCCGCCCGCCGCCCACCCGCGCCGTGGGGAGCCCACCCCCCCGCGCCCACCCACCGCTCCGCTGG
>VWYO01004951.1:63313-78465 GCA_013400275.1 Rhadina sibilatrix
TGCCCCCCTCCCCACTCTTCTCTCTCGCTTTCCTCTCTGCATTTCTCCAAGGTAAGCCAGCCCTGTCCCCCCCATGTGGGGGCCACCAGGATGGGGACCCCCTTCAGACTGGGGGCACCTCCTTCCTCCAGTCTGAGGACCCACTGAGTTTGGGGACCCCTCCCTCCAGAATGGGGGCACCCTGCCTGGATGGGGATCTCCACAGGTTGAGGGCATCCCTCCCAGGATGGAGACAGTCCCCCGAGGTTGGGGACCCTCCTGAGTTTGGGAACCTCCCACTAACATGGGGACCCCACCAGGATGGGGATGGCCCCACCAGGTTGGAGAAACCCCTCCCTGGGTGCAGACACTCTCTTCCCCCAGGACGGGGACCTTCCTGAGGTTGGGGACCCCTCCAGGTTGGGGACACCCCTCCCAGCATGGAGAACCCCCCAAATGGGGATTCCCTAGGATGGGGACACCCCACCCAGCATGGGGACTCCCACAGTAAGGGAACACCCCCAGGATGGGGACACCCCTCCCAGCATGGGGACCACCCTTCCAAAATGGGGACCTCCCCATGTGTTCCCCCTGTCTGACGCTGCGGTGGCAGCTGCTGCCAGCAGCCAGGGTGGGATCAGCTTGGGTGGCTGGGCAGGGTCTGGGTTTGGGGGGACGTGCAGTGTCCCTTGTGCTGGGGGGAGCACTGACACTGTCTCCCCCCGCAGCAGCTAAGAGCTTACTGAACAAGAAGGCAGACGGCGTGAAGGTGAGGGGCCCGAGGGGCCGGAGGGTGGCTGGGGTGGGCTGCCTCCCCCCCACCCCGTACCACTGAGCCCCTCCCATCTCTCCCCTCCAGCCCCAGACCAACAGCACCAAAGGCAGTGCCGGCGTCACCAGCCCCAAGGGGACCCTCCCACCCACGGCTCTGGTAGGTGCCCCCTACCCTGCACCCCCCGGATCTCCCATCCCATCGGATCCATCCCACAGCCCATCCCATCCAGCACCACACGCGCTCCTGGGGTGGCTGGGGAGGTGGGGGGTGTCCCAAGGATGGGAGGGGGTGTGCAGGACGTGGGCACAGGGTGACCCTGCTGGACAGACCAGGTGGGTGAAGGGTGCAGGCATGTGGACAGCCCCACATCTCCCTCAGCCATGGGGACAGTGACATGGGTGCAGGACAGAGTCATGCAGGTGTCCTACCATAGGGACAAGGTAGGTCCAGGACACAGACACAGAGACATTCCTGCCATGGGGACAGCAAGGTGGGTGCAGGATGTGGGCATAAGGATGTCCTGTGACTTGGGAACCAAAGACATGAGTATGGGGGTGCCCCAGCGTGGGAACAAGGTGGATGCAGGGTACAGGCATGGATGCCCCATAGTGGGGACAAGCCACAGGCAGGAGGATCCTGGTGACGTGGATGGCAAGGTGGGTGAAGGGTTGGGGGACAGGGTCACCCTTCGATGCCAGTGGCAAGGCAAGAGCAGGGTCACAAGGATGGGGCTGCTGACTGTGACCTCACAGGTGAGGTAAGTGCAGGATCCAGACACAGGACTGCCCAGCTGGCACAAGGAGTGTGGGACACAAGTAAAGGTGTGACTGTCTAGAACAGCAGGTGCAGGATTTGGAGGTGGTCTGGCAATGCCAACAGCAAGGTAGGGTGCAGGATGTGGATGCAGGGGTGCCCACTGTGATCTTAATGGCACAACGGGTGCAGCACGAGGGCAGGGGCATGGTACTGTGAGGGCAGGATACAGGCAGGGTGATGCCAGCTGGCACAGGGGAAGGTGTGCCTGGCTTGTCAGTGAGTGCAGGATATGGAGAAAGGGGTGAGGGTGGATGCAGGCAGCGGGAAGCTGTGGATGGGGGGCAGTGCTCGGGATGTGGGCACCAGGATGGTCAGGATCCAGACACAGGGACAGTTGGGATGCAAGCTGAGGGATGCTTGGTATGCAGGCAGTGCAATGTTTGGGATGCAGGCAGTGGGATGGTTGGGATTCAGACACAGGGATGCCCAAGATGCTCAGATGCACGGTGAGTGGAGCTCCTGGGCACTGGGATGCAGGACGGGCACAGAGCTGCCCCCCAGCCTAGCCCATCCTTTTGGCCTCACTTCGTCTCTCCCCTGGCTCTGCCCACCTCTTTCCCCCCTTTCTTCCCCTGCCATGTCTGTGAATTAAACCATTTGGCTTTGCTGGACTAATGACTCTCTGCTTCTCTCCCCCCTCTCTATCCCCTTCCCAAATCCGGTCTGGGTCTCTCCTCGCCCCTGTCCACGTGCTGCTCAATCCCTCGTCCCCTCTCGTTGTCCCCTCCGGGCTCTCGCTTCCCCCCACCCCGCCTCTGTCTCTCTCCCTTCTCCCATAGGAGCCTCAAACTACTGTCATTCATAACCCCACGGACGGCACCAAGGTATCGCTGCCCCTGCTTTCCACCTCCATCCTCCCCCCAGCATCAGCCATGTCGTGGGGGGGTGATGTGGACAAGGAATGTGCACGGGGCCCGATGACAGCAGGGTCCTCCCGTGGCATCCAGCACCGTTGGGGTCCTGCCAAGCCCTGGTCGGGCTTGTCCCCCATCCCCCCGGGGCCAGGTCTGACCCCCCTGTTTGTGTCTCCCCCCCACCGCCGCCGTCCCGTGAGCAGGAGTCCTCTGACAGCACCAACACCACCATTGAGGACGAGGACACCAAAGGTGACGGGCGCAGGGGGCGGCGCGGTTGCGCTGGGAGGGAGCTGGGATGCACTGGGGTGGTGCTAGGATGCATTGGGTTGCACTGGAATGGCACTGGGATGCACTGAGAGGGTCTTGGAATGCACTGGCACGGTGCTAGGATGGCACCAGTATGCAATTGGGGTGCACTGGAATGGTACTGGGATGAACTGGGATGGCACTGCGATGGACAGTTGTGATGGCAACAGGACGCATTGGGATGCACTGGGGTAGAGCTGGTATGTGCTGGGATGACACTAAGATGCACTGGGGTGCACTGGAATGGCACTGGGATGGCACTGGCACAGCACCAGAATGCATTTGGTTCTTTGGGATGCACGGGAGCAGCTCTGAAATGGCTGGGATGGAGCCGGAATGGCACTAGGGTGTGTTGGGGGGCAGTGGAATGGCACTAGGGTGTGNCGGAATGGCACTAGGGTGTGTTGGGGGGCAGTGGAATGGCTCTAGGGTGTGTTGGGGTGGCACTAGGATGCACTGGGAGCGTGCTGGATGGAATGCATTGGGTTAGAGCTGGGATGCATTGGGTTGGCACCCGGATGCCTTAGATTGCACTGGAATTGCACTGGGATGAACTGGGGTGGAACTGGCATGGCACCAAGATGCAGTTGGTGCACTGTGATGTGGTGGAGCAGCACTGGAATGTACTGGGTGGGATTTGGGATGGCAGCAGGATGCATTGGGATGGCACTGGGATAGCACTGAGATTCACTGGGGTACACTGGAATGGCACTGGGATGGGACCAGAGCACACTGGTGTTGTACTGGGACATCTCTGGGAGGCACTGGGCAAGTGTTCAAATGAGGTACTGGGATGTTGGAGTGTGCTAGGCTGGAGCTGGGCTGACACTAGGATTCATTGAGATAGCACCAGGATGCACTGGGAGCACACTGGGACAGTACTGGGATGCACTGGGATGCCCTTGGATGGAAATGGTGTGGATTGTGAGATGCTGGAATGGCACCGGAATGGCAGCTGGGGTTCAGTGAAAAGGCTGGGTGGCAGCAGGATGCACTGCTCTGGATACTGGGACACGGTGGGATGGTACCAAGAGGTGCTCTGAGTAGAATTGGGCTGTACTGGGCTGTACTGGGAGGTACTGGGATGTACTGGGATGTACTGGGATGCCCTGGAATAGCAGTGACACACAGTGTGTTGGCACTGAGACGTAGTGAGAAGTCACTGACACAAACTGGAGTGTACTGGTATACTCTGGAGTAGTACTGGGTCATACTGGGATGGAAATGGACTGTGTTGGAATGCACAGTAGTGCCACTGGGATGCACTAGGAGGGCATAGGAGTGACATTGGGATGCACTGGGACAAACTGGGATATAGTGAAGGTGGCACTGAGGTGGTTGGAACACATTAGGGTGACAAAAGAATGGACTGGGGAGCACTGGGACACAGTAGAATGGTACAAAGATTAATTGAGATGCACTGGAGTGGCCGTGGGATGCACTGGATGGAACTGGGTTATACTGGCATGCACTGGAATGGTACTGGGGTGCACTGGGAAGCAGTAGAATGCTACTGCAATGCACTGGAATGGTACTGAGATGTATCGGGATACACTAGAATAACATTGGGACACAGGAGATTGGCAAAGAGATGCAGTGAGATATTACTGGGATGCACCAGGACAAACTGGAGTGTACTGGTATGCTCTGGAATAGCACTGGGAGATACTGGGATGGAACTGGGCTGTGTTGGAATACACCCAAGTGGCACTGGGATGAAACTAAGGTGACTGGGATGGCAGCAGGATGAAGTGAGTCATTGGGCTATAGTGGGATGGGCTACACTGGAATGATACTGGAACACACTGCAGTTGCACTGGCACACACTGGGATTCAACAGCATGATGCTGGGATGCACTGGGATGGAACTGAGGTGAACTGGAATATACCAGAGGGGCACTGGGACACAGTAGGTTGGCACTGGGTTGCACTGAAATGCAAGTGGAATGGCCCTGAGATTTACTGGTGGAAACTGGGGTGTATTGGGATGCCCTGGAATGGTATTGGAACACTCTGGGATGTGACTGAACTGTGGAATGGCACTGGAATGGCACTGGAGTGTACTGGGCTGGCACTGGAATGCAGTAGGATTGCACTAGGCTGTAATTGGGGGTAATTGGAATGCACTGGGCTGGCACTGGGATGCATCTGAGGACACTGGAGCAGCTCTGGGATGCACTAGGATTGCACTGGGATGTATCAGGATGCACTTGCATGGAACTGTGAGGGTACTGGGTTGCACTGGAATGGCACTGAGGCACAGTGGATGGCACTGGGAAACACTGGTATGGAACTGGCTGTTCTGGGATGTGCTGGAATGGCACTGGAATATACTGGGACTTGCAGGAGTAAGGCTGGGATGCACTTGGAACTACTGGGACAGGCTGAGCAGGCCCTGGGATGCTTGAGCATGCTGGGAGGGCTCTGGATGGCACTGGGACATGCAGGGGTGGCACTGGGCCAGCAATGAGATGCTGAGAGGATTATGTGAATACTGGTGTGGCTGAGCTGTGGGGACCTGGCAGCACAGTGGTCCCTATCTGTCCCCAAGGGCCTTCTGTCCCCAAAGAGTGTCTGTCTGTCCCCATGGTTTCTGTGTTTGTCCTCAAGGTCCCTGTGTCTGCCCCTGTGGTCTGTCTGTCTGCCCTCATGGTCAGTCTGTCTGTCCCCAAGGTCCCTCTGTTTGTCCCCATGGTCCATCCCCATGGTCTTCCTACCTGTCCCCAAGGATTCTCTGCCCCCAAGGTCTGTCTGTCCCCATGGCTCCCCCCTCATGTCCTGTGTCCATCCCAACAACCNTGTGAGTACCCGACCTGCCTCCTGCCCGCGCTGCCCGTCCTCTCCCTGTCCAGCCCAGCCTGATCCATCCCCCGTCTCCTTCACCGTCCCCCGTCTCTTGCCCACTGCCTGCCCATCCCGGTCACCTCAGCTGCCTGTCCCCAGCTCTCCTCTGCTGCACTGCCCCCGTCCCTGCCCCTGCCCCTTCCCGCTCCTCACCCGTTGCCCGGCCGCGCTCACCCGGGTGCCCCGCAGTGCTCTCCAAGAACAACAAGCCGATCCACACGACCATCCTGAACCCACACGTGCACGTCATTGGGGAGGACGCGGCCTGCATCGCCTACATCCGCCTCACCCAGTACATCGACGCGCAGGGCCGGCCCCGCACCAGCCAGTCCGAGGAGACCCGCGTCTGGCACCGCCGCGACGGCAAGTGGCAGAACGTGCACTTCCACGGCTCGGGGGCCCCCGTGGCCCCGCTGCAGTGAAGGTGAGGGTGGGCCTGGGGCTCGGGGGGGACGGGGAGAGCCAGTTCTGGCTGACTGGGGTGTCCCCCACAGAGCTGGCGGTGGCTGTCCTGGTTCCAGCCCGATGGAGACGGCGATGGGAGCCGAGGCGGCAGCCGGAGCTGCGGCCCCCCGAAGCACGCGTCCGCATGCCTGTCCCCCCTACCCTGGCCCCTGCTCCCCCCTCCAGTGCCTGTGTTTGCAGAAAACAAAANATCCCAAACCCACTCACACCCCCAAACCCAACCCAGCCACTCGGCCACAGGCGAGGGCGCTGGGGGGCTCAGCCCCCCCCCTCGGCCCGTCTCTGCTGGGGGGGAAGGGGGGTCCCGGCCCCCCTCCCAGCTGTGCTCGTGGCGTGTTGCTGTCGCTGGTGGGGGATGTTGTTCTTTGGGCTCCGCTTTGCTCTGTCCTGCCCCAGCCCCTGTACATAGAGAGAGCTATTTATTTTTTAATTCCCACGGGGGTGCCCAGCAACGGGGGGCTGCCAGGGCGTGAGTGAAGTGGGGGGGGGGATACACAACAGACTCTCTCCCCTCCACCCCACTCCAGTGCCTCCCCTGGGAGTGCTGCCTGTGGGGGCCCGAGGCTTATCCTGGGCACTGCTGCACAGGGAACACGGCAGGTGCCTTGGGGAGGGTGCACCAGTCACACCCCCGTGTCCCCATCCCACTGATCCCCACCCCAGCACCCTGTGTCACCGGTGCCAGCTCCAGGTACCGGCTGGCAGGTTTTGGCAAGGGGGAGATGTGGGTGCCACGTCAGGGGGCAGAGGGCAGCTGGGGGGTGTTGGGGTTCAGGGTGGGAGGCTCAGGACGATCCAGCCAGCACTGACGCAGCATCGAAAGCACTTTAGACTAAGAGAATGGGTCTCTTAGGGGGCACAGGCTGCTCCACCGGGGACCCCCCAGCACAGGGGCACCGGCAGCACATCCTGCACCCCCCCCCCTCCCATGGCCNAAAAATCCCTTTGTCTTTTCTTTCTGAGCCTTGTAAGTGTAAAAGATGACTCTGATTTCGTTTTTGTCTCGGGAAAACTGCAAATAAATTATGAGGAAAAACCAATTACCATTAAAGTAAGAGGTGGAGAGGGAAGGCCAAGTGCCCAGGATTTGTCCATCTGAAATCCCCCCCGGGACGCCGCAGAGAGGGAACAGGGCTCCAACTGCCAAAGACAACTTTATCCCCCCGGCCAGCGCAGCCAGGGCACGGAAACAACCAGAGCACCAGAGCAAGGTACAGCCCAAGCCCAACTTTTCCCTTCCCCAGGAGGAGGAAGAGGAGGCAGCGAGGGCTGCAGGGCCCTGGCAGGTACTGAGTGCCCCCACCCTGGCTGGTGGGAGCAGGGGAGGGGCTCCGAGGCACAGGGCAGGCTGGTGAGCTCCCCACCTCTCCCAGCACCAGGACACGGCTCCAGGCTCACTGCCACGGGAAGAAGCTGCTCAGGGAGGCAGCGAGCACCTTCCACCCAAGACACCTCTTGTTTTTCCCTTCCCCCCTTCTCCCACCCTCCCCTCCCCAGCTCACCCTTAGGACACAAATACATAAAAGCCCCTCAGCCCCTGCGATGGCAGCAGGGGCCTCTGCCTGCCCCCTCAGCCCCCCAGACAGCAGTGGGGGCTCCTCCAGGCTTCCCGGGGGATGTGAAGGCAGGGGAGTGTGTGGCCAGGTACCCCCTGATCCAGGCTGCCCCAGGAACAGCAAGGGGGGGTCTTCGGTGTGGACCTCCCCCCATGGGTGCCAGCCCAGTGCCAGCTTTGGTGTCCCCTTAAGGTGGACAACAGTCACATCAGCCCAGGGGTCTGAGGACCCCTGGCCCAGCCCCAGGAACACCCCTGGGGTGGCTCTGGAGCGGGGTGGAGGGCTGGTGGTCCAGAGGTGGAGACCCCGGGCTCCACGTCACATGATTTCACAGCAGGAATTCTGCTTTCGGGCCTAAGAAGAGAAGGAAAACCATCTGTAAGGCTCCCCTGGGTTTGGGGTTCCCAGGGCCGCCCACCTGAGGCACCTCACAGCCCCTCTCCTGCCAGAAGAGGCCAGCACAGCACAAAGGTTGATGACCCGGAGGCTCCTCTCCTTTTGGCCTGAGCTGCTGCCAGGAACTGGGATGGGCATCACCCCCCACCCACGGCAGGGTGCAGGACACCCCCGGCGAGGGGCTGGGGGGCTCTGCAGTCGGAATTGGGCTGCAAGTCTCCCCACCCAAAGCCTGCAGCAACAGGGGTGATCCCTGCCTGGCACCCCAGGATCCCTCCCTGGGGGTGACCCCGAGGATGCTGCCGCAGCCCTCCCCAGCCCCCTCAGGGAGGGGGTGACCCCACACCCACCGTTTTGTAGAAGGCTTTGGACTGTGCCCCCAGCACCTCCGATTTGGAGACCAGGTCGTCCAGCTTCTCCCCACGCTCCAGCAGTGATTCCATCGTGTTGTGCTGCCAGAGAAACGTGTGCTGAGCCCCAGCCCCAGCCCCAGACCGCTCTGCGGCAGGGGACCGAGGGGCCACCACCCCTCACCCCACCTTCCCACAGCCCCCCCAGCTCTGCAGCCCCAAGGGAGATGGGAACTTGGCCAGGGGCAGCAGCAGAGTTCCCAGGGGGTCACCAGGCAGGGAGAGAGGAGACTGGCATTTGGAGGAGGGGTCAGAGCCCTGGTGCTTGTGTACAGCCAGCCAGGAAAAGCCCAAGGAGAAAAAAGGGGGAGAAGTGGAAAAGGGGCAGAGAAAAGGAAGCCCCCACACCACGGAGGTCTCTGGGGAATGGCCTGGGGCAAGTTTGCCCTGCCCCACACCGTGCCCCCCTGGCTGGTGCAGGCAGCAGCTCCCGGCCCTGGCCCTGCAGCCTCACCAGGATGATCTTGGTCTCGTCCAGCTCCGCCTGCACTCGCGTCATTGGATCAGCATCCCGGGGGTTCTGCAGAGAAATAACAGGGCAGCACCACAGGGACACCAGGGTCCCACCCTGTGCCAGTGTTGCCCATTCCCCTGCCATTTTCAGGTCTGCAGGAAACACAGGAACCCTCTGTCCTGGTGCCCCGCAGGGTCCCTGGGGGCTGTACCTGGTATTTGCTGAGGTATCCATCCAAGGCAGAGTAGCTGATGGTGGCAGGTGACCCTGAGAGCCAGTCCATCTTGCTGACCTGCCTGGAGAACTCATCCAGCACCTGCCAGGTGAGGAAGCAGCAGTTGCCATCCAGGAGCCACAGCTGTGGGGCCACGGTGGCTGGAGGGCTTTTGTTCATGAAATCCACAGATGTGGAGATTTTTGGGAAGGGACCTTACAGCTCATCCACACCCCTGCCATGGGCAGGGACACCTTCAACTACACCAGGCTGCTCCAAGCCAGGGGAGAAGGACCTGGAGGTGCTGGTGGCAGTGGCTGGACATGAGCCCAGGTATGCCTGGGTGGCCCCTGGCCTGTACCAGTCATAGTGTGGCCACAGGTCCAGGGCAGTGACCATCCTCTGTGCTGGCACTGCTGAGGCCCCCTGAACACAAGAAGGACATTGAGGGGCTGGAGCATGTCCAGAGACAGAAATGGAGCTGGGGAAGGGGCTGGAGCCCCAACAGAAGCTGAGGAAGCTGGGAAAGGGGCTCAGCCTGGGGAAAAGGAGCTCAGGGGGCCCTTGTGGCTCTGCACAACTCCCTGCCAGGAGGGGACAGCCAGGGCAGGTCATGCTCTGCTCCAGGAGACAGGGACAGGATGAGAGGGAACAACCTCAGGCTGTGCCAGGGAAGGTTCTGGTTGGACACTGGGAAAATTCCATCATGTAAAGCCTTGTCCAGCCCTGGCACAGGCTGCCCAAGGCAGTGGTGCAATGCCCATCCCTGGAAGCACTCAAGAACATGGGAATATGGCACTTGGGGACATGGGTTAGAGGTGGCCTTGGCCATGTCAGGGGAATGGCTGGACTCGGTCTCAGAGGGCTTTGCCAACCAAAACAATTCCACAATTCCAAGAGAGGTTCTCCTGCCCTCTGACCACCTTGGTGACCCTCTTCCTCCACCCCTTTTGAAGGAGCTGAGGGCAGAGACACGAGCAAACAGCCTTGGTAAAAGAGGACCTGAGCGATGCCCAGGCTGAGGCAGCCAGCCTGACTGTCCAAAAGCCCTGCTTGTGCCAGGGCAGGGAGCCTGGAGAAGCCCTGTGGAGCAGCTCCCAGCATGTGCACCCTCACCTTGTCCAGCAAGGTGAAACAAACCCGCTGTGGATACTCATTGTCTGCGATCACCACCCCGGCCAGCCCGTCGCTCCGGACGTACACGTGGCACAGGTACTCTGGCAAGGAAATTCCTGTCAGAGAGGCAGCAAAGGTCCCCAGCCTTCCCCAGCACCCACCACCCTCCACCCATCCCCCAAAGCACCCTGGAAGGTGTCATCAGCACCTGCATTTTTCATAACTTCATTAGGTAAGTAAGAAGGGCTTAAAATTTGGGGCTCAGCCCCAAATTGTTCTGTGGCAGGGGCCCACAGCCATGCCACATAGTGTGGGACACGAAATTAACATCCCACGGTAGCCAGAAGTAAATAAAAACTAGCGGGGGAAGAGCACAGCTTGATTTTAACTAATTTTAGTTAATAACAAGGCTGGGGTGTCATTAAAGAGGCTCCAACCCAGGTTGTGTCCCACACGTCCTGGGACTTGGGAGGCATGTGAAGCAGGACAGGGAGGCTGCAGTGAGGTGACAATTTGGGATATGGAGCCTGGACTTGCACAGCAAAGCTGGCACAGCCATTCTGCAGCAGGGTGCTCTGGGAAGGTGGGGGGCTGCATCCCAACAGCTCCAGGGGTGCCAGGGAGAGCACAGACACTGGAGCAGGGCCCTGCTCCCTGCAGAGCCTCTGCAGCTCAGCAGCTCCCAGCAGCAGCTCCCTCTGCTCACCCAGGCACTGGGCCTGCAGTGACTGTTCCCAGCAGAGGGGCTGGGGGGAAGGAGCTGCCCAGGCCAGTCTCACCTTGCTCCTTGACAGAGGCCCTGCTGCCCAGGGGCGAGCGCTCGGCGATCAGCTGGCTGGTGAAGGTCATGAACTCCTGCACACTGTGGGGACACAAGGCCAGGCCAGGGCAGTGCTGGGCACACCGGCTGCCCCACAGCTCCCCCGGGGTAACAAACCCTTCCCCTCCACTCCCCATGGCCGGGCACTGGGGCTGCAGCTGGGTGGTGGGTTTTCCTTGGGGAAGAGGCTGGACCCTAAAACCTCTGCAACCCCCAAACAGACACCTCCCCTCCAGCCACCACCCAGGCCCAGGGGAGCACCCCCAGGCCCAGGGAAGCACCCCCAGGCCCAGGGAAGCACCCCCAGCCCTCCAGCCGCAGTGGCAGACTTGTGTCCTTGGGCTGAACTTGCTTTTTGGGGAGTTAGCAGAAAGCAAAAATGCCACTGAACCTGGCTGTGCCTGACCAACACCTGGTGACCAGCTGCATCACGGAACCATTTGGGTTGGAAGGGACCTTAAAGACCACCTCATCCCACCACCAAGTCCCACCACCTTCCACTAGAATCACAAAACACACTGAGATGGAAGGGACCCATCAGGATCACTGAGTCCAACCCCTGGTTCTGCACAGAACACCCCAACCCTCCCTCTGCCCCTGAGAGCACTGTCCAAATGCTTCTTGAGCTTAGGCCTCATGCTGTGACCACTGCCCTGAGGAGCCTATTCAGTGCCCAAACACCCTTTTCCTGATGTCCAACCCAACCTTCTCTGGCACAGCTCCAGCCATTCTCTCGGGCCGTGTCACTGGTGACACAGAGCAGAGACAGAAGCTGCTTCTCTGCTGCCCCTCAGAAGGGTACTGAAGAGCCCAGTGAGGGCTCCCCTCAGTCTCCTCCAGCAGAATACACCAAATGTATTCAGACACCCCTCATACAGGCCCTCTAAATCCTTCCTCATCCTTGTGGCCTCCTCGGGATGCTCTCCAATGGCTTCATAAATGGATAAAAAAATGTCTTTTTTTATGTTGTCATGCCCAAAGCTACCCCAGGACCTGAGGTGAGGCCCCCTTCAGTGCAGAGCAGAGCAGAGCAGAGCAGAGCAGGACAATTCCTCCCTGGCCAATTCCAGGACATGGATGCCCCTCCTGACTGCCAGGGCACTGCTGACTCGAGTCCCAGGGAGGGTCTCACCTGAGCCCCCTGGGTCACAGGGGCAGAACTCCCCCTGCCCACACCAGGTGTGCCCTCCCCATTCCAGGGGGATGTTTGACCCCCCAGGCACCCAGCCACCACCGTGAATCAAAGTTCAAGAATATGCTTGAGTCTAAGTTTGGAAAACATTCCTGAGCCAGGCTCAAGCCTGTCCAACAGGCTCCTCAGTGACTCCTCATCACCTCATAACAAAAGAAAAGAGGCCAGAAATAATGAGCAGGAGTAAAACAAACCTGTTTCCAAAACACCACATGCTGGCATTAGCCAATGTGAGGCAACACATTCCCCAATTCAGCTGGAAAATCCCAGGAAGGGATATTTATCAGGGATCAGGTTACAGTTTGCCAAACACCAAGGAGGGGGACAGTTCCTGCTTGGGGGGTAATGTGGTGCCAAGGAAATGTCACTGGACACAGAGCACAGCTTTCCCCCACTGCTGGAAGCAATTCCAGAGGGGAAATTGCCTCTCACAGTTCACATCCCTTAGAGGGGCCTGCATTCCTCCCAGCCTGGACACCAGTTCCACAGAGATTCTGCACTGGGGTTTCAGGCACTGCAGAGAAAAGTCCAGCCCCAGGATTCCTGAACATCCCTGCCTGGTCATAAAGGGCACATGGACACCTCCCTCCAAGCTGAGGGATCTGCTGCAGCCACAGCCCCCTTGCCCGACCCTGGGGCTTCCTGCACACAGTGCAAACAACTTGTAACATCAGCGAGTCCAACCACGTCTCAGTGAGATCCCAAGATGTATCTTCTCCAAGGACAGCTCTTCTACTGGGAGCACTGCTTTTATTTCCCAGGATTCTGGAAGGAACTGCCCACTCAACGCTTCATCTGCCCTCCTGACCCTGCCAGATTCCTCTCAGCAGACAGGAGGCACTGGCACAGCTCCTGCCCAGCAGGTTCCACAGCCCAGATCCAACCCCTCAGCCCAGCTCTTTGGGAACTCCCCACCTCAGCTGGACACACCTGAAACACCTGGGCCACACCTGGGCCAGGCTCCTGCAGCCCCTCTGAGCCTCCCCTGTGCACCAGCCTGGGACAAGCCCCAAATCCTGGGAGGAGCTGCACGACTGACACGCACAGCCCACCCCCTCCAAACCTCAGTGCTCTTTCAGCAGAGACACAGCAAAAGCACCCAGGGAATCCTCTCAGGATTTGGGAAAACAGGAGCTGCAGCTCCAGAGTGCTTTGGGACTGCAGCTGGCCCTGCTCCACACCCCACTGGCACATTTGGCTCAGGNCTCCTGCAGCCCCTCTGAGCCTCCCCTGTGCACCAGCCTGGGACAAGCCCCAAATCCTGGGAGGAGCTGCACGACTGACACGCACAGCCCACCCCCTCCAAACCTCAGTGCTCTCCTCAGAGTCCCAGGCTGCTCTTTCAGCAGAGACACAGCAAAAGCACCCAGGGAATCCTCTCAGGATTTGGGAAAACAGGAGCTGCAGCTCCAGAGTGCTTTGGGACTGCAGCTGGCCCTGCTCCACACCCCACTGGCACATTTGGCTCAGGAAGAGCTTTCCAAGGCAGCCTTTCTGCCTTGACTGCAGCCTTTCCCCTTTGCACCGAGAATTACAGAACCAAATGTGCCCAAGGCTCCAGAAAACCTTGGCATGGAAAATTTGGGTCCCAGAGGAATTTCTTAACTCCTTTACCATTCAAAGCAGGCACTTGGAACAAGCTATTCCACAGCATGGTCCTGCTTTGTTCTACAGCTCCAGGAGGTTCTCAGCAGCTGCTGAGAGCTCCCCTGTGTGCCCAGGAGCCTGGACAGGCACCTGGGGCTCAGCCAGCTCACCCAAAGCCATTGGAATAACCTCAGCAGGGTTTTGTGGGCTGGGAAGTGCTCCCAATGAGTCCAAACACTCCCTGGGCACCAGGATCCAGGCAAGTCCTGTCAGCCTGACCCAGACAGGCCCCTCCTCTCGCCCCACACGAGGGGGCAGAGCTGACTCCACTCCCAGGGCATTCCCTGTGCCCCAATTTAATTGCTTGGCTGCACTGGGGAATTTGTAGAGCCAGACCCCACCTACTCCTGGCTGGTGCTCCAGGGGTTTCACTCATTCCTGAGGCTGACCCATCACTCCAAGTGCTGCAGCAGGTCACAGCTCCCCAGGGAGTAGCTCTCTTGCACTGAAAAGCCTTTCACTGCTGCCACTGCAGCTCCAGCGGGGCAGAAAACCTCTCAAAAGCTTCTGCATCCCCTCCCCAAGGCCCTGCCTGAGCCACATGCCAGCCCGGAGCACACAGGAGCAAATCCCCCCAGAGGCTCCTGCCGCCAGCACCCACCTGGATCTCTGAAAGAAGTTGAAGGTGGACACATCATAGGCAGCTTTGAGCAAATGCACTTTGGGGTCACCTTTGTAAAGGACACTTAGGCTGTAGAGCCTCATCTCGGTGGCTCCGTGGGCCTGGGAGAAAGGAAGGGCTGGGGCCATACAGAGGCCAGGACACCCCCGGACCTGCCTATGCCAGCCCTGTGCCTGGGGCTGCACCCAAACCCTCCCTCTGTCCTTCACACGCTGTCCCGGCCACCCGGAACGCCCCCAGCCCCCGGAGCCCCGCCTGACTCCTCATCCCGAGCCCCGCCTGACTCCTCATCCCGACCCCCGCCCAGCCAGCCCAGCCTAACCACCCCCTGCCCTCGCCTGTCCCAGCTGGGCCAGTATAACCCAGCACCCCCCCCAGTATAGCCCAGAAGCCCCAGCCCCTCCGCAGGGTGTAACGCGGCCACTCCTCAGCGGCTCCACAACCCAGCCTTCGGCCCCCGCTAAGCCCAGCTGGCCCAGCCCCGCCTGCCCCCGTGCAGCGCAGTTCCCCGCAATGACTCAGTACAGCCCAGAGCCCCCCGGGACAGCCCCCAGCCCAGCCCGGTACCGACGCTGCGGTCGCGGCTCAACGCAGGCGGCGGCCGACGGGGCGATGGGCGCGACCCGGAAGTGGAACACAGCGGCCGGAAGTGTCCCGACCCCGAAGGCTGCCACGGGACGCCT
>VWYO01004951.1:78589-92242 GCA_013400275.1 Rhadina sibilatrix
GTTGCTCAGAGCGGCCAGCAGGAGGCGCCGTGCCCGCCCGGCGCGGCCTGCGCGGCTCTGCCGCTGTGGGGCCGGGCCCGCCTGTGGGGCGGGGTTCGCTCTGTGGGGCCGGGCCCGCCTGTGGGGCGGGGTTCGCTCTGTGGGGCGGAGGCCCCTCTGTGGGGGTCTCTCCTTGGTGGGGTGTGGTGACCCTCTTTGAAAAGGGGCCCCACAGGGGGTGCTGGCGGACACCCTGGGGCGTGGGGACCCTTCCACGGGGCAGTTCTGCCCCTGGGTGGGGGCGTACTGACGAGGAGTAGGCGAACCGACCCCTCAGAGGTGTAAGGAGCCCGCTATGGGTGGGCAGCGGCACAGGGGAAAGGCTGCCAGAGCCCTCCTGTGGCCCGGGTACCCCCTGCACAGGGGGCAGGTGACCTGTCCCCTCGGCCCTGCTCTGCCATCCACAAACCCGCTGCCCTCCCCAGAGCCCCGCAGTCCCCCGGGGCTGTCACCCCCGACACCCATCCAGGCTTCCCGGGGCCCCTCCGCAGCTCTGTGTCCGAGGGGCTGCTGCCACAGACCCACACCGGGAGCTCTGGGGGTGCACCCATGGCCAAGGGGGCTCCTCATCCCATCTGGACCTCCACAGTTCCCCTATTCCCACAACAGCGGGTGGATGACGTGGCTTCGGGGGCGATAGGCGTTGCCACGCTCCCGTCCTCAAACCCAGCACCGAGCGGGGCTCTGTTGCGGCGCCCGGTGTCAATCCNCTCGGCCTTCTGACCAATCACCGCCCGCCTCCCCCCCGCCCGGTGTCAGCCGGGCTACCAACCAGCGCCGGGTGGCGGCGTGGGGCGGTGGTTGCTCAGAGCGGCCAGCAGGAGGCGCCGTGCCCGCCCGGCGCGGCCTGCGCGGCTCTGCCGCTGTGGGGCCGGGCCCGCCTGTGGGGCGGGGTTCGCTCTGTGGGGCGGAGGCCCCTCTGTGGGGGTCTCTCCTTAGTGGGGTGTGGTGACCCTCTTTGAAAAGGGGCCCCACAGGGGGTGCTGGCGGACACCCTGGGGCGTGGGGACCCTTCCACGGGGCAGTTCTGCCCCTGGGTGGGGGCGTACTGACGAGGAGTAGGCGAACCGACCCCTCAGAGGTGTAAGGAGGCCGCCATGGGNCCCCTCAGAGGTGTAAGGAGCCCGCTATGGGTGGGGCAGCGGCACAGGGGAAAGGCTGCCAGAGCCCTCCTGTGGCCCGGGTACCCCCTGCACAGGGGGCAGGTGACCTGTCCCCTCGGCCCTGCTCTGCCATCCACAAACCCGCTGCCCTCCCCAGAGCCCCGCAGTCCCCCGGGGCTGTCACCCCCGACACCCATCCAGGCTTCCCGGGGCCCCTCCGCAGCTCTGTGTCCGAGGGGCTGCTGCCACAGACCCACACCGGGAGCTCTGGGGGTGCACCCATGGCCAGGGGGGCTCCTCATCCCATCTGGACCTCCACAGTTCCCCTATTCCCACAACAGCGGGTGGATGACGTGGCTTCGGGGGCGATAGGCGTTGCCACGCTCCCGTCCTCAAACCCAGCACCGAGCTCGGCTCTGTTGCGGCGCCCGGTGTCAATCCCGGCGCCAGCGGATCCTTTCCCATCCCGGGGGCTCCGAACGCCTCCCCTCGCCCCTCGGCGGGTGTCCGCAGGCCGAGCTGTGCCCGCGGTCTCCATGGGAGCACGCCGGTTGCCAAGCCGGCCGGTGGAGTGCTTGCGGCCACCACCGCGCCGTTGGTATGACAACGGGGACACGGGTGACCCGGGGCGTGGTGCTGCTTCGCGTGACGGGGCCAGCGGCCCCTGCGGGGAGGGTCCCGGCCGAGCCTCGCCGACACACCGGGGGGTCCCCGCGGGCCGCCAGAACCCCCTGCGCCGGGCTTGCACCTCCGCGCCGGCACCGGCACCGGCACCGGCACCGGCCCGGGGATTTATCGACGCGGTAAAGGAAGCGAGCGGAAGAGCGTGAGGGGAAGAACCCCTCTGCAGCAAAGGATGTGGGGCCACAGGGCCGATCCCAGCAGGGCTCCGAGCCCCGCTCCCTGCCCCTCCGCTTGAGGCCCGGGGGTGTCGGGACTCCCTCGGCGGGTGCTGTACCGGGCCGTCCGATGAGATAACGCAGCGCAGCGAAAGTGGAGCATCCGCGTGTGGAGCAAGGGACGGAGCAGCCCAGTGCCTGCCGGACACCCTCCAGGACAGGGCAGGGGGCTCCCCCAGGCCAGGCACCACGGTGGGGACACAGGGGCTGAGGGGGGCACGGCTTGGCCCGCAGCCCACCCCACCCCACCACCTGCCCCCATGCTGGATCACCGAGCCAGGATGGAGAGCAGCAGGAAGGAGAAGGTGAGGCTGCTGCCAGGGCAGTGCTGGGGGAATGGAGGGGGCCAAGGGGTGTCCGGTGGGTGTGGGGAAGAGTGCAAGATCCTCACTGGGGTTCCAGCCTTCCCTGGAGCACACAAGCGGCCAGGTGCTCCCAGCATCTCCCAAGGTTCCAGCAGAGGTAGCCCAGAGGATGGCTGCTGGGGAGGACACCAGCTCCCGGGCAGTCTGGAGGCAGCCCTTACGTGCCCCAGGGAGGTCTCTGTCCCTGAGGTCACCCCCCAGCACAGCTCAGGCCCTGCAGCACTGAGGGTTCATGATGGAGCTGGGAGCATTTGTGGGACATTCTGCTGGTCTGAGATGCTCCCAACATCACCCCAGGCATCTTGCACCCACATAGCTGCTCCCCCAAGATGAGATAGGGCCTGTCACCTCCTTTAGCTGGCTGTCATTGTTGTCACTGAGGCACCCAGCAGGATGGCAAACGGCTTATCCCCAGTCAAAAACCAGTTGATTGTGGGAAGCATCCCCTCCCAGACTGATTGAGCTCATGGGGTCGTGGGTGAGGGCAGTGGAGACATTCCCTGCTGCCAACTGGGACACCAAGGGGACACCAGGGGGACACTGAGGGGACTCGGCACATGCTGGACCAGCAGAGAGAGGTGTTACTGGCCACTGCAGCCAGCAGCCACATGGCTTCAAGCTCCATGCCTTTTGTGGGATGCATTGGAGCACACCATTTCCATGGGAAGCTGAGAGCCAGATAACGTCACGTGGGAAGACCCAAATCCTGCCAGGGAAGGGCCAGACCCTTTGTTTTGAAGGTGAGTGAAGAGATGAGTAGGGACATGGGGTGCTGAGATGGAAAAAAAACATTGGAGAAATAAAATTTGGACTCTTGGGTGCCAGCCTTTGGATGGGGACCCTCTGGCCACGGCAGATCTGGTGTTGCCGTGCCAAGCAGGGCTGTGGGATGGATTAGTGAATACCTTCAGCCAACAACCCAGGAGAGATGATCGAATCCAGCTCCATGCTTTTCCTGGCAGGATTTTGTCCAATCATTCTGGGCCAAACACCCTCTGGATCAGGGCAAACCTCGCCACGATGCTGCTGTGGGTACCCAGCCCCATTCCGGGAGGGTCCAGGCCGCAGCCATGGCATTTGGGGCCGGGTGATGTGCTCGGATGGAGGGCAGCAGCTGCACTGAGCCGTGGCAAGGGGTGCCCCCGGCGCTGGGCTGCTCCAAACCACACCCCAAATGCTTTCCCCAGCCCCCTTCCCCAAAAACCTGTCAGGAGACAGCTGCAGCCTTGAGGCAAACATCTGTGCCGGCCAGAGCACTGGAGCCTAGCTGGAGGCCGGTGACTAATGAGCCCTAATGCTGCCACTGCAGCTGCTGCAGGAGTGCCGGCTCCAGCTCCATCTGACAGCCTGGCCCCAGCCCTGGCAGCTAATGGAGGCTGCGCCAAGCCCGGGGTTGCTACGGAAAGGATAAACACGGATCCTGCTTGCCAGGTGCTTCCCTGGAGTGGGTCCTGCGGCTCTCCCTGGCAGCGAGACAAGGCAGCAATCCCCCAGAATATTCCTGCCTGCCTGCCCTCTGCCCCGTGTTAGCCCCGCATTTGATGGGTGAAATATGACACCCGCGATTCCCGGTGGGATACAGGGAGGGGGGTGCTTCTAGGGGGAGAAGGAAGACACACCAGCATCTTCATCATAAAAGAATCCCATATCCTTGATGGGAGATGCTCTGCTTCTCAATGGCACGGCCAGAATGGCTCCTTGCCGGGAATGACCCTGGGATTCATCAGGATGGGATGTCACAGGTCACTGCTGGAATGGTGCCGGCGTCTACACAGCCATCCAAAAAATTCAGCTGGATGACAGGGATGGCAGAGCCCCAGTGCCAACCCCGGCCCCCAGGGACCCCAGAGCTGACTGTGGCATCCTGCAGGCAACACCAGAAGGGGACTTGGTGCCTTATGATGGTCCTGTGGATTCCTGGTGCCTCTGTTCAGTGGGAGGAGAATAGCAGAGTGACAGGATAAGTCATTTAGGGTGTCCATTGTCTGATGGGGAAAACTAGGGCTGGGAGAAGGGAAACTTGGCTATTTCTTGCCGTTCAGGCCCCTTGCATGCCATATCCCTGGTGCCTGGTTGACGGTGTGTTGTGTGCAGGTGGAGCAGATCCTGTCAGAGTTCCGTCTGAAGGAGGAGGACCTGAAGAAGGTGATGTACCGGATGCAGAAGGAGATGGACCGAGGGCTCAAGCTGGAGACACATGAGGAAGCCTCTGTCAAAATGCTGCCCACCTATGTTCGCTCCACCCCCGAGGGCTCTGGTACGATGTCACTCCCAGTCCATTGTGTGTCACCCCTTCCTCGGACCCCATCAAGCTCCACGTGGAAGGCTGAGCCTACCAAGAGCCTATCACCTTCTCCCCCTCTCTCTGGCTTTGCAGAGGTGGGAGATTTCCTGTCACTGGACCTGGGCGGCACCAATTTCCGTGTGATGCTGGTGAAAGTGGGCGAGGGGGAGGAGGGGCAGTGGAAGGTGAAGACGAAGCACCAGATGTATTCCATCCCGGAGGATGCCATGACTGGGACGGCTGAGATGGTCAGTGGAGCACACAGGGCACCCCATCCCGTTGCAGTCCCTTTCGTTGTGTGTGTTTTAGTGGGAGCACTGGGTGGGACACCCCCATCTGTCCAGCCAGCAGAAGCTGGGGGGTGGCCAGGCCTGGGGAGCCCATGGTGGGGGGCAGCGTACATCCAAGAGAAGGGGGAGGGTGGGGACATCCCTTGGGAAAGGCTGGTCCTCCTGTCTTCCAGCTCTTTGACTACATCTCCGAGTGCATTTCCGATTTTCTGGACAAGCACCAGATGAAGCACAAAAAGCTGCCCCTGGGCTTCACCTTCTCCTTCCCTGTGCGGCACGAGGACATCGACAAGGTGAGGGGGTGGCCAGGCAGCATGAGGGCTTAGTGGTCCCCAAGCCTCAGCTACACCCACAGCCCCATTTCTGTCTGACCCCCATTCCAGGGCATCCTCCTGAACTGGACCAAGGGCTTCAAAGCCTCCGGCGCGGAAGGGAACAACGTGGTGGGGCTGCTGAGAGACGCCATCAAACGGCGAGGGGTGAGAGCATCAGCCAGCTGTGCTGGGCCTGCCGCAGTGCACAGACCCCAGCAGCCCCAGCTGTCCCTGTGGTGGGCTCACAGAAGCCTGGCTGTGCCTGCAACAGGGCCACTAGAGCCTGGTGTGTCCCCAGGAAGGGACCACTGGTTCATATTTTGTCCCCACGACAGGGCTGCTGGAGCCAAGTGTGTCTCTGGGCAGGGCTGTTCCATACGTGTGCTCACACGTGTGCATGACAAATGCCCAGGTCCTCACCCCTGGGGACCTGTTGTGGGACAGCCTGACCCACCATGAGCCCACAATGGTCCCTGTTCCCAGGACTTCGAGATGGATGTGGTGGCGATGGTGAATGACACGGTGGCCACAATGATCTCCTGCTACTACGAAGATCACCGGTGCGAGGTTGGGATGATTGTGGGTAAGATGCCCCTTCAACAGGGACATGTGGCTGGGGACAAGAAACTGTCCCATGGCCCCGCTCCCCTGCTGCTTCCCCAGTCCTTTTGGGGAGACACACGAAGGACAGAGGGGTGGCAGTGGCACTCTGCTGAGATGTCCAGTGGTTGGGGCACCCGAAGGCATTGCCTGGCCCCAGCATGGTGGTTGGGGCATTTTGGGAGTAGAAAGGGGGTGGTCATCCTAACAGGGCTTGTCTCCTCAAGGCTGCACTGCAACCCAGGCTCTTGGTGGCTCTGGCACCTCATCGTAGGGATAGGGACCCATGGAAGGCAGCTGGAGCCAGGTGCTGGGGATGAGTTTGAACCATGCTGGCTCCATCCCCCAATCCACAGAGAGCAGCATTCCCCCTCCCCCAGCCCCTCACTATCTTTAGTGCCATCAGACATGTGCCAACGTGCCACCTGGCCTCTGTGTCCCCTTACCTGGGTAAACACATGCTGGGATGTTTATCAGCTTCCTGGGGCTAGGCTGGCCTCAGCAGGGTGCCCAGAGGCCCCAGGACCCTGCCATGGGGACAAGTGGCCAGCCAGGGCTGTGGGGACACTGCAGGGGTGGGGAACAGGAGGGATGTCCATCCCCATCGCTGCAGGACAAGGATGTGCAGCTCCAAGCACAGCCCTCAGCCATGATCTCAGTCACTGAATCCTGGTGCTCACGGAGGATGTGCTGGCTGTTCAGTCAGTTCTTGTACTCTGAAACGAGGTCTTACATGGAAGCATGGAATTGTTTGAGTTGGAAAAATCTCTAAGGTCATCGAGTCCAACCATTCCCCCAGCACTACCAAGACCACCACTAACCCGTGTCCCCAGGTGCCACATCCACATGCCTGTTGAGCCCCCCAGGGATGGGGTCCTCACCACTGCCCTGGGCAGTCTGTGCCAAGGCTGAATGGCCCTTTCTATGAAGGAATTTTCCCAATATCCAACAGAAACATCCCCTGGTGCAACTTGAGGCTGTTTCCCTTATATCCTTGGAGCAGCCTGGTCTAGTCAAAGGTGTCTTTGCCCAGGGCAGGGTGGTGGAATGAGATGAATTTTAAGGTCCCTTCGAACCCAAACGGTTCCATGATTCTATTATTTGATGATTCTATTGCATCCCAATGCTGGGNCTATTATTTGATGATTCTATTGCATCCCAATGCTGGGTGGAGTAGGGATACGGATTTGGGACATATGTAGTAAGTTTCTAACCACCCTTGGTTCCAGTTTTCATGAAATCATGGAATGTTTGGGTTGGAAGCGACCTCAAGGATTATCCAGCTCCATGCCATGGGCTGCTAGTGGAGGGACAGCTCCACTAGGCCAGGCTGTCCAGCCTGGCTTATAACACTTCCAGGGATGGCACAGCCATAGCTTCTCTGGGAAACCTGTTTTAGTCCCCACCACCCCCACAGGGAAGGATTTCTCCCCAGTATCCAATCTAAATCTCCCCTCTTTCAGTCTAAAACCTTTCCCCCATGCCCTGGAGCCACCCTTGCAGTAGTTGTATACCATGGTGCCAGTTACCAGATTGAGGAGTGTCGCTCAGGCCCCATATGGGTCCCAACCCCTGCCCTGGCACACCTGGACCCCCTCCAGTTCTTCCCCATTGCTCCACAACACCATCCCAGTTTTATCCCGGTTGGGATGGGAGGGCTGTGGCAGGGGGGCGTCACTGCTGCCCGCTCCTGCGGCCCAGACCCATCCCCAGTTCCTGGCAGGGACGGGCTGTAACGCCTGCTACATGGAGGAGATGCACAACGTGGAGCTGGTGGAGGGCGACGAGGGGCGGATGTGCGTGAACACGGAGTGGGGGGCCTTTGGTGCCTCCGGGGAGCTGGACGAGTTCCTCCTGGAGTACGACCGCGTGGTGGACGAGACCTCACTTAACCCCGGTCAGCAACTGTAAGGAATAGGAGAGATCCAGTTCCTCTGGGCATCCCTCCCACCCCCTGCACCGGCTGGGCTCAGCCCCCCAGCACGGGCGTCCCTCAGCCTGGGCCATGCCCGTGTGCGGGAACACATCCAGCAAGGAGGGGGGGAAGGAAAGAGGGGGTGCTGTGGGATGTGAGCCCCCAAATCCCAGCTCTGATGCCGCGCCCTTGCCTGTGCCTCCCTCCCCCCAGGTACGAGAAGATCATTGGGGGGAAGTACATGGGGGAGATCGTGCGGCTGGTGCTGTTGAAGCTGGTGGATGAGAACCTGCTCTTCAATGGGGAAGCCTCTGAGAAACTCAAGACTCGTGGGACCTTTGAGACCCGCTTCATGTCCCAGATTGAGAGGTACGAGGCTGGGGGATGGCACCCCCAAACCGGCCTGCCAGGCTGCATGACACTGGGAGGTCTGTGAGGAGTCTGTGCTCTCACTCCGCAGTGGGCTGTCCCACATGGGGATCCCCCTATTCCATCACCCCATACCAGTCTGTTCTGACTACCTCATTTTGGGGTCCTTTATCCTGTTACCCCACAGCAGCCTACCCTGACTGTCCATCTTGGAGTCCCTGCATCCTGCCACCCAAACCACAGTGTCCCATGTCATGGGCCCATCATGATGAGACATCATGATCCCATCATTCCATACCTGCCTGCTCTGTCCTGTATTGGGGTCCCCGTGTCCCATCACCTCATATTAGGGGGGCCCACTTCCAGGTCTTCTGTCCCATCACCCCACACCAGCCCTCTACAGCAGCCCCTTGTTAGTGTCCCCCACGCCATCACCCCACACCAACCTGCTCTGACTGACCCAGTTGGGGTTCCCCATCCTGTGACCCCATACAACTGTCCCACATGAGGATCCCCAATCCCATCACTCCCCCATCCCTCTCCAGCTGCCTCACCCAGGGTCCCCACCCTTCGGCCTTTGCTAATCCCCTTTTCTGCCCTCACCCCAGCGATTCTGACGACCGCAAGCAGATCTACAACATCTTGTCAGCCTTTGAGCTGCTGCCGTCTCGGACAGACTGCGAGATCGTGCGTCGGGTGTGTGAGAGCGTGTCCACACGGGCCGCCCAGATGTGCTCAGCCGGCCTGGCTGGCGTCATCAACCGCATGCGGGAGAGCCGCAGCCAGGACACCCTCAAGATCACTGTGGGCGTCGATGGCTCCGTCTACAAGCTCCACCCCAGGTAGGGCTGCCCAGACCCCAGTGACATCCCTCTCTATCCTCTCCCTCCATCCCCCAAGCCTTAAGCCAGTTTGTGACCCCGTGTTCCCGCTCCCCAGCTTCAAGGACCACTTCCACGCCACGGTGCGGCAGCTGACGCCCGGCTGTGACATCACCTTCATCCAGTCAGAGGAAGGCAGCGGGCGCGGGGCCGCCCTCATCTCAGCCGTGGCCTGCAAGATGGCCTGCATGATGGGGCAGTGAGCTGGACTCAGGGGGGGATGGCAGGGGCCGGGGGTCCTGCTCGGAGCGCTGTGAGAGCAGACACGGCTGCGGGAAGGAGGCAGCTCCAGCCCCCCAATAAACGGGGTGTGTGTGGACTTCTGTGGAGCTGCTTGGGCCAGTGCTCCTCGTGCCTCTCTGCCCATGCTGGTGGAGACACCCCCATGGGGCTGCCCCACACATATGGGGCGGCCAAGGAGCTTCCCGTGCCCTCACCTCCCCCTACCCCATCCTCACACAGCTGCAGCAAGGGGGGCTCCAGCGCACCCCAGCGCCTTTGCTGGGGGAAAGCCCCCCCAAGAGGGTTGGCCTAGAGATAAGAGGCTCTTTGGGGTTACTTTGGGGGGTAGAGGAGCTCCCCACCAGTGATCCCTGGGGTGCAGAGACTGACCAGAGTGCACCAGAAATGGGGCAGATGGAGGGGGGCATACTGGGGGGAATCTCCTCCAGCCATGTCCCTACCCATGTTTCCCGAAATGTGTGGGGCACCCCAGAGATTTGAGTTCACTAGAGGATCTGGAGCAGAGTATTGGGGTCCCTCTGGGGGTCATGGGCACCTCAGGGCGTTGTGGTTCCTCCAAGGATTTGGCAATAGCAGAGTATATTGTTGTTCCCTGAAGGCTCTGGAAGCAGCCCAGGGTTTTGGGCCACTTTGAGGGTCTGGAGTAGCCCAGTGTGTAGGGGTCCTGCTGGGACATCACAGTGTTGGGCACTCCAGGGTCTGGGGCCCACTCAGGATGTTGATGTCAGCCGTGGGGTTGTAGGGCTACCCCATGGTATGATGGGCCACCTTGATGGTCCAGGGTCCTGTCTCTGATGCTTGGGGCCACTGCAGAGGTCTGGGGTCACCCTGGGACATGGGGACACTCAGGATCTAGGGACATCTCAGGGTGCTGGGCTAACTCTTGGGCATCCAGGACCACCTGGGGGGCTGGATCACCACAGGGTTTGGAGCCAACCTGGGGCCTGGGACTACCAAGGGGTCTTGATATCCTCACAAAGCACAGGGTCACTCCATGGCTGGGGTTGCACCTCGAGGGGCTGGGCACACAGGGAGCGTCTGTGTCACCCCAAAGGACAAAGGCACCCAGGGGTGCTGCTTCTGAAGCCCCTGGATCCATGGCTGGCACTGGGACCCCCACAGCTCATTGCAGGAAGGGAAGGGGATCCCTCTGTGCTGCCAGACTGCAGCCTGTAGCCAGCAAGATTCCCTGCACCAGAAAGACATCCTTGAGCTCTGATCGGTGGCAGCCCTGCACTCTCTGTTCAGATTGGCATGGGGCAAACAGAAGGAATTCCCTGCACTCCCACTGGCTGGAATTAAAGGAAAAAAAGGGGGATGTGGGATTCCCTGTGCTCTGATTGGCTGGGACTGAAGAAGGGACTGTGCTCAGCTGGGACTGTGCCAATGCCATGTGCTGGGGACAGTGAGGATGACCCCAAGCCCATGGCAGTGCCAGTGACAAGTGGGTGACAAGCGCAGGGACAGATGCAGTGCCAGACATGGGGACATGCTGGTGCACAACGAGGGGACAGTGACAGCCAGGACCACCCAGGCCTATGGAGGGAACCACTCATTCCCACCCACATGGGACACAGCCCCACGCTGCCACTGGCAGCTTTGGTGTCACCTTGGCCCTGCTGGGAGCAGGCCAGGGGCCAGACTGTCCCCTGCCAGTGCCTGGGGCCATATGCCCTTGTCACCATATCCCCCCCAAGGCAGACAAGACCCATGGAGCCAGAGGAAGGACTTTATTGTGGGGGAGGGGGATGGCTGGGCTGTGGGGGCATCAGGGGCTGGGGGGGTGTCAGGGTTAGGGGCGCACTCAGGGCTGTGCCTGTGGAGAAAGGAAAGAGCGGGGTGAGCTGGGGGCCAGCGGAAGCAGCTTCTCTAGCTTCACCCCTGCTCCACAATACACTTTGGCCAGCTCACCCCACCCTACAGAGCTGCAGGAGGGAAGGTTCAGAAACCCCAAGCACACTTCCACCCCTCCAGCAGGTATGGGGTGCCAGATGTGGGGTGCAGAGTGTGGGACGCAGAGGGGAAATATGGGATCAGGATGTGGGGTGGAGGACACAGGGCTCAGGATCAGGATGCAAGGTGTGGAGTGCAGGATGCAGGGTTCAGAACACGGTGCAGGACTGAGACATCTGGTGCAGGATCAGGATATGGGTGCAGGATGTGGGTGCAGGACACAGCGCAGGGGGTGTGGGATTGCGATGCAGGGTGCAGGACATGGTGCAGCATGTGGGATGTAGGACCAGGACGTGGGGTGTAGGACAAGGAGCATGGGACATGGGGCATGGGATCGGGATGCAGGACGTGGGGTGCAGGACGCAGGATGCAAGAGTGCAGGATCAGCCCAGGGGATGCAGGATCAGGACACAAGTGGGCACTCACCGTGCTCAGGCCCGGCAGATGCCCATGGCAGCGCAGATGTCCCGGGGCATGTCCCCGTCCTGCAGCCCGCTGGTGATCTGCTCCCGGTACTTCTTCACCAGCCGCTGGCACTGCCGGCCCACGGCCCGGCCCAGCAGCCGGCAGCCCTTCTGCATTGCTGCTGCCAGCGCCGCCTGCCAGAGCGCCGCAAGTCAGGGGCCCGCAGGGAGAGGGCCCCCAGCCCAGCCCCCCGAGCCACATCAAGCCCTCACCTTGTCGGGGTTGTCACCTGCCAGCGCCTGTATCTTCTTCAGGGCCTTGGTGCACAGGCTGCACTTAATCCCCCTGCCCTGCGCCACGCCGTCCTCACCAGCCACGTTGTCCCCATCAGCCATGCTGTTCCCTTCAGCCACATCCCCCTGTGGGGACACAAAGACCCTCAGGGCTGCCTGGAGCCCCGGGTGGCCCTGGCAGTGGTTGAGGGTGGGGGCTCACCAGGGCCAGGCTGTCCCAGAGGTCCCGGCACTGCTTCTCCCAGCCACAGCGTGTGGCCGTGGCCACGTCCCCGCACCAGGACTTGGGGTCACCCTGGCAGGGTGGGGGGGCCGTGGCCTGTGTTGCTGCAGGGGGACAGGATGATGAAGGTGGTGCCCACCACTGAGGTCCCCAGGAGCCCTGGAGGTGCCCTGACACCTAAACCACCAGCCCCAGGTATTCAGCCCCATGCCCACCATCCCTCCTGCCTGTACTCACAGCCTCCTCTTCCCATCGTTCCTAGGTCCCCATGCAGATCCTGTTCCCAAATGTCACCAGGCGCCGGTCCCAACATGGGCACCACACCCATCACCCTGGGTTCTTGGGCAGGCCCCATCCCTGCCACCCCGAGGTGCTTGTTCCCATAAAATCCCATCCCCACAACTCCAAGGCCCCCACCACCCCTCCCGCCTGTCCCCTTGTCCTCCTTCCCACACCCCCGAGTGCCTGTCCCTACACAGACCCCATCCCCGTTACACACAGGCCCCCACACAGAGCCCAGCCCCCTCAGGCTCTATCATCCAGGCTGCCATCCCCATTGTCCCATGTGTCTCCTCTCCCCTGCACCTCGGGGTGACCATCACCCCTGGGAAGCAGGAGGGTCCCCGTTACCTCCCACCAGCAGCAGCAGCAGGAGGAAGGTGGAAGCCATGGTGAGCCCACTGAGCCAGTGACACACGATGTCTGGTGACTGCCTTCGTCCTGACACCTTTTATAATGCGGCCACAGGCTGTGGGTGTGGGGGACCAAAACCCCAAAACTCCTTAAAACAGACCACTGCTGTTCCCCAGAGCCCTTCCTGCCTCACACCTCCACCCCTGCAGGAAGGGGATGCGGGGGGCCCCGTGGGGACACGGGGGAGCTCAGCATCCCCCAACCTCCCCAGCTTCGTCCCCTGCGGGAAGCTGCCCCTAAGTCCCTCAAAGTGTGGGGCGGAGAGGGGGCGGCCAGACCCCGGAGGGGTCTATCCCGAGATCGGGGAGGTCTGTCCTGGGCTCTTGGACATCTCCGGGCTCTGGGGAGTCCAAGGGCCTGGGCTTAAGTGTCCCCTCGGGGTCAGTGCCGGTGTCCTCTCTGGGGTCGGTCATAGTGTCCTCTTCGCCCCATGGGTTCCGTGGGACCGTGGGGTCCATCCCCATTTTTCGCTATCGCGGTCCGTCCCCACCGGGGTCGGTCCCCGGCCCCTCCATGCCCCGCCCATCGCTCCCAACGGGACCGCCCCCGGCCCGTAGCGGTTGCCATGGCGACCTCAACATCACTTCCGCCCGCGGTCGTGTGACTTCCGGGTTTGCCGCGTTCGCGCCTTTTCCCGCGGCAGCCCCACCCCCATGGCGGGTCTCGGTGTCGGCGGCGACCCTCGACCTCTGACCCCTCACCCCGTAGGTGACCTGCGGGAACCCCGGGCGGCTGCCGGGGGGGTGTCCCCGTTTGGGAGCGGGGAAGGCCCCGGTTGGAGGGG
>VWYO01004953.1:0-10933 GCA_013400275.1 Rhadina sibilatrix
TCTCACTTTGGGGATTTTCCTCTTTTCATCCACTCATTTTGAGGATTCCCCTCTCTCCATCCTCTCACTTTGAGGCTTTTCCCCTTTCCCTTTCATCCAGTCACTTTTGGGATTTCCCTCTCTCCCTTTCCTCCTTTCACTTTGAGGCTTTTCCTCTCTCCCTTTTGTCCTGTTGCTTTGGGGATTTCCCTCTCTCCATCCTCTCACTTCGGGGATTTCCCTCTCCCCCTTTCCTCCTCTCACTTTGAGGCTCTTCCCCTTTCCCTTTCATCCAATCACTTTTGGGATTTCCCTCTCTCCATCCCCTCACCCGGGGCCTTCCCTCCCTCCCCTTCACCCTCTGACCTTGGGGATAACCAGCAAGATTCGAAGGCTCCCATGGGAGGAGCCTTGAGCTGCCCAGCTGGGGCTGTGACCCTGCTGTTTGTCCCCCAGCTGTGAAGCTGCAGTCTGACCACTGCCTGGACCCGGGGATCCCGGTGAACGGGCAGCGCCACGGCAACGACTTCTACGTGGGAGCCCTGGTGAGGTTCAGCTGCGACCCCGGCTACACCCTGAGCGACAGCGAGGCCCTGGAGTGCGAGCCCAACTTCCAGTGGAGCCGGCCCCTGCCCAGCTGTGAGGGTGAGCAAAGCTCTGCACGCCCTTCTCCTGCAGAGCCACTGCCAAAGCAGCAGCTGGAGAGCTCCAGAGGCTCTTCATCCATGTGTTTTGGGGGATTTTGGCCAAAAAAAACCCCAATTTGGGTTGATCAGTGTCTTTCAGTGGATTTGCCTGCATTGGGTTTTGGTTTTCCTTTTTCCTCCCACTCGTGAAAGATTCTGGATTTTTGAACTCTCCTTTTCACTGCCAAAGCAGCAGCTGGAAAGCTCCCAGGGGCCCTTCATTGATGGATTTTGGGGGATTTTGGCAAAAAAAAAAACCAATTTGGGTTGATTTGATTTGGGTTGATCAGTGTCTTTCATTGGATTTGCCTGCACTGGGTTTTGGTTTTCCTTTTTCCTCCCACTCGTGAAAGATTCTGGATTTTTGAACTCTCTCTCTCTCTCTTTCACTGCCAAAGCAGCAGCTGGAAAGCTCCCAGGGGCCCTTCATTGATGGATTTTGGGGGATTTTGGCAAAAAAAACCCCCAATTTGGGTTGATTTGGTTTGGGTTGATCATTGTCTTTCATTGGATTTTCCTGCATTGGATTTTGGTTTTCCTTTTTCCTCCTACAAGATTCTGCATTGTTGAACTCTCTCTCTCCTTTTCACTGCCAAAGAAGCAGCTTTATATTTTTGTGAATTTTTGAATTTTGGTGGGCTAATCCATGGATTTTGATGGATTTTGGCCAACAAAAGCCAATTTGGGTTGACCGGTGTCTTTCACTGGATTTTCCTGCACTGGGTTTTGGTTTTCCTTTTTCCTCCCAGCTTGGGAAAGGTTCCAGATTACTGAACTCTTTCTCTCCTCTTATTTTTGTGTGTGTTTTAGCTCTCTGTGGGGGCTACATCCGTGGCTCCAGTGGCACCATCCTCTCCCCAGGCTTCCCTGATTTTTACCCCAACAACCTGAACTGCACGTGGACGATAGAGACGTCCCATGGCAAAGGTGAGACCCCAAAGTGCTTGGAGAGGACTGAGGGTGGTGGGCAGGGGGAGACAAACTTGTCCCTCTTGGCATCCAAGAGTTCCTCTGATGATGAGTGATGATTCCATTGGACAAGATCCAGAGGGATTTGGTGTCACCTTTTGGAGTGGAGAAGGGGAAATTCTTCCCATCCAACAGGGTGCTTCGTGTTATCTGCTCTTCCAGGCCTTTGTGGCCCTGTCCTGAAAGTCAGGGTGTGCATCCAGAGATCCTGAAAACCATTCCCTGAGTCCTGCCCCTGTCACAGAGAGGGATCTGCCCCTCCTGAGGGATTTATGGAGGAGGTCAGCTCCTTCCCTCCAAGGTTTTTTTTTAGGAATCTCCCACATGGCCAGCACAGGAGTCCTGGAATTGCCCCAGCTGCTCCAGCAATTCCTGTCCTGTGACACTTCATGGACTCCCAGGCTGTGCAAGTGCACTTTTAAAAGCAGCTTAATTTTAAAGGTATTTAAATGCCTAAAGAGGCACCATTATTTTTAATCTCACCGCCTCAAAGTGATTTCTTTCCCCTCTAATTTGTTTTGCTGTTTCTCCTGCAGAGAATTGGGGGGGGAAAGAAAAAGGAAGAAAAAAAAAAAAAAAAAAAAAAAGCCAAACCTTGTGTTCGCAGAGATGTTCTGTGCCACAATAAATTACAGGCCAGAGCAAAGGTTTAACTGGTCACAAATCCTTTAAAATGAGTTTGTAATTAGCCCTTTTTGCTACAGTTCCACAGCCCTTCAGTGCTGGAGGAGCCTCGTGCCCTCTGCTTGGACTTTTTTTTACCTTAAAAAACTTGGAATGTGGGTGTGTTCTCCAGGGTAACTGAATTACTCTGGTGCTGATTCCAGAGGGGTGATGTTCCTTCTGTCCCTTGGGCTGGGTTTGGTAAAGCTGAGGCTACAAATTTGCTGTCAGGGGAGAACTAAAGTCATTTTGCATTCCCCACATCCCAGTTTTCAGGTCAGATCTATTTCTGTTTTGTGCTTCTGGTAGGAATAACAAACACTTGGAAACTCTTGGAAGTTTCCTGCTTTCGTGGAATTTTGCAGGGTGGGGGGAGGAAGAGTGAGACTAAAAATGCTCTCCACAGATTGGATATAAAGAAGGAATTATCGAGGTCAGTCCCAAACTCTGGTTCATAAAAATCCTTCTGGGACACTGAAGTGCTGCAGAGGGATAAAGGTTGGGATGATCCCACAATTCCTTCATTCCCAACCCCATGGGAACAGCTCCTCCTTGATTTCCAGCCTCACTGACCTTCAATTCTTGGAAGGGAAGAGCTCCATGTGAGCAGCAAACCTTCAGGAGAGAGACAGGGATAAGTGGAATATTCAGCTGGAATTTGATGCCGTGGGGTTGGATATTGGTTCTCCAGAGCTTTCCCTGATCCCCAGAAATTAACAGGGAATGGGCAGAGAGGAGGAGGAAGAGGTGGAGGAAGAGGTGGAGGAGGAGGATCTTCCCCTGGGCTTTATTTGCAGTTTTCCTGTTGTTTCTTTGGGATGCTGTGTTCTGGGAATGCTGGGATGCAGAGCCAGCCCTGAGGGTGGGAATCACTGGGTTAAATGAAATAACCTGGTCCAGCCAAGCAGGGGTCTCTCCCATTTCCACCCTGGGGTTTGCCTGGAGGTGTCTGTGTCTCTCCAGAGGGGATCTGAGCTGGATAAATCCCAATCCCACACGAGCAGGGGCTCGGGAGCCTGCCCTGGATGCTCCAGGAGCCGGGAGATCACGATGGAAAAATCCATCTAAATGCAAAGAGGCTTTTTATTGCCTGGCATCTCCTTGCCTTGTTAAGTCGGTGTGACAATGCTGTGACAGAGTTCCTGAGCTCAGATCCTGCCTGCCTCTGCTCTCTCACTGCCATTTTTTTTGTTGTTGTTGTTGTTGTTGATATTTTATTTTATTTTATTTTATTTTATTTTATTTTAATTTCCAAGCTGGAATTCTTTTCCAGAGAATAAGTGTTTCTAATGGTGTTTGAATTCCAGCATGAAAAAATCACCTCCTGCAGGAGCCTGAAGTGCTTCCCATTGTGTTGTCTGGAGGTGTGAAGGGGATTTTAAGTAATCCATTACTCCTCTCTGGCTCATTTACAAACGCAGCAAGGTCACAGCCTTCTCCCCAAATGTTTCAGATCGTTCCAATTGAATTTGGGAGGAAGAGGCAAAATAGTTTTGCCGTGTTTGGCCGGGATTTCCGTGGCTGGAGCTGTTGTGGGGTTTGTTTTGGGCAAGGAAAGGTGACTAAAAGTAGGGTTTTTCTTGGGTCAAGCTGGTTTAGGGGAAGGTGCCCCTTCCCGTGGTCGGGGGATGGAACAAGGCAATTTTTAGGGTCGTTCCCATCCAAATCATTCCATGATTCTCTGATTCAGCCCATCAGGGGAAGGTCCTTGCAGCTGCATCACTGACACACTTCTGGAAAAGCCTCCCTGACCTTGAGGCTGGGCTTAAATCCTGCTTTTCTAGGCAGGAATTCCTTCTGGAGCACGCTTGTTTTCCAGCCCTCCCAGCTCCAGCCTTGCTGCTCTTGCTCTCCATTTAAAAGCCAACACTTTGATAACAAAAGGCTCCCCTGGGCTGCTCCCTCAGCCTCTGCTCTGCCCCTGGAGCACGAGTGTGTGTCATCCCTGACAAGGACACAGGAATCCAACATTTCCGGGGCCTGTCCCTGCTCTGGGGCCTGGTACCACACTCAGGCTTTAGAGCATTTTTATTTATTTCACTTCCAACACAACCAAATGCAGGAATTCAGGGTGATTTTCCCCCGTGCTGTGGGTGGGAAGCAGGGGCTGGGCACGGAGAACGCTGTGGGATGACTCCACCTGTGGCTTTCCCCCCCTCCCCTCTGCAGGTGTGTTCTTCACCTTCCACACCTTCCACCTGGAGAACGGCCACGATTACCTGCTGATCACAGAGAACTCCAGCTTTGCCCAGCCCCTGAAGCAGCTGACGGGGTCCCGGCTGCCGGCCCCGCTCAGCGCCGGCCTCTTCGGGAACTTCTCGGCCCAGATCCGCTTCATCTCCGACTTCTCCATGTCCTACGAGGGCTTCAACATCACCTTCTCGGGTGAGAANAGGTGACTAAAAGTAGGGTTTTTCTTGGGTCAAGCTGGTTTAGGGGAAGGTGCCCCTTCCCGTGGTCGGGGGATGGAACAAGGCAATTTTTAGGGTCGTTCCCATCCAAATCATTCCATGATTCTCTGATTCAGCCCATCAGGGGAAGGTCCTTGCAGCTGCATCACTGACACACTTCTGGAAAAGCCTCCCTGACCTTGAGGCTGGGCTTAAATCCTGCTTTTCTAGGCGGGAATTCCTTCTGGAGCACGCTTGTTTTCCAGCCCTCCCAGCTCCAGCCTTGCTGCTCTTGCTCTCCATTTAAAAGCCAACACTTTGATAACAAAAGGCTCCCCTGGGCTGCTCCCTCAGCCTCTGCTCTGCCCCTGGAGCACGAGTGTGTGTCATCCCTGACAAGGACACAGGAATCCAACATTTCCGGGCCTGTCCCTGCTCTGGGGCCTGGTACCACAGGCTTTAGAGCTTTTTTATTTATTTCACTTCCAACACAACCAAATGCAGGAATTCAGGGTGATTTTTCCCCCTGCTGTGGGTGGGAAGCAGGGGCTGGGCACGGGCAACGCTGTGGGATGACTCCACCTGTGGCTTTCCCCCCCTCCCCTCTGCAGGTGTGTTCTTCACCTTCCACACCTTCCACCTGGAGAACGGCCACGATTACCTGCTGATCACAGAGAACTCCAGCTTTGCCCAGCCCCTGAAGCAGCTGACGGGGTCCCGGCTGCCGGCCCCGCTCAGCGCCGGCCTCTTCGGGAACTTCTCGGCCCAGATCCGCTTCATCTCCGACTTCTCCATGTCCTACGAGGGCTTCAACATCACCTTCTCGGGTGAGAACGCTGCCCAAAGGCTTCCCTCTGTCCCTGCCTGCCTGCCTTTTTCCCTTTCCTCCCTCCTTTCCCTCTTTTCTTTCCCTCCTTTCTGTGCCTTCCTTCCTTTTTTCCCTCGCTTTCATTTTTTCCCTTCCTTCNATTCCCAATGTCCCTTCCCACCTCAGCCCTTCCAGGATTTTAACACACACCTGGCATGCCCCAGGCTGGCTTTCCATGATCCCACTGGCACTTCCAGGGAACTGAAAAATGCATTTTTCCCTGGCTGGGCTGGCTCAGTTGTTCTGTTGTGGTAGCAGATGGGAGCCCCCTCCTGCTGCACCCAGCAGGGCTCTGAGGGATCCAGATCTTCCAGACTCCAGGAGTCAGGAGGAGGCTGAGGGAAACAATCCCCGCCCAGAGAAGTTCCAGCAGTCCCATGCTGAGCTGTGCTTGCCAAACCATCACGGTGATGGTGGTTGTCAGTGGGTGTGGTGATCCAAAATGCAGATTTTTCCAAGGAAATCCTGATTTTCCGCAGCTGTCGGTCAGAAGGAGCGTGGGGGCTTGGAGAGGGACCCAAAAAAGGGACAGTGGCAGTGCAGGGCAGCACTTGGTTGAAGGACACGAGGTGTTTGACTGTTTCCTCTGGGCTGGAGTCCTCCAAATGACTCCCAGGTGCTCCCATCCCAGGGAATGTCAGCCTTTGCTGCCTGAGTGCCCCAGAAGCCATTCCCTGCTCCAGTCAGGAGCTTTATTGCCCTGGTGCTGCTCCTGCCTCTGTCCCTGTGCTCTTCCCAGCCCTCAGCACCCAGGGAAGGAGAGAAATTCCCGTTTTTCCTGTGGAGCTTGGTCTGGCACCCTCCCTGATGGGCAGAGCTGTTGCCATAGATGCAGCTGAAACCTGGTTCCCAGTGCCTTTGTTCCTGGCCTCTGAAGTCAGGCATTTGAATGTGGAAACCAGTCAGAAAATTTCCAATTAACTCCCATTTTGATGAGGGGAAAATGGCTTTTTTTGCCTTTCAAAAGCTCGCCTCTAATTATAACTCTCATTTTCAGTGTATTTCAAGGCTTCTTTCCTATCTTGGAAAGCAAAAACGGGAGTCAGTCCTATTTTTAGCTTCCTTTACATATATATGTTAATGTACAGGCTTTGGACTTGGAGATTTTTCCAGAAACAGCCTCAAAAGAGTTTTCCTTCAATCCGGTTTGGGGTCAGAGACGTGAGTTTGGCTGTTGGGCAAAATCCTGCGTGACCTTTCTTGGAGCAGCGGCTTCAGTGTCCTCCTGCATTCCCTGAGCAGGATCACACATTTCCAGGATTGGAAATGGAGAGGCAGCAGAAATCCCACCCAGATCACTCCATCCTCACTGGGCTGATGCAGAGGGACAGTGACAAATTCCCATCTCCACCGGTATCACTGAGACAGGAACTGGGACCTGCTGCCTTTGGAGGTGGTTGGGATCCAGGTGCTGGGCTTGATTTTCAGGTTAGGGGTGAAATCCAGGTGGGTTTTCATGGCCTGGAGTCCTCATGGATTCACTGCATCAAGGCTCAGAGCTCCCTTGGAGTGGGTTTTTCTCTCCAGAGAGGACAAAACCCCTGAGCTGTAGGTTAGGGGTGAAATCCAGGTGGGTTTTCATGGCCTGAAATCCTCATGGACTAACCAAGACAGACTCACTGCAGCTGGATCAAGGCTCAGAGCTCCCTTGGATCCTCGTGTCCTCTGCAGAGAGGACAGAACCCCAGAGTTTCAGGTTAGGGGTGAAATCCAGGTGGCTTTTCATGGCTCAAACAGGATTCCATTCAGGTTAGGGATAAATTCCAGTTGAATGGGTTTTCATGGCTGAAACCATGAAAATCGTGGATTCAGTGAATCCTCATGGACTCACTGCAGCCGGATCAAAGCTCAGAGCTCCCTTGGATCCTCGTGTCCTCTGCAGAGAGGACAGAACCCCAGAGTTTCAGGTTAGGGGTGAAATCCAGGTGGCTTTTCATGGCTCAAACAGGATTCCATTCTCATGGACTCACTGCAGCTGGGTCAAAGCTCAGAGCTCCCTTGGGTCCTCGTGTCCTCTCCAGAGAGGACAGAACCCCTGAGTTGTAGGTTAGGGATGAAATCCAGGTGGGTTTTCATGGCCTGGAATCCTCATGGATTCACTGCATCAAGGCTCAGAGCTCCCTTGCATCCTCGTATCCCCTCCGAGGAGGACAGACCCCCAAGTGCCCCCCGTGCCATCCCATCAAATCCATTCATCCCCTCCAGAGTACGACCTGGAGCCGTGTGAGGAGCCAGAAGTGCCGGCCTACAGCATCAGGAAGGGGCTGCAGTTTGGAGTGGGGGACGTGCTGAGCTTCTCCTGCTTCCCGGGGTACCGGCTGGAGGGAGCGGCCCGGATCACCTGCCTGGGCGGGAGACGGCGTGTGTGGAGTTCGCCTCTGCCAAGGTGTGTTGGTAGGTGGTCATGTGCTTTCCTTCTGCTTGGCTGCTCCCGCTGTGCTGCACTGTTGAGGTGGGCAGGGATGGACGGGGGGACAGCCCCTGGGGTGGGGGACAGCCCCTGGGGTGGGGGACAGCCCCTGGGATGGATGGGGGCCACCTCTGGGATGGGTGATATTCCCAGGGATGGATGGGAGCATTCCAGGGATGGATGGGTGACACCTCTGGCATGGGTGACATCCCTGGGATAGGTGACAGGCTCCATGATATATGGATGATATCCCCTGGGATGGATGGGGTGACACCCCTGGGAGGGATGGGTGACATCCCTGGGATGGATGGGAGCATTCCAGGGATGGATGGGTGACACCTCTGGCATGGGTGATATTCCCAGGGATGGATGGGTGACACCTCTGGCATGGGTGACATCCCTGGGATAGGTGACAGGCTCCATGATATATGGATGATATCCCCTGGGATGGATGGGGTGACACCCCTGGGAGGGATGGGTGACATCCCTGGGATGGATGGGAGCATTCCAGGGATGGATGGGTGACACCTCTGGCATGGGTGATATTCCCAGGGATGGATGGGTGACACCTCTGGCATGGGTGACATCCCTGGGATAGGTGACAGGCTCCATGATATATGGATGATATCCCCTGGGATGGATGGGTGACACCCCTGGGAGGGATGGGTGACATCCCTGGGGTGGGTGACGTCCCTGGGGTGGATGGAAGCCCCCTTGGAATGGATGGGGGACATCCACTGGCATGGGTGACAACCCTGGGATAGGTGGCAGCCCCTGGCATGGATGGGTGACACCTCTGGGGTGGATGGGTGACACCCCGAGGATGGATGGGAGCACCCCTGGCATGGATGGGTGACACATCTGGGATAGGTGACACCCCTGGGGTGGATGGATGACACCCCTGGGATGGGTGACACGTCCCCAGGAGGTGACACGTCCCCAGAAGCCCCGTGTGCCCCAGTGACTCCAGAGCTGCTCCTCCCTGCTGGGGCAGCTCCTGCCAGCCAGCCAGGGTTCAGCTGTTCCCCCTGGAACTGCAGAGTGCTGTCACCTCCCACCCAGGCAAACCCCAGTTACTATGGGTGTGTCTGGGAATTCCCCTGGCTTTGACCTCTCCCTTGCTCCCCACCTTTCTTCCACATTGCACCTTTCTCTTCCTGACCACTGCAGGTCCTTCTTTACCCCCCGCCCCAGCTGTTATCTGCACTGATAAATCAATAAATGCAAGGGTAGAGGAGGGGAAGGGTTGATCTGCAGCACGAGGCTGGCTCCTGGCTGCTGTTCCTGGTGCAGAACTCTCACCTGGCAGGGATGGAGAGTGTGGTGGAACAAGGACACACATTTGGAAGGGAGGAGGATGCTCCAGGCCTTGGGAAAGAAAGAAAGAAAAAAAGTCACAATTTTTTGGTGTAAAATTTCAGTAGGAACTCATTCTCAGCTCTGCTCACCCAGAGCCCAAGGGATTGCTGCAGATCTCACCTGGTGGCCAGAGCTGCTCAGGAGATTGTCCTGAGCTCTGGGTGACCTTTGAAGGCCATTGCAGGGCAGAGCTCCCCACCAGGGCCAGCTGCTGCCTCCTCCCAGCCCCTGGTGCTGAATTTCCCAGCGCTGCTGAGCTCTGAGGCCTCATCTTGCTGGGACAGGCAGCCTCTTCAGGGCAGGAATAACAATCAGGCTGCAGATAAAGCTCATCGGGGAACGAGAATAATAATAATAATAATAATAATAAAAATAAAAAAATCATTTACAGAGCTTTAAACTCGAGCCTCAGACAGCAGCACTGAGTGGAGACTCTGGCTGCTGTTCCTGGCTTGGGTTTATCATAACAGGGCAAACTCAGGGCTGATGGCCCAGAGCTCTGTGGCAGGGTGACAGCTCTGTCACAGTGTCCCCGCTGCCTGCTCAGATCTGCCTGGACAGGGATGGAAACGGGAGACTGACTCATTAAGATCACAGGAGATTTAATTGCTTTTCCAGACACTCTGTATTCAGCTCCTGTCCCAGAGATGGTCTGGGGAGAACTGAGAGTGGCTTTTGTTCCTTTGTTCAGGCCCTCTGGCCAGGACAGCTCCCTGAGATGTCCCCAGCATCATCCCTGGGGATTCTGTGCCAAAACCCTGCTTTTCATCCCGTGGCAAGGGCAGAGGACAAAGTCACCTCCAAAGTGCCTCCTCTGGGTGCATCTGCTGCTGCTCCTTCCTTAACCCTTCCCTGGAGGAGCCAGGAGCTGCCCTGGCATGCTTCCCTCAGCTCCAGGAGCTGTGGGGGCTCAGGTACACGAGGTCGATCCCAAAAACTGCTCAGGGAGGACTTTGGAGTGACTGTCCCCATCCCTGCTTGTCCCCAGCCCTGCCTGCACAGCCCCAGAGAGGAGCAGGCAGCCAGTGTTTGACAGCAGAAAATCTTCCAGGGTAAACAGGCTGGGAAAACAGTGACTCACGGCTGGCTCGTGTGGGAGCTCGGCAGGAGGAACAGAAAATCCTCAGCGTGGGGTTGTTCTGAGGCAGAGCCACACAGATCTGTGCAGATCCACACAGATTTGTGCAGATCCACGCAGATTTGTGCAGATTTACGCAGATTTACACCAATTTTACAGAGATTCATACAGATTTGTACAGATTTATACCTATTTTACACAGATTTCATGCAGATTTCCCACAGAACCCCACAGATTTCATAGAGATCCAGACAGATTCACACAGATTTATACTGATTTTACACAGATTCATGCAGATTTCCCACAGATCCCCACAGATTTCATAGAGATCCACACAGATTTGTACAGATTTACACAGATTTATACCGATTTTACACAGATCCACACAGATTTCCCACAGATTTCCCATAAACCCCCACAGATTTCATAGAGATCTACACAGATCTACATTTAGACAGATTCCCCACAGATTCCCCACAGATTCCTCCCAGATTCCCCACAGATTCCCCACAGTTTCCTCCCAGATTCCCC